>CAXIPT010000007.1:0-64230 GCA_964030475.1 Tethya wilhelma | reverse complement strand
TCTCTCTCTCTCTCTCTCTCTCTCTCTCTCTCTCTCTCTCTAGGTGGAGAAGCAGCACTCATCTCTTGTGAAATCCTCTGACCAGACCATCAGTGAGTTGGAGCAGCGATGTCATGGTCTTGGTAAAAAGCTGGAGGTGTCTGAGCTGGCTGTGAAGGAGCTCCATGGCAACGTAGAGCAGTGCTCCCTCCTGGAGAGGCAGGTGGAGCTGCTCACAGCCCAGCTGTCGGCCAGGGATTCGAGACTGGAAGAGCTGGAGACGGTAAGAGATCTCTTAAAGGAACTGTGTCACTGACTTTACAAGTGCTGTTTTGTTACCAGATAATAGCTTGTGCACGTAAGTGTGCTGCACGTTTGTCAACAAAAAAATATCACATAATATCACGCATTTCATTTTTGGAACATGGTGCCCAGATCGCACTAGAAACAAAACAAAAAATGCCACAAAGGGTTATAGAAAATTTTAGTTTTAGTAACAAAACAGTGCTTATATTGTTGTGGTTGTAGCTAGCTGGTTGGTTAGTTCATATTCTCTGGCTGTGATGTGTGCAGGAATGTGAAGGTCAAAGGTCACTAGTGGAAGGCCGAGAGAAAGAGATTGATGGTTTGAAGGTAAGATTACTGTTGGCATGGACACCCCAGTGTGGTAATACCTACTTTTGTTCTTGACAATGTCCATGTGTCCTCCCCCCAGGTCCAACTGGCTGAGGTGGAGAACTCACTAAGTCAGAGAGACAGTGAATACAGCAAGTTACAGGCATCTCTGGCTGACCTTCGACCTCCACCCAAACCAACAATGGTCAGTGTTTATCAGCAGACTGAATCAGTTCAAAGTTCACCGTTAGCAGTCCGAAGTTCACCATTAATAGTTCAAAGTTCACCATCAGTGTGCAAGAGTGAATCAGCTGAAGTACCTCAGCACACAGGGTCAAAGGTCATCACAAAAGGCATCGATGTAGAAGTGGGTGGAGCTAAGAGCGTGAGAACTAGTGCTGTGTCAGCAGTGCCCCCTCGGAGGCTGGATGGGGGGAGCAGCCTGGAGACAGAGATGAAGGCGCTGGGGTTAGAGGTCACTGACTCCTTCGATAGCAGTGATGGCGTGGGGTTCAGTGAGGTCAATCTCGATGAGTCCGTAGATGATGAGAGGGCGTCCCTGCAATCACCCATCACTAACGAACCCACCGTAGAGGGAAAATCCCCCCAACAGTCAACACATGATACGAGTAACTCCCTGCAATCATTAGATGAATCTCACCTAGAGACTGCCCAATCTGCTGACTCAGCAGCAGCGGTACCAATATCAGCACCAGTGGACTCTCAGCTCTCTGCGACAGTGCTGGTGACCACACCCACCGAGCAACAGGCCCCGCCCCCTGATCAAACTGACACTGGGCTGGAAGAAGACCCTCTCAGTCATGGTGAGTCACCTGATATAATGTATGACT
The DNA here is from genome assembly GCA_964030475.1 of Tethya wilhelma. Lineage (NCBI taxonomy): Eukaryota > Metazoa > Porifera > Demospongiae > Tethyida > Tethyidae > Tethya > Tethya wilhelma. The sequence goes on along the minus strand of CAXIPT010000007.1, from coordinate 62,785 downwards.
GGCACAAGTGACCAAATATATCGGAAAATTTTTGTTGGTGCAAAATTTCATATATATTGCTAAAAACATGCCAGAAATTCCCTATACGTGGCGTACACTAATATTGCATATAATGTGAAGGTTAAATTTTTGCAGTTTTGAACGAAAATTTGCACTGTATGAAAAATTCTTGCTATAATTATGGTATCATTTGTTTCTGTGTTTCTGATGATCAAACTTTGTTGGACGTTTGAAATTCTGTGGGTCATTATTATGATTTGTGGTTCCATCATTGTCCCCCGCACAGAGTCAGTGGAGGGTTCAGAGGAGGCCATTGAGGGGTCAAAGGAGACTGACAAGGGGTCAGAGGAGACAGGGGGGCCAGTGGAAGGCCAGCCCCCTGTGGCCGTCTTCATAGCCAGGTTCACTTACACTCCCTCCGAGATGAGTCCCAACCCCAACTTTGACCAGGAGCTGCCCCTCACCGCCGGAGACTACCTCTATGTGTTTGGAGAGATGGACACCGATGGCTTCTACCACGGCCAGCTGATGGACGGCCAGAGCGGACTGGTCCCCTCCAACTTCATTGAGAGGGTCATGGACGATGGTACATACATACCTCACACACACAGCACTCATAATTAGCTGGAATAAATACTTGCCAAATGTTCTCTCCTTCAAAATTAGTACCTGCAAATAGTAGTGTCCTTAGGTTGCCAGCCTGTTTGATATCTGCCAGTTTATCAATGTACTATGGGAAATTTTTTGGCTGGTAAAATATTCGACTGTTAAATTTTCACTCAGTTTATTTTGCTGTTGTTACTAATAGTTTGGTAAAAATCATCATAAAGAATAAAATATCCGGTCTGCAATTTTCAAAAATTTATATTCTCACAATTTTCCTCTCTCTCTCTCTCTCTCTCTCCTCCCTCCCTCTCAGATGATGCCTCCCCCCAGCCCCCTCGTAAGATGACAAGGAGAAGACTCTCTAACCTCCAGGACATTGCTGAGGAGGAAGAAGACCCCTCGACGACCTCCTCCTCCTCTAGTGACCCCCTGCTGCCCCCCGGGGGGCTGGAGATGGATCAGCAGCTGGTGGATGAACAGGGGTACAGCATTGCCATGCACTGGAGTAAACCCCACCCACTCCCCGCCCACGTGTCCGGCTACAATGTGTACATCAATGGTGTTCTCTCTGAGAGTGTGAAGGGGGCCGACTGCACCACGCTACTGCTCAAAGGGGTACCACGGAAACAGGTAGGTGTGGCCATGCTCTAAACTCTGACCTTTGTGTTGAGACTGTGTTCTCTTTCAGTTGGTGAAGATTTCTGTTCGTACGACCACCGAGGAGGGAGGGGAATCCCCTGACCCCAAACAGCTCATCATTCTCAACCCTCGTAAGTGACAGTGGGATGAAACACAGAGGCACAGGCAGCAGCTGCTGTGACTGGTAGTGTTTGTGACAAGAGCTGCTCATTGTGTGATTGTTCCTCTTTAGATGAGTTTGTTTTCATTGTTATCATTATGATGATAATATATTGTTTGTCCAAACTGTGTAGTTTACCTTGGTATTTTCCAAAGAAGGCTGTGCCATTGTTGTTAACTTGCCCTGTATTCCATCTCTCCTCCCCCTGCCAGAGTACCCGCAGCCTCCCTCTCAGCTCGAGCTGTCAAAGAAGGACGACCCTGTGTGTCTCCTGGTGACGTGGAAACCCTCCGAGGTCCTGGAGGGGGGCAACGCCATCACTGGCTACTCCCTCTATATCAATGCCCAGTGCTGTGTGAGGCTGGCTGCCCATCCTGGCCCCGTGGAGAGGGTATGTACCCAGCTACTGCCGGGGGATGTGGACCACCTCAGAGGCAAGCTCTCCTCTGCTGACTCCCAGTTCTCCCTGACAGTGAGAGCCATCTCCAACGACTATGAGTCTGTTGATTCCTCGGCTCTGTTGGTGAATAAAGAGCAGCTGACCCACCTTCTGAGAGGGGTGTTCACTGGAGGGGAGGCCGAGAGCACCACCACCACCACCACCACGTCAGAGACCTCCCTCACCAGCTCGGAGGAGGACAGGGAGGTCTACAGCCCAGCCAAGGCCAGCAGGGAGCTGGTGTCTGACACTGATCATGTGATGCAGAGTGAAAGTCACGTGACTTCAAATGAAGATCATGTGACTAATGGAAATCCTGACTCAGACAACATTGACAGCGGAGGTATGTGCTAATTAGTTCCCAACTTCCTCTCATGACAAATGGCTGTGTGTTTCGTGAGTGGAGTGGGGTATTGACAGAGACTTGTATGGACGCACTGCTCTCTATATGGATGTGTTGTCGTTGTGTTCAACCAGCCTTGATTCCCCCTCTTTTATTTTAACATTACATCATTTGAAAAGGGAAATGAAGTTAATTTAGCGAAACCTCCAAAACAATTGTCCTTTGAACAGAGCTTGTTCTTCTTTGAGATAGGAACACTGTATTACAACATACTCCCCCTAAAATAACTATTGTGTTTATCTCTCTCTTTCACTACGTGTGTGTGTGTGTGTGTGTGTGCAGAGGGTGAGGTGCTCTACTACAGAGCTCTCTACTCCTACGACCCTGCCTATCAGTCCCCTAACGAGGTGGAGGAGGCTGACGAGGAGCTCACATTCCAAGAGGGTGATGTCATAATGGTTAGTTATTACCCAATGATGTCATTGTTAGTGTTTGATCTCACAACTGGTGTTGATCCATTCCTTTGAAGAGCCTCTAGCTTTTCTGCACTGTCAGTTCACTTTCAGTATCAGCTGTTTATTTACTAAACATGCGTTTCTCCCTCCCAAGGCTGTTTGTATTCTCACTATTGTATGTGTGTGTGTGTGTGTGTGTGTATGTGTGTATGTGTGTGTGTGTGTGTGTGTCATAATGTTGAAAGTGATTTCCCTAAGATGCAATATCATGTATTGCGTAATAGTGATACTATTGTTGACTTGTGATATCAGATTACAATCACCCTCTCTCTCTCTCTCTCTCTCTCTCTCTCTCTCTCTCTCTCTCTCTCTCTCTCTCTCTCTCTCTCTCTCTCTCAGGTGAGTGGAGGTGCTGATGAGGATGGCTTCCTCCGAGGGGAGCTCCACGGTCGTGTTGGCTTTGTCCCTGGTAACATGGTGGAACAGATCACTGATCTTGATGAGATAGCTCAGATCAAGGTCTCTCTGGCTGTCCAATCCAGGAGGCGTGGCCAGGGGAGGGTCAATGGTGTGGAGAGGGGGTCGACCAGGAAGATGAGGGCCCTCTACGACTACGACCCGGACCAGGACTCCCCCAACGAGAACTCTGAGGTGGAGCTCACTTTCACCGAGGGAGACATCCTCACGGTGTTTGGCAGTCCAGACGAGGAAGGCTTCTTCAAGGTGTGTGTGGTGGCCATGGCTAGTGGTGATGGTAGCGTATTCACGACTGAAAACATTGACAGTTGTTTGTCTTTTTGTAGGCTGAGGTGAGCGGGAAAAAGGGACTGGTACCTCACAATTTCCTCGAAGAATTACCCCCTGAGGATGATGGTTTCCATGACAACGAAGGTGTTGAAGTGTTTGCAGCAGATGAAGAAAGCATGCAGCGAGCTCAGCACATTCTTAACTCTCATGTAAGACCCAGTGCTGTCTGTGTGGTATTCATGGGAAGGTGTGGGCTGTGAATGTCATTGGGGGGTGTCCTGGATAGACTCTAGTGGTTCCCCCTCACTGTCTGACAACAGTCCCTCTGTCTTGTGTCATACAGGCCCAGCACAGCTCTCAGAAGAAGAAGGGGATTTTATCTCAAGGAAAGTCACTTATCAGCAAAAGTTTGGGAAAGAAATCTAACTGACCACGACTTTTATAGGCTACCAGCTGCACCTTTTGTTTTTGACTTGTCCCAAACTATTTAGGATGTTTGTATCACCAGCTCATGAAGTTGGCAGACAGGTAGAAAAAGAGAGATAAAGGTTTGATTGCTTTCTCGGGAAAATTTACCACATGGTTTCATCAACAAAGATTTATTTATTGTCATTAGGTCACAAATATCATGTGCTCTTTAATTAGAACGTACATGCATCTCATTAATTTTATTATTGTTATTATCATCGTTGTTACAGTGTAATGAGTTGTCAACCAAATTTACATGCATCTGTGATCTCCCTATGTCTGTGTGTGTGTCTGTGTGTGTGTGTGTGTGTGTGCGTGTGTGTGTGTGTGTGTGTGTGCTATATTCTATGTGTGTTTCAGCAAAGGAAATTTTTATTTCTTGTGTGTATATATACAGCTTAGTAAAAATTAATGATGAGTAAACTGTCCTATTATGGTTTTGGAAGGCGGAAGTGGTAACGTTATTGACGAGCAATGGTAAACATGATGCGGAACTGAACTGAATTCACTTGTTGGGGTTTGTTTGAGAGCCGAGAAAGGAGCGATCATCAGCAGTTGACCGAATATAAAAACCAGCGACTGGGAAGGCACCACTCTAAAGTCAATAGGTGCTAACAGGCGAAAAATAGGTCGTAAGAAATAAGAGTTCGTTTCCAAGATGAAGCTATCTACCTTACTAGGTGTTTCTGTGTTGTGTCTATTGCTGGTGTATTCCGGCGCTCGAGCCGAAGCAGCGCCGCTAGCAGACAATAATGGAGTGGCCGCCACTCAAGAACACTGGGAAGAACTGGTAAAGACACACACAGAGTTCAGCCGATTAGAGAAACGCAGTTTAGACGACACAGCGCATATCGTTGATTTCCAAGAATATTATCGGGACGTGTTTGAACAAGACTGGCAGGAGTTCAAAGAGAAGGAGAGAGAGCTAATGGACATGTTGGCGCGCCTCCAGACGGTGAGCATCCAGGGAGAGGGCACCCACACCATTGAGGTGGGTCTACACACCAGGCCCATCAAGGGACGCTACATCGTCATGTTCCAAAGTGAGGCAGACGATTATGTGTTGGACCGTACGATAGAGATCCTGGAGAAGGCCAACAGGGAGAGCGAGAGGCGAGTCCGGGCCACCGATATCCACCCCCTCAGGAACATCGGCAAGGGATTCACTGCCACCCTGAACGCCAAGACCGTATCCCTGGTAAGTCATGTAGGAAGTTGAGGAAGTGAGTGTGTGTGTGTGTGTGTATGTATGTATGTAGGTATGTAGGAACACACATTGTCAGGGCTCTGTTGACAGTTTCATTTGGTGTGTTTCTGGTAATAATAACCTGTTCCTTTCCTCCCCAGCTCTCCAAACATCCTCTGCTCTCTCACGTGGAGGAAGACACAGCTGTCAGGAGGTCCTCTATTTCCATCCCAGCAGGAGGGGCGGCAGCTGGCCTCGAGTCGAGCAAAGTCCCATGGAACTTGGATCGACTGGACCAGCACACTAGGAAGCTGAATGGCGTCTATGCACCAGAAGGCTCTGGCAAGAACGTGGACATTTACATCATTGACACTGGTGTGCGGGCTACCCACCAAGAGTTGGCAGGTCGCGTCCATTACGCCGGCTTTGATGCCGTGGACTACCTCACTGGCACTCACAATCATGGAGAAGATTGCCAGGGGCACGGGACCCACTGTGCTGGGACAGCTGCCGGGAAGACGTACGGTGTTGCGAAGGAGGCAGAGATTTACAACCTGAGGGCCCTCAACTGTGAGGGTACGGGAGCTGTGAGTGGGATAGTGATGGGCATCGACAAGATAATAGCCCACCACAAGGAGAACGCCAATGGCCACCCAGCAGTCATCTCGCAGTCGCTGGGGGTGAAGAAATCAGAGAGTTTGAACGGCGCCATCAAGAGAGCCACAGAGGCAGGGATCGTGATGGTGGGGGCCGCTGGCAACCAGGCAGACTACTCCTGCAAGTATAGCCCAGCCAGTGCCAAGGTGGGCATCGCAGTGGGAGCCACGGACCAAAGTGACGAGGTGACCATCTTCACCAACACCGGGGAGTGCACAGACATCATGGCTCCTGGCTCCTCCATCACCAGCGCCTCCATAGCCTGTGACACATGTACAAAGACCATGAGTGGTACCTCCATGGCTGCCCCTCACGCTGCTGGCTACGCAGCTATCATCTTTAGTCTCCACCCCCACCTCTCGGCCACAGAGGTCAAACAGGTCATGATGCAGCGCGCAACAAAGGACACTGTCCAGTTCACGGCCGAGATATCCTCCAGGGCAAATGCTCAGGAGACCCCCAACAGACTGCTCTACGTCCCCCAGTCAACGGCTCGAGATTCTGATCTTATTGATGTTGCGAACATTCAAAGTTTTTCTGATAGGCCATAGTGGATAGCTGTGGTCACTGAATGAATGCTGGTACATGGTGTGGTGTGTTCCAGGAATCAGATTGATTTTTATGTGCAGATTCATAGATTCTCTTGTCAAATTCTCTGTAAGCTATATATCATGTTTCATTGTGTTCTAAATGCAAAATTATAATACTACAGACTGACAATTGAAGTGTTGCGAAATGGGAATTATCTAATGCGCATGCGCAGTAGAAAGGGTCACTCCTTTTTCAGTGAACTTGAGAAATTTTCAACAAAAATTATTTCTTTCTCTTGGAGAAGCTTCTGCACCGTTATTCCAGTAGCTGGAGAATCCAGTCTGAAAGAGACTTCTAACAGGCCAACTGCTACCGCTATCGACTCGCAACTGCACACGCAAATAACTACCGCTATAATCTTTCTAACGCAATCAAGGTGAGCCGCCATTTTGTCTTTGAGAGTTGCTATGATCGAACTTGTCCTACAGTGCGTGCTGCACATCAGAGGGAGAGGATTCTGATGCTGCGAGTTTGAACTCGTCACAAACAGTGAGAAATAAGCAAATCTGTTCAATCCTCTGACTGGTGGTGAGTGGTAGTATAATAATAAAATTAATTTTATAATCAATAATTTAACAACTTGAATTTGTTGCTACAGTGAGAGAAGATGAGTTCTGAGCTGAAGGAGGGGTTTTCAGGGGAGGAGTTGCTGACGGAGGTGCTGGGTGAGCCCATTGAGAGCCCGCTGGAGATAGACGACACCACCATCCAGACAACACAGAGGTACTTTAATGCACTACATATGTTGTACCATGTACCACCATTAGTGACTGATAGGTTGCCCCTCTCTCTCTCTCTCTCTCTCTCTCTCTCTCTCTCTGTGCAGTGCACCTCCCAGTGGTGAACCTGCAGACACTAACACAGCTGATGGTGAAGCAGCCAACACCCAGTCCGATGTTGCCATGGAAACGGTGGAGTACACAATCAACCCTGTCGTTAGTCAGGGGGAGGACATTGTAGTCGATGACGAACTAGAGGGTTCAAAGTCCATTTCCATGGTGATGGCAGAGCCTGGAGAATCAGAGAAGAGGGATATTATTGTGAAGTTTGCTGAGCAGTACTCCATCAGCCAGGCCTCCTCACGGTTCAAGGTCCCAGCTAGCACCATCAAGAAATGGATGAAGACCTCGCCTGAGACTGCTAGCATGCTGCCAAAGTTCAACGTCCCTGGTCAAGGTCGCAAGCTGACTTATTCCACGGAGAAAGACGACGCCATTGCTGCTCACGTGAGGCAGCAGATGAGGAAGGGTGAGAGGGTCACCGTCAGCTCCATCTCCAGCTACGCCAAGGCCCTCATCCAGGAGGAGAGTCCGACGTTCACTGCCTCCAGCGGCTGGGTGCAGAGGTTCCTCATCAGACACTCCATCGACCTCGGCTCCCAGCCCACCAAGAAGGGAGACACGCCCCCAGCATTCTCATCCTCTCCTTCTTCCGATGGGCGTGGACGACCTTTGACCTATTCCTCTGAAACGGACAAGGCCATTGCGGACTATGTTCGAAGTCGACTCAGTGAGGGACAGAGCATGAGCAACTCTGAGCTGAGGAGGTACGCCAAGGAGGTCATTGTCAAGGAGAACCCGAGCTTCACAGGCTCTGCTAGTTGGGCACAGAACTTCCTCTTCAGACATAAAATAGCTCTCCAGAGTCCCATCGATGTGACCACACCCACTTCCTCTTATGCCAACACCTCGTCGTTGAGCGCCCCTGTGTCCGTGTCGGAGGCTGGTCTCCATCCTGCAGCCGAGATCACACCCACCACCTCGACCAGCATCTACCCTGACACATCTGTCGCCATGGATACGACAGTAGACGATACGATGAAGACGGCCTTGGCACTGTTGACTGGAGAGAACATTGACTCGGTGATCCTGAGCCCGGCCCAGGCGGCCGCCCTCCAGAGCTCTCTCTCCGAGCTCACCACAGAATCCGTGTCGTTAGTGGACCTACTGAGCAACGCCCAGCAGCTGGCGGAACAGGGAGGAGAGGGGCACGTGGCTCTCATCACCCACGGCCTGGAGTCACCCTCGGGGAACATCTACCTCGGCCTGGGGGGAGGGAGCGAGGGATTTGGATCGGGCCTGAGTGGACCAGCTGCCACTCAGGTGAACCCCAACACCCAGACCCCCCTGCCGTCACTACCAGCTGCCAGTGAGCATCAGCAGCAGCAGCAGACAGAGATGGTGACACAGGCGAGCAGACCGCTGTCTTACACCAAAGAGACGGACATTGCACTAGCCAACTGGGTGCAGGAACAGCAAGCTGCTGGGAAGAAAGTCACATTTGCCTCTCTGAGAGCCTACGCCAAGAAGCTGATATCGACAGAGAACCCTAACTTCAATGCCTCTGTTGGTTGGGTGACGCCATTCCTCCTTCGTCACAACCTCGATCTGAACATCAACAAGAAGAAGAAGACAAGGAAAGGCAGCACCCCTCGTAAGATCTCCTCTGACGGTCAGAGCAAGGACAAGGAGGAGGACAGTGAGGAGGTGTCGGGGGAGGAGGCACAGCTGCAGACGGCAGGGGCTCCCGTCATCACCCCCGAGGTACTGGCCACTGCTATAGCCTCGACTCTCAGTGAGCAGGGGTGGAGTGAGGCCTCCCAGAGCTCAGCAGCTGCAATGGAGGACACTGATGCCAAGAAACAGCACACTGGTGATAGGGGGTCAGAGGTCAAAGTGATGCCCAAGATCAGACGGAACAAGGTCCGCACCCGGCACACCCTGGCGGAGAAACTGGAGGTGGTGCGACTGATGAAGGAGCACAACCTGGCAGCCCACCATGTCTGCAGGATGCTGGGCATTGCCAACTCTACATACGCAGGATGGACGAAACTGGTGCAGCAGAAAGGAGCTGAATTGGAGGCTCTCTCCAGCAACAAGAAGAGAGCCAACGTGTCCGGTCAGGGGAGGCCGTTGAGCTACTCCAGAGACAAGGACGAGGCCATTGCCGATTGGGTCCGCTCTCAACAACAGCTGGGGATCCAAGTGACCCCCAACGACCTTGCCAAACATGCCACTGCCATCATCAGTCNAGCATCAGCAGCAGCAGCAGACAGAGATGGTGACACAGGCGAGCAGACCGCTGTCTTACACCAAAGAGACGGACATTGCACTAGCCAACTGGGTGCAGGAACAGCAAGCTGCTGGGAAGAAAGTCACATTTGCCTCTCTGAGAGCCTACGCCAAGAAGCTGATATCGACAGAGAACCCTAACTTCAATGCCTCTGTTGGTTGGGTGACGCCATTCCTCCTTCGTCACAACCTCGATCTGAACATCAACAAGAAGAAGAAGACAAGGAAAGGCAGCACCCCTCGTAAGATCTCCTCTGACGGTCAGAGCAAGGACAAGGAGGAGGACAGTGAGGAGGTGTCGGGGGAGGAGGCACAGCTGCAGACGGCAGGGGCTCCCGTCATCACCCCCGAGGTACTGGCCACTGCTATAGCCTCGACTCTCAGTGAGCAGGGGTGGAGTGAGGCCTCCCAGAGCTCAGCAGCTGCAATGGAGGACACTGATGCCAAGAAACAGCACACTGGTGATAGGGGGTCAGAGGTCAAAGTGATGCCCAAGATCAGACGGAACAAGGTCCGCACCCGGCACACCCTGGCGGAGAAACTGGAGGTGGTGCGACTGATGAAGGAGCACAACCTGGCAGCCCACCATGTCTGCAGGATGCTGGGCATTGCCAACTCTACATACGCAGGATGGACGAAACTGGTGCAGCAGAAAGGAGCTGAATTGGAGGCTCTCTCCAGCAACAAGAAGAGAGCCAACGTGTCCGGTCAGGGGAGGCCGTTGAGCTACTCCAGAGACAAGGACGAGGCCATTGCCGATTGGGTCCGCTCTCAACAACAGCTGGGGATCCAAGTGACCCCCAACGACCTTGCCAAACATGCCACTGCCGTCATCAGTCAGGAGAACATCAACTTCACAGCTTCCAGTGGCTGGCAGCAGAAGTTCCTTCAGCGGCACAACCTCCAGCTGACCACCATGTGGACCCAGAGGCCAGGAGGCTCCAGTGTGCCCGAGAGAGACAGCCCACAGAGCACCAGCACCACCACAATGGTGGAGGACGTCCCCGCCCCCGTGCAGACAGAGGAGGTCATCAGCAATGACATCATCGGAGGAGGGGGGGACAAGCCATACTCTGATGAAATTGAAGAGCAGCTCATCAAATGGGTCAAGGAACAGGTGGAAGAGAATGGCAGCCTGGGCGTGCAGTTTCTCTGCAAGAAGGCTGAGGATCTTGTGGTGGAGCAGAACCCCGTGTTTGTGGCCACTCTGGGCTGGGCCTTCAAGTTCCTCCATCGTCACAACCTCCTGTTGGATCCTAAACCCACGTCCTCTGTGGTGGAGGGGGCTACCAGGAAGAGGAGCAGCAATACACCAGCAGAGGAGAGCAGCTACCTCAACACACCAAAGAAGATCCATTCCATGGAACCAGTGGCTGATCTCTCTGTCTCCCCCAGCACTGGCAACCTGTGTGAGGCTCTCCTTGCTCTCTCCAACCAGGCCTCTGCTGAGGGAAGCGAGGCCTCCTCACAGACCATCCAGGCTGCTCTCCAGACGGCGATGCAAGTCGTCCAACAGCAGCAACAACAACAAGCAGCTGCACAGCAGGCTGCCACGCCCACTACCCCCATTACCATAGCAACACCACCTAATAAGCTTGAGGGGTCGTCATCCCAGGAGTCGATCTCATCATCGGGGAGTACCTACTTTGGCAAGCCTGCTCGTGAGTTCACGACGGAGGAGAAGGAGGAGGTGGTGAGATACGCCAACGCCACCACCCTCCAGAAGGCTGCCTTGAAGTACGGGGTGGCTGCACCCACCGTCTGGAGGTGGAGGGTGGAGCTGAAACTACACCAGCCGAAATACACACCAATGCAAAAGAAATACATCATCAAATTTGCCGAGACCAACTCCCTAAAGGAGGCCTCTCAGCGCTACGGTATCACCGGGAAGACCATTCAGAACTGGAGAAAGGCCCTTCAGGCCGAGGGAGAGCTGCCGAGTGTGGGTGGCGGTGAGGAGGGCAGCCAGGCCAGTGCAGAGATGGTGGACCCCATGGAGGCCATTCCTCCTCCCAGTGGCACTGCTCCCCCCGAGGCCAGCGGGGGCGACCCGGCCGAGGTGGTCACTTACGACAATCACAACTTCCAGTTCATTGTCGACGGGGGAGAGGTGGTGGAGACCAGTGGGGGCAAGGGGGAGCAGAGCATGCCCCCCGCCGCCGAGAGTGTGAGGGTCGAACCCCTGTCGTTAGAGGTCACCAACGAGGTGGATATTGAGAATGTGGGTATGGAGTATGATGTCATATCGTCAGAAGGACACGCCGCCAAGCCTCGGTGCACCCCTCAAGAGAAGCTGCTCATCCTTCAGTACGCCCTGGACCACTCTGTGAGAGAAGCCTCTCAGAAGTTTGGCATCAGTCCCGGCACCCTCTACTACTGGAAGAAGAGCGTGGGCATGGACACGTCCAGCTCCACCCTCTCCACCACCAACCCCAACGACTCCATCATGACGGTGCAGTACGCAGGCATGTCAGGGGACACGGGGGTCCTGCCTGGTCTCACGTCGGAGCCCTCCAGCGTACAGTTCACCACGGCAACATCCACTGGGACAATATCCTCTGAAACCATACAAATACCGTCCGATATTAATTTCCTTCAAGCTGTCTCGTCACTGCTATCAGAAGGGGGCGGAGACAAGCAAAAGACCACACCCACTCGTCGCCACGACAGCACAAGTGGCGGGATATCCTCTCCAACTGAGGTGCTGGTGGCGCCCTTTCAAAGCCAGACCTCTTCCTCTGAGATGGGGTCAGAGGTCATCCAGGGGGAGGTGGAGGTGAGTGAACAAAGCTCTCCCCAAGAGATGGACGGGGGGAGCAGTGGGGGGGACAAGGACCAGATGGAGACAACCGCCGAGATAGAGGACATTTCACAGACGGTAGAACTGAGTGACAGCACTCCAGCTCCCACCAGCAGTGGCACCACACCAGAACAATAGCTAGTCAACGAATTAACTGTCTGCATCATTTTAGTCAATTGTTTATTGCACGTTCATAATTTCCAGTATATTATACACATCTTAATTGTTATGTATACGCCTCATTTCAAGTTAACAATGTTTTGAAAATACTTCTTATCTGATCACATGTTGATGATGAAACAATACATATGTACAAAACTTTCTAATTAAAGCACACCACAATTGAAACACATGATTCTATAATACTCAAGATCTGAAGTTCTCTCCCGTGAAGTCCCCCACGACCTCCTCCTCGTCCGACGACAGATCACGTCCGTTAGTGAAGTAACCTCGTTCCTGTTTCTTAATTAGGTCATCATCATCCAGGGGCACGGGGGCGAATCCCTTCCTCGAAGGTCGTCCTTTCCTCATCTGCCAGAAGATGCTGGCCATGAGGACCAAGATGGCCACCACCAGGACACAGATGATGACCAGCAGCCACACACTGGCTACGATCACGGAGCGAGCGCTGGTAGTGTGAGCCTCGCCATTGCTGTCCACTCCCGCTATCTCAATGGAGAACCCCGCCTCTGTGGCCACTGCTTCGTCAACAACCTCTTGACCTTTGCTAACGTTAGTATTTGATACGACAGTACTATTGGAAGTGGGTGTGGTCAATTCTTGATTTGTACGTGTGGTTGATCCTTGCGAACTAGTGGGCGGAGTCACTTCACTGATTCTTGGTTTCTTCTCCCCTTCTCTTAGCAAGGTGACGTTCATTACAACCCCTCCTTGCAAGGGGACGGTCACATGACTTGTCACGGACTGGTAGCCAGTGGCAGAGACTGTAACATCGTACGCCCCTGGCACCAACAGTCTCCAGTAGTCCCCATCTTTGACCGTCTTCACAGAGTGCTCTCGGCCAGCAACCATTACCTCAGCCCCGCTGACAGCCTCTCCTGCTGTGTTCCTCACAAACCCCTTCACTCCGTTGTGGACCTGCCTCATGAAGGCAAGCAAAGCGTCTCTGTTTTCATTCCAGATGCTCTCGAGGTGGCTGGCCCAGGGGAACTTGAAGCAGCCCTGTTCAATGGTGATCTCAAAGCAGTTGGTATTGAGGTAGTTGTAGTCCTGCATACCTCCCACGACGCTGTACCAAACCGCTCCGTTGGTGATGCCATCTTTAAACCCATAGCTGTCCCCAGAGCATGGCTTACCAAGATGCATGGTTGGGTGGGCCTTGGAGTAGGCTAGAGCGACCTGCCTGAAGATATCGTCATCAGGAGAGGCTGTGTAGACGCTGGTACCATGCTTGTTGCTGTCATAGGGGTAGTTAGCTACCAGCGCTCCATTGTGGATGTTGGCAGAGAGAACAAATGGGTACTGGGTCAGCCATTTCATAACAGCTTTAGTCTCGGCAGCTAGGTGCTGGTGGTGGGTCTTGCGGTTAGGATCGGGGAAGTCCCTGTTTAAATCGACTCTATGAGCATTAACTCGTCCCTGGACCCCCTGTGCGTCCCCCTCGTGTGCCCTGAGGTAACCGTCGGGGTTCATGGAAGGCATCAGGTGAATACGAGTGGAATGAACGAGCTGGGTCACACTGGCGTCGTTGCCATAGCGACTACAGAGGTAATCTATGAGGTGCAAGAGCGTCTCTCGTCCAGTGACTTCATTTCCGTGCATGTTTCCCACGTACTTGAACTCGGGCTCGCCCGGCTCGTGCTGGGTGGGGTTATCGGAGATAATGAGGACCATCAGCTCCCGGCCCTCCTCCGACTGACCAATGGAGTAGAGGTGGGTGATGGCAGGGTAGTACTCCGCATACGACGACATCACATTGTACATGTCCTCATTGCCATGGTGATTGAAGTGGACCGAAGGAGGTTTGCTGACGGCAGCCGACTCAGCAGAGATGAACACAGTCACTAGTATCACAGCTGCTGCTAGGGAGTTGAGGAGCACCATGGCTACACACGGTACACAGACCAGTCAGTGCGCCACCTGGTTGTCGGTGTGTGTGCGAACAGACAAGGCCTTTTCATTTGGGGATCTACAAACTAGCAAACACTGTTTCAAATACAGATCTTAACCTTGTAACAAAAACAGCGTGAATTGTGCCCACCAATGTCAGCTACATATCAGCTCACCTGTTGAACGTGTTTAAAGTTTATCTGTCAGAGAAGAAAGCGGCTGTTTGTGTCTCTTGGTCTGCGAAGGTTCAGTTCAGTGTCCTGTCCTACCGAGAAATTAGGCGGAAGCTAATGTAGGAAACGAATACAAACAACATTCCATTTATTACCTAATTAATGTTGTACTGATTTCCGGTATGTGACACTCAACTCTAAACCTTCACAGATCTCTGTATGTGCGCCTTGCAGAAGAAGGAGCGATCTTTGAAGACATCTCTCTGAAGGTCAAACTTCACTAGTTCAAGACTAAATATCACTCCCAGGCAACATGAGGTTAGAAATTAATTTTGTGTGGTTGAATATTTATGAGTGTTAGCTATGAATTATGTTGAACTCTCCTCCAGTGTGAAGAGAAGCAGCCATGATAAGATGTGTGTGAGTCTGGTGGAGAGATGCAAGCACGAGGTGAGGCCATCACACTAGCTAGTGACGCTGATCCAGCTGCACACCAATAAATACATGAGTGGTTGCTACCCATAGTTTTGTGTACGTACGTGGTACTGCACAATATGAACAAATTATCAATATTCCTATAAATAGTATTGGATGTATGGTGTGTGTGTAGTCATTTGTGGGTAGAAACCCTTGTACAATATATTCTGATTGTAGCCTAGATATCGACCATAACAATAGCATTAGTGGCAGCTCCAGAGTGAGTGTGTGAGGTGCTGACACTTTCATCGCCCTCTTCCTATCTCACCTTGGACTAGCGCTATTTTAACCACCTCTTGCAATGACTGTCCTCTCTCTCTCTCTCTCTTTCAGTCCAAGCAACTCGTGGAGTTCACTGCGACACAACGTAAGGTCCATTGGACCCATCCCAGCTTCATCTCTTTCTGTGGTAAGTCATGTGACCTAATACTGGTGTTGTCACATGACTGTCATGTGATCTACAGTTTCAGTTGAAGATATACTGTCGTATGGAGTTAAGCGTCGCTATAGCAACACAAAGATGAGGTCACTCACTCCATCGGGCAGAATATTGCAGGAGTTGGGTAAGAGCCATTGCCCTGAGGCCCTCCAGCTCTACAACAAGTGCTATGGAGAGAGAGAGGGTGCCAGAGAGGACTATGTGCTGGTCGGGAGCAGCTCTCCTGCCGACAGGAAGGTCCTTTGGATCAGAGCAGCTCTAGTGGAGAGCAAGCTACAGGGGATAGTTGAGCAACTAATGAAGAACAGAAAGTAAGTCATGGCTGACAGTGATGGTGCTTTGAGGTGATGTGATCTCTTGTCTCAGGCAATTCTACACAGATCACTCTGTGCTCTGTCATCCAGTATATGGAGAGATATTCCAATTTCTCATAGGTAAGACCCTCCAATTAATGAGCAGCTCTAGTGCTTCCTGTGTGTGCCTTTAAAGGCTGTGTGTTTGTGTGTGTGTTCCTGTGTCAGTGGACATATTTAGTTACAGTAGCATTACTGTATTCAGACAGCACCATTCCGTGTTATTGGACATGTTAATGGTGCTCTTCTCTTTGTCTCCAACAGATGGTCCGTGTGCAATCAGGTTCAGTAGATTGAAGATCCACGATGCCTCTCTGACCAGCCCATCCCCTGCAGAGATAGTCCAGAGGCACAACCAGTGAGTTCCAGTTGCTAGTACCACACACCATTGTGATCTCTCTCTCTCTCTCTCTCTCACTCACTCTCTGTTTCAGAGTGCTGTCCTTATCGCTAAATCAGCAGGTATGTTAGCTCTCTTGTGCATGTGTGTTGCCATGGCAACTGACCACAGCGCTCCCCTGCTGTAGGAGGAGGTGAATGTGCCGACGGAAGCAGCCTGGGACCACGTCAGATCTCTGTACCAGAGCTCAGCCTCAACATGTCTCTTTGGCAAGAACAGCATCATGGTGAAACCAGTGAGTCCAGCTGTCAGCTCATCCTGTCACATACACCATATCTCTCTCTCTCTCTCTCCTTCCAGGCTGAGCTCTCAGCTCCACTGCTGGGCTACCTAACTCTACTCAGTGTTGATGATAGCCTCATTCTAAAGTGGATTCCCAACTCTCTCTTACAAGATGCTGCCAATTCTCAGAGGTAAGCCATCTATATCTGTTTATTTACTAGATTAGTTCTGCCACTCATCAAGTAGTAAACTTCCCAGAAGCTATCAGTATAATTGTAGCTGACTTCCAAGGAATGGCCACTGATATTGAATTACATTCAACAATCAACATGACATTCCACCACCATTGTTGCCCACAGCTCTCTCTGGAAACATGTGCTCTCAGTGGACATCACTCACTCCATTGCTCACCTCCACTGCCACAGGAGTCCAGGTTAGTGGCACCCCTCGTTGGATTGTTGGATTATGATGTCATTATTACATCATGCATTATTGTAGGTTGTTCTGCTGAGCTGATTCTGATTGGCTACGATGGTATAGCGTACCCCCCGATCCTCTTTCCCCACCAGCCCTCGCTGTTCCTCTTTCTGGAGAGCCTCGAGAACAGCCTCCTGCCCCAGGGCTGCCTGGAGCCACCACTCTGGTACATCAAGACACAGACCACCAAGGTATGACATCATCGCAGCTGCACTGATATGCCATTGCAGTCAGTCAGCTCTTATGTTGCAAGAGATATTACAGCAGCAATAGCAGCCAGTACGACAGCTGTTGTAAGGCCATTTCCCTGATTTTTTTGCACACATTTTGGAAAAAATAAACTGCCACTTGTGCAAAAGAAAAGCAGAGTTACTATATACATGCGTCCACTATCTTTTTCTAGAAACCAGTGGTACAATGCACTTTCGTAAGTGAGTTTCTCTTTGGGTATTAGTCATTATTAAATTATATTCTTGTTCACCAACCCAGTATGCAGATTGCAGGGAAATTGCCTCGCACAGATTTATGTACATTCAAAAGCAGTATTGGTAGCAGCTAAGTGAGCTGGAATTAATCTGACTCTGATTGTGGTATATTCATTGATTTGTGTAGCTGATTACTGGTAATCGTGATCATTCTGCAATATACAGCGAGCAGGCTAGTAACTCTCGCCTCTTCTGGTGTTAGCTAGATAACACAACCAGTGAGCACTCAGTGGCTAGAGAGCACTAGAATGTCTTGCTAATAGCAATAATTTTACAAACAATCAATTTGAAGAGTAAAAAAAATGAGGTCAATAAAAGAACTCTTGAAAACAGCCAATTAGCTAGCAAATAAAAGAAAAGAAAAAGGGAAAAGAGGAAAAAAAAAAGGCCAGCACAGAGGAAGCCACTCAGTCTTAGCTTCCAAGACATCCCACATTCAGCAGGTGGCAGGTTCTCATCATCCCGACCCAGTGACCAACAGCCTTCGGTACACTGGTCCCCCCTTTCGGGCCATGCCATATACAGGCATGTAGGCTGAGGTGAGTCAGAGCTCCCGCAGGATGACTCGAACCCGCACACCTGGTTACAGTGGGCGCTCTTGGTGTAACGCCTTAACCACTGTGCCACATGTGCTGGCTGTGAAACAATGAGGCTTCTTTCATCTTTATACTTTAATAATCTATAATAATTGATTTAATATTGATAAAGAAGAGAAGGAAAAAAAACGTCAGTTGCAAATCCCCGACCTCGGACCTGTAGGTTGAAGACTTCTCGCGCAGACCACTGTTCTAAAGTGTCCTTGGGTTACGTAATTTCAGGATTAGCTATTTTTATAACTTGACTTATTTCTTAATCGCCACTAGTACTGCCCATGTGTTGATGGAGACCCTGTACCATATCTTTGAGTATGTGCAATTGTTTGTATGGTGATAATATAAACAGGTAACATCATCATTCTGCAATACAGCATAGTGTATAATATCTATGAATACAGCAAGCAGGCTAGTAACTCCCACCTCTTCTGGTGTTAGCTAGATAACTCAACCAGTGAGTACTCCGTGGCTGGAGTTCTCTTTAGCACTTGCCTGCATGTGTTCAGTGGCATTGATCGGAAAATGTCATCAAATTCAAATGATAACTGGAACAATTATTACCAAACTAGCACCATTTTCATCCGGTGTTATGACACTTAATTGGCTGCTACTTTCAGAATTTTTGGCCCTGTACAATTAATTAATAATACATGCCTTGTGCTGGGGCACTCGGCAGTTATAATTATCACAACAGAGACATCATTTTTAGGAACAGATCATGACTGTTTTCTGCTCTCTCTCTCTCTCTCTCTCTCTCTCTCTCTCTCTCTCTCTCTCTCTCTCTCTCTCTCAAACATTAGGTGAAAGCCTCTTCTTTGAAACGTGGTGCATCAATCCGCAGTGCCAGTCATCACCATGGCAACAAGGAGGACGAGGGGGAGTGGTTTGATTCAATGGAAGTATGGAACCAAGTGTTCAGGGTTCGCTACAGCACCCCCTTGAATCAGACTCCGGGGGGTAAAGAGAACAAAGGGGTGGTCCTCAAAGCCACCCAGCCTCCGAGGCTCCTCCCCCTCAACCTCACCCCCTATGCTCCCACGGCAGACCCACTGGACTCCACTTCCAGCTCAGAGTCCGAAGATGACCTTTCACCTTTGGAAGTGACGGTAGAGAAGCCAGGCTCCCTGGCTAAGAGAGACTGGGAGAAGTTTNGCTGATTACTGGTAATCGTGATCATTCTGCAATATACAGCGAGCAGGCTAGTAACTCTCGCCTCTTCTGGTGTTAGCTAGATAACACAACCAGTGAGCACTCAGTGGCTAGAGAGCACTAGAATGTCTTGCTAATAGCAATAATTTTACAAACAATCAATTTGAAGAGTAAAAAAAATGAGGTCAATAAAAGAACTCTTGAAAACAGCCAATTAGCTAGCAAATAAAAGAAAAGAAAAAGGGAAAAGAGGAAAAAAAAAAGGCCAGCACAGAGGAAGCCACTCAGTCTTAGCTTCCAAGACATCCCACATTCAGCAGGTGGCAGGTTCTCATCATCCCGACCCAGTGACCAACAGCCTTCGGTACACTGGTCCCCCCTTTCGGGCCATGCCATATACAGGCATGTAGGCTGAGGTGAGTCAGAGCTCCCGCAGGATGACTCGAACCCGCACACCTGGTTACAGTGGGCGCTCTTGGTGTAACGCCTTAACCACTGTGCCACATGTGCTGGCTGTGAAACAATGAGGCTTCTTTCATCTTTATACTTTAATAATCTATAATAATTGATTTAATATTGATAAAGAAGAGAAGGAAAAAAAACGTCAGTTGCAAATCCCCGACCTCGGACCTGTAGGTTGAAGACTTCTCGCGCAGTTATGACACTTAATTGGCTGCTACTTTCAGAATTTTTAACCCTGTACAATTAATTAATAATACATGCCTTGTGCTGGGGCACTCAGCAATTATAATTATCACAACAGAGACATCATTTTTAGGAACGGATCATGACTGTTTTCTGCTCTCTCTCTCTCTCTCTCTCTCTCTCTCTCTCTCTCTCTCTCAAACATTAGGTGAAAGCCTCTTCTTTGAAACGTGGTGCATCAATCCGCAGTGCCAGTCATCACCATGGCAACAAGGAGGACAAGGGGGAGTGGTTTGATTCAATGGAAGTGTGGAACCAAGTGTTCAGGGTTCGCTACAGCACCCCCTTGAATCAGACCCCGGGGGGTAAAGAGAACAAAGGGGTGGTCCTCAAAGCCACCCAGCCTCCGAGGCTCCTCCCCCTCAACCTCACCCCCTATGCTCCCACGGCAGACCCACTGGACTCCACTTCCAGCTCAGAGTCCGAAGATGACCTTTCACCTTTGGAAGTGACGGTAGAGAAGCCAGGCTCCCTGGCTAAGAGAGACTGGGAGAAGTTTCAACTGAAGGTCTCCAAGCAGCTGCTGGCTAGATACTTCTACAGCTGTGAGTGTTGTATTTGTGTGTGTGTGCTATAGTAATAGCATTTCCTTCCCTCTCACACACACACACACACACACACACAAACACACACACAGGGCTCTCCTACTGCCGTCACATGCTGAAAGTTAGGAAGTCCGTCTCTCACATGGTCAGCACTGACGTCCACTATCCTGAACACTCAGGCCACACCCACCAGTGTCTCACCAGCCAAGAGTGGGCGGAGTTTAAGAGGACACAGAATGTAAGTTATTGCTGCTAGCATGTTGACCTCTGGCCTTGTCTAACATGCACCTCTCTCACACCCCACCCCCAGGAGCCACTGGCAGTGAAGGCCATCTACCACAGAGGGGTGGAGCATGACATCAGGAAGGAGGTGTGGCCTTTCCTCCTGGGCGTGTTCCCGCTGGGCTCCACTGCAGACCAGCAGGCAGCCATCTTGAGCGAGGCTGCCCTCAGTTATCACAGAACTCTGCAAGAATGGACGGACGTGGAGGCAAGAAATAAAGAAATAGAGAAGAAGACTGTTGTTGCTATGGAAACCAATGGTGTAATGGAGAATGGGGAATCGGGTGAAATTTCTCCAACACTTTCATCCATATCTGCCACACCCCCTGACCTTGAAACAGAGGGACTGTCACATGACACAGGGAACAGCTCATTATCCCAGCAACTGAGATCACATGACTTACAGTCGTTGCGAACTCCCTCGGTGAAGCTGGACGCTAAAGGTCAGTGGTTTGTACAGGAGCTGTTCAACATCGACAAGGACATCCCTCGCTGTGACAGGGACTACTGGTAGGTCATCACACACACACATAACCCTTTTAATTTACTGTTCTTTTGTCAGTACAAGCTCTCATTTCTCTCTCTCTCTCTCTCTCTCTCTCTCTCTCTCTCTCTCTCTCTCTCTCTGCAGGTACTTCAAGGAGAGTGGTAATCTTGTGAAGCTGAGGAATGTGGTCTGTTGCTATGTGTGGACTCACATCAACGAGGGCTACTCTCAGGGGATGTGTGACCTCCTGGCTCCTCTCCTGGTTGTCATGGGCGATGAGGTACTGGCCTACATCTGTTACCTGAGACTAATGGAGTCAGCCATCAAGCTCTTCCCTCCCAACACGGGCATGAACACACGCCTTGCTAACATACAGGCTCTCATGCAAGTGAGTCTCTCCCCCCCCTCTCTCTCTCTCTTGTTACCATGGTAACATCGTGTGTGTGTGTCATGATTAGGTAATGGAGCCGGACTACTTCCAGTACCTGTCGGAGCGCCCCATGGGGGACGGGCTCTTCTACTGCTATCGATGGTTGCTGGTCACTTTCAAAAGAGGTACATATGCACACTCTCAAATCACACCCATTTTTGAGACTTAGCTCCACCCACTTGTTGTGTAGAGTTTGGGTATGATGATGTGTTTCACCTGTGGGAGGTGGTGTGGGCCGCCAGGCTGGGAGTGTCCAACCATTTCGAGGAGTTCTTTGCCCTCGCCATCATGAAACAGTTCAAGTAAGATAAAAATTATTGTCTCTAAGGTAAAACCAAGGTCACTGGTTCTCCCTTCCATTAGGATGGCCATCATGGATGCTCATCTCGATCCCTCGGACATCCTCAACCTGTTCACTGGTAAGACAGTCAGCGATGTGGCGGTGATGATGTCATTATGATGTAATCCCATTGTGTCTGTAGATCTGGCTGATAAGAGGGCCATCAACTGCAGCCAGAGCATTCTCCTGGCCCAGCAAGACATCACTGACCTACAAGCTGCTCTCATCAAGAAGGACAGCTAGTAGCAGCTGACATTGTTCTAACTATCACAGGGGCAGCTGGTGTACACTCTTTAGCAATTCATTGATGGATTTTTATGATTTACTGGCAAACATAGATTATTTTTAATCCTCCAAATGCTATTATTGTAACATGTGAATTAATTATAATAATATTATATTGTTTCCATTCACTCAGTCTCACTGATGTACGCACAATGGTATGTAAACTACTGTGTCGTTTCAATTGTGTCAGTGGTACACTACCACCTTATTTGCATGCCACTTGTATGTGATTTGGGTGTTCAAGCAATTCATTAGCTGATGTGCTATGTGCGTATTTTTCATAAAATGGTCAGTCAGTCAATCCGCATGTACAGCTATAGAGCCTCCACACAATATATTATGTTCTGCATGTATATACTCACACTAACATAAATTATGATAGAAAAATAAAACTATAAAAAAATAAGAGAATGTATAAAATGAATGATCTGTATGGCATGTACGTGGCTGATGATTAGGTCACATGACTGGTCACATGGCATAGCCCAGTTCCTTAAGCATGTCACACTCGGCGTAGATTTTCTTCTGAACCTTGAGTGGCAGTTTCTTCCTCCATTTCTCAATGGCAGCTGTGTTGACGGCTTCCTTGACTTGACTTGATGAGGGTTCCATTCTGAAGGTGTAGGAAACACTAGAGTGAGTGACATGTAACACACACACACACCATTGTCTGAGGGAGGAAGTGAGTGGGCCCATACAAGACACAGGAAGAGAGAGAGACTTACTTGGAGAGAGACACCTCCTTGTTAATCAGCTCGTGGTGGTGGAGGACATTCTCGTGCCACGGAATGGACAGGAAACTCAAGATCTTCTCCATCCATTTCTTTGGCTCCTCCACGAGGTTCTCGTAGAACACCTGGAGGCAGTGCTGGGAGCCAAGTATGCGGCAGTCGGTGGTCATCC
Source organism: Tethya wilhelma (assembly GCA_964030475.1). Taxonomy (NCBI): domain Eukaryota; kingdom Metazoa; phylum Porifera; class Demospongiae; order Tethyida; family Tethyidae; genus Tethya; species Tethya wilhelma. The sequence continues at coordinate 39,808 of CAXIPT010000007.1, read as the reverse complement.
TGGACACCACCTTGTTCCAGAAGAGGGCGGCTGACAGGTAGCTCCTGGAGTCCACGCCCGTGATGGTCACGTTCCTGCTCACAATGGAGTAGGCCACGGCCCTCCCATCGCGCACCATCAGGACAAACTTTGCCTTAGGGTAGATCCGTCTCAAATCGGTCATATAGTTCAACAGTAGAGGGTCTTTGTTGCAGAGGTAGGGTGCCGGCTCCCCGTGGCCTTCAATTATACCAGATACAAATGCCCGTGTGGCCTTGTCCAGGAGGTCCCCATCAAGCCCCGCCTCCAGGAGCCTCTGGTGCTCCTTCTCGGACCGGTCCCACTTGCTCCTCATGCTCACAATCCGGGGCAGCACTCTCGTCTCCTCTCCACACCGTATGTCGGGGTGGGCGTCCAGCATGGCCCGGGCCAGGGTTGTGCCGCTACGAGGAACACCTCCCACGAACACCAGGGGTTTTGATTCAAGGCTGGTGTTGACAGAGGGCTGTGGGGGGACAGATGGGGTCACACTACACCTGTTCTCGTAGACCATCTTCACTAGCAGGAGACCGTTTATGGCGAGACTCACAGCCAGGAACACTCTCATCATCTTGCTGGTAAACATGGCTCCCTCTCTGAGTCGTTTCGGTTCATGTAAACTGGTTCTCCTTGGATTCCCACCACTGTCACTTTATGTACGGCTACACAGGACGGTAGTGGTCGCTAATTTGACTAACTTCCCGCCGATCACGTGACCTGATACGCGCTTGGTTTGCCGACCCCTTACCATACAATGATGCACGCTTGCTGTAGGAGAAGAGCAGTGAATTGGAGCCGTCTGGAGAGACAGCAGTACAGAACTACAGCCAGACTACCCAACTCCAGGTGAACTGTGTGCTAGTAGCTATGTCATATGGGTTCACGGGTCTCTCATATCTCTGTAGACTGGTGGAGGTTGGCAGGTTGGAGTCTCCTCACTCCAATGGCTACTACCAGGCTGGTCAGGTACCCACCATTAACCTCTGCTGCTAGTGATGGCCACTAATAGTTGATGTGTTGTCTGCAGTTCTTCCTGCACCGAGTGTTTGGCTACCGAGGGGTGGTCTTATTCCCGTGGATGGCCCGGGTGTTTAACCGGGACGTTTATGGAGAGACCGACAAGAGTCCATCATCGTGGGATGTGGGCGGAGTCACTTACGATAAGATCAAAGGATTTGAACCTGAGTCGAAGGCTTACTATCAGGCACTCATTGATCACAGGGACTTCCCCTATATTGTGAGCACCATTACATAACCAGTAAAGGAAATGAACTTCCATTCTTCCTTCCTTCATCAGCGAACACATCCTGAGGCCATAACCTTCCTAGCCAGTCCCAACGACCCCTCCCTGTACTCTCTTCCTGGTAAGGACCAACCACTGTCATACACCATCACACACACAGCAAAACATGTTCTCTCTCTTTACAAAACATGCACCCACACACATCCACATAGCAAACGAAATCTCTCTCTCTCTCTCTCTCTCTCTCTCTCTCTCTCTCTCTCTCTCTCTCTCTNCTCTCTCTCTCTCACACACACACACACACACACACACACACACGTATGTAATGACTCAGGACTAGACTATGTCAGTCATGATGACATCATACCTTATACTAGCTCCAATTCAGAGCCGTTCAACCACGAGCTGTTCAACCAGTTCTTTGCTCCTTCAAGTGAGAAAGATGGTATGTATTCACATCAGAAATGACTCCGGCACTCTAGCTACATTCTTCAATAACCACAGGAGCTCCCTTTGTGGCCAGAGAGGTGCTGAATGCCTGGAGGCAGAAGAACCACCCCTGGCTGGAGCTGACAGACGTCCATCATGAGACCACCCTCAACATCAGAGTCACCGTCATGCCGTTCTACATGGGACACAGGGAGATCCAGGGGTCCAAAGTTCACTGGTGGAGGTACGTTGGTCATGTGATGGTTGCCATGGTTACAATGAGGGTTTGCTCATTCCAGGTACAGTATTCGTCTTGAGAACCACAGTGGGAAGAGAGTCCAGCTGAGGGACAGGCACTGGAGGATATACAGCGTGGCCTCAGGCACTCTGGAGACAGTGAAGGGCTGTGGGGTCATAGGACAGGTATTTCCTATAATTAGAGCACTACACTTTGGTAGCTAGGCTTAGCATTATCTTCAGTGATGTATGGAGTCCATGCAGGCAGCAATGATGTTGGTTGAAGTCCATCTGGTTAGAGAATGCCGTAGAAAAAATTGAATAAGTTTCTAAATATCCAACCGATTTCAAAATTTCAAGCACCATTTGAAAGCGCTTGTTCTCCCCGTTCTTTTGGTTGCTTTTCCAGCTTTCTATGCCTTACCAGTCAAAAGTTAGCTATTTTTCCCATAAGAAATGCATGAATCTCATTATTTCACTTCCAGCGGCATTCTCAAACCAGATGGACTTTATTCGGGAACTCTAGACAAAATGGACCTGGGTTGAGAATACAGTAGAACCTCCGATAGTGAACCCTCCGAGATAGGGACACTGTATTATAAACCTCTCAACAAAGGACGATTCTTGATTCCCAAATATTCCAATTCCCTATTGTAGCAATACAAACAGAACCTCCAAGAAGAGTACAGCCTCTCTACAAAGGACAAACAAGCTGAATTTTTATGTTGTCCCCAAAGTGTCCTTTGTTCGGAGGTTTTACTGTACAAGCTGGAATGACATTCACTGTGTTGCTAGTACATAATTTATGCCAGTCACTTTCTCACAGCTAACTATTGACTGGTGAGGGAAGTATGTGTAGCAAGCTGGGATAGCAACCAGAGGAGAATGGGTGCATTCCAATGGCATTGAAATTTTGACATGAATTTTAAAGATATTCATTTCCCCCCCATCATCATTCTCCCAGTCTTAATTCAGCTGACTTTACTGCTTGTCCTGTTCTAATGCTCTCCTGGCAGCTATACAACCCTCAAGTGTGTCCCTACTTGTACAAAATAGCAGAAGATGGTTGTCAATGTATCTCCTTGTGTTAGCTGGTCCTCTGCATAGACAAATTTCTGTACAAAGATATTAACAGATACTAGTAGTTTAACATGCCAAAGAATTCCTTCTCCTTGTTTGTGTCTGGTGTGTGCCCTCAGTGTCAGCCATGATATGCTCTCAATCACGGGGTGGCTCCTAGTAACCAGGTCCTACTCTGCTACTGTGCCCCTGATATAGCTGTGGTTACCACTATATAGCTGTAATAGTATGTCATAAATTGCCAGTTAATGCACAGATTCAACTGAAGTATCTCACCCAGTGTTAGCTTTTGTTGTGTGTTAGGAATGGCCAATGAAGAGTGTTGGCAATGTCTTCCAGACATGCCTCAGCCTGGGCTAGGCCAGACAAGAAGTTGAAAAATTTAAGAAAACAAATTCAAGAAAACATTTTCTTGTCCAGTGCTCTGGTCTGATGTGTGTAGTGAAAAGTTTACCCAGGGACAGTTGACAGCTTCTGAAGGGTCACCTCTTCTTTTTGAGTACCTGTTATGTGCTTAGTTCTTGCATACATTTTTATATGTCCATGTATGGAAACTAATGATAGAGCAATTTGAATGGTCCCACATTGTTCACCATTGTTTTCTCTAGAAATGCTCTCATTTTTTGGTCAGCATATATTGTCCAGTTCACAGATAATGCCATTCCCCTTCTGTATTCAGTGCATGACTTGATTTCACAGAAGGTCTTAGTTTTCCAACTCCCTAGTAGCTGTTTGCATTGTCATCCTCTTTCAATTGTCTGTGTATGATCATCTCCAGTCACTGGCTGTGTGTGTGTGTGTGTGTGTGTGTGTGTGTGTGTGNAGAAGAAATTGAATAAGTTTCTAAATATCCAACCGATTTCAAAATTTCAGGCACCATTGGAAAGTGCTTGTTCTCTCCATTCTTTTGGTTGCTTTTCCAGCTTCCAACGCCTTACCAGTCAAAAGTTAGCTATTTTGCCTCATATAAAAAGTATATTGCATGAATCTCATTATTTCACTTCTGGTGGCATTCTCAAACCAGATGGACTTTAGTCAGGAACTCCAGACAAAATGGACCTGGTTTGAGAATACAGGGGGGGGGGGGATGAATATCTTAAAAATTCATGTCAAAATTTCAAATGGCATTGGAATGCACACATTCTCCTCTGGTTGCCATCCCAGCTTGCTACACATACTTCCCTCACTAGTCAATAGTTAGCTGTGAGAAAAGTGACTGGCATAAATTATGTATTAGCAACATGGTGAATCTCATTTCAGCACTCATTCTCACACCAGATGCCCTCCCAGTCTTCAGCTGACATTACTGCTTGTCCTGTTCTAATGCTCTCCTGGCAGCTATACAACCCTCAAGTGTGTCTGCCCTACTTGTACAAAATAACAGAAGATGGTTGTCAATGTATCTCCTTGTGTAGCTAGTCCTCTACATAGACAAATTTCTGTACAAAGATATTAACAGATACTAGTAGTTTAACATTCCAAAGAACTTCTCCTTGTTTGTGTCTGGTGTGTGCCCTCAGTGTCAGCCATGATATGCTCTCAATCACGGGGTGGCTCCTAGTAACCAGGTCCTACTCTCTTACTGTGCCCCTGATATAGCTGTGGTTGCCACTATATAGCTATAATAGTATGTCATAAATTGCCAGTTAATGCACAGATTCAACTGAAGTATCTCACCCAATGTTAGCTATTGTTGTGTGTTAGGAATGGCCAATGAAGAGTGTTGGCAATGTCTTCCAGACATGCCTCAGTCTGGGCTAGGCCAGACAAGAAGTTGAAAAATTCAAGAAAACAAATTCAAGAAAACATTTTCTTGTCCAGTGCTCTGGTCTGATGTGTGTAGTGAGAAGTTTACCCAGAGACAGTTGACAGCTTCTGAAGGGTCACCCCCTCTTTTTGAGTACCTGTTATGTGCTTAGTTCTTGCATACATTTTTGTATGTCCATGTATAGAAACTAATGATAGAGCAATTTGAATGGTCCCACATTGTTCACCATTGTTTTCTCTGAGAAATGCTCTCATTTTTGGTCAGCATATATTGTCCAGTTCACAGATAATGCCATTCCCCTTCTGTATTCAGTGCATGACTTGATTTCCAGAAGGTCTTAGTTTTCCAACTCCCTAGTAGCTGTTTGCATTGTCATCCTCTTTCAATTGTCTGTGTATGATCATCTCCAGTCACTGGCTGTGTGTGTGTGTGTGTGTGTGTGTGTGTGTGTGTGTGTGTGTGTGTGTGTGTGTGTGTGTGTGTGTGTGATGAGGCTATACCTTAGCTACACCATTGATCAAGTGTGTGAGTGTGTGTTCAATTGAAGCATTCATTCCTTTTAAAGTTCAATGCATATCATTATTTTGATGTTTTCTGTGACTAGTAACCTCTGGATAATGTCTCTCAGTGTTCTATTGTACCATGGGACCACTGACATAGGCACAGCATGACCCATATCTCTGACAGAGAAGATAGAAGGTTGGGAAAAGTTTGCCACTGCTGCCATTACAAGAAAGCAGTTTTAGCTGCTCAACCTGCTGCAGCCAGTAGCCTCTGGCCCCTCCTGTTTACATAAGACCATTGATTGTTCCATCCCATGTGTGTCCGAGTGGTCTAGTGCTAGGTTCACTGTACATGTATTATGGTATTATTCCTTACATGCATTTTTATATGTCCACATATGGAAACTAATGATAGAGCAATTTGAATGGTTGCACCATTGTTCACCATTGTTTTCCCTGAGAAATGCCCTCATTTTTTTGTCATCCAGTTCACAGATAATCCAGTTTTCTTTCATGATTGAATGCATAGCTATTAATTCTCTGTTGTTAGTGAAGCTGAAGGTTGTTCCTACAGCTCCTTTTAAAGTCCCAGGTGCTGTAATGTACTTTGAACTGATCTAGCTGCTATGCTGGGTGTGCTGTGGGGGGTACTTAGCCCATCTCAAACAATTTCTGCATTAATATTGTCAGCTCCTATTTATGTTACTAGCTAATGTGACATTTTGTTGCTTTTACAAAGCCTAATATTTACAGCTGGAAGGCAGCCTACCCCTCTGTTTATAGTTGTCCACCATAATTGTATGCTAATGAGAGTAGGGTGCTATAGCTAGGAGCTAGGCTAAACAATGGACTCTTCACTTGACCAAAGTGAAACACACAAACTACCAATTGGTACCAGTAGGTAGCTCCTTCTTAGGCCAATTAATCTACTGGTGTAAGTTTTGATTGAATTTCTCATAGCCTTCCTCTGATATGTGCTGACTGGTCTTCTGATTTCTCTGTCCAAGATAATTATGATGATGAGAAATTATTCTGCTTTTGGAGAAAATCATTTTTAGCTATAATTTGTTTATTATAAAAAATCGTGACCTTCTAGAGGCATCTGTGTACACCTGTGTGGAGAAGCCCCTCCTGTTTACATAAAACAATTGCTTCCTTCTTCCCTGTGTGTCTGGGGTGGTCTAGTGCTAGTGTTTATGGTATGGGTATTTCCTTAGGTACATTTTTATATGTCCACATATGGAAACTAATGGTGGAGCAATTTGAATGGTTGCACATTGTTCAACATTGTTTTCCCTGAGAAATGCTCTCATTTTTTTTGCTCTAGATATCATCCAGTTCGCAGATAATCCAGTTTTCTTTGTCATTTAATACATACCTATTGATTCTCTGCTGTTGGGGAAGCTGAAGGTTGTTCCTACAGCTCCTTTTAAAGTCCCAGGTGCTGTAATGTAATATTGAAATGATCTAGTTGCTATGCTGGGTGTGCTGTGGGAGGTACTTGGCCAATCTCTATGTGAGGACACTATGGCACAACTTCCAAGTTTACCTACTCCTTTTCTCAGCTAAGGTGACCTTTTGTTGCTTTCCCAGTATGAGTCCAAGTTTAGTATTACCATTGTTGTCTTGAGATAGCTCCATCTCTGTCTCTCTAGTTACTCTGTGGGGGGTCTAGGTTGAGACAGTGCCTTATCTCCCAAGCAAAGATATCATATTTCACTGTCTGTGTACAGCCTAACAACCAGATAGCCTCTAGAAGTTGCTGACAAGACAGTACCACTGGCTGCAAAACAGTAACTGCTGACTTGTACACTGTATACTTTCTACATATATAGCTTTGTTGTGAGCTGAGGATCGCTAGGAGTGAGTCTCTGATTTGAAGACACACCCTATAGCCTCCAGCTACTATCAGTCTCCTGTTAGCTACAGCTACATGTTAATGTGTGTGTGTGTGTGTGTGTGTGTGTGTGTGTGTGTGTGTGTCTAGCAATTTGGTCTCAATGTACAACATTTTGAGGTGCCTTCTTTGATCTTAAAGTTCTAGATCATGTCTCCCAGTGTCTCCTTCAACCATGGGTCCATTAACACAGCCACTGCATGACCCTTATCTCTGTCAAGAAGGCAGAAAATCTTCCATCTGCAAAAATGTTTTCTAAGTCCAGCCACCTGATAACTTTAGGCCATCCCATTGTATACACACGTAGTTGACACAGCTGTGTGCACTGTTGCTCTTCCTGCTCTAAGTGCCAGGTCATGGACTGGCTGGTGTGTTGCTGTGGGCTGCAGATACATTCTTACATACAGATTGGTATGTCCATGCACATATGGGACAGTACTTTTAAATTTTAAAGATGGTTGCACTTTGCTCAGCATGGTTTCTCTGGAAAATGAACTCATTTATTATCTGGCTACTGTCATCCAGTCCTCAGAGAATCACATCCAATACCCAGTGTTAATTGTTGATGCCACAGCAGGCTGTGTTGCTAGGAAGCTGAGGGCTGTTCTTGCCTCTTCCATTGGTCAGCTCCCATCAGTGGCTGCCTATGGAGGCCTGCATTAGTGAATATTGATTAGCAAACTTGTGCACAATTTGAGATGGTGCCTCTAGTGTGTCTGTCAGCCATGATTGTGTAGCCTCCTACACCAGCCCATCTTCCCCGCTACCTATCCTTACTGCCCCCATCCTTAGCAGTGATCATAAAGTATGCTGGGAGGACCTGTACATGTGTGCCTACATGTTGGCCCCGCCTCCTACTGTCGTTCAAACCATGCAGTTCAAGACTTGACGTTGCACATTTGTGACAACATGCACTTGTTTCTGTTCCTGCAGGAGCCGTGGTTCACAGCCGAGCAGCCCGCCTTCCAGTACAGCAGCCATGTCTCTCTGGAGTCCCCCAACGGACATATGTGGGGAACATTTCGTATGGAGAATTCTGACCAGCAGTCGTTTGAAGTGCGAGTGCCTCCATTTGTCCTAGTCAGCCAGAACCAATCAAAGACACAATAACTCTTTACCCGCACCATATATGCTTTGTGTTAACTTATAACAACCACGGATATCATAGCTCATCCATGTAATTACTTTAATTTCAAATCATTACATCATTAATTAATATTGCAATATCTATAATTAAAGACTTATAATAAAATTATGGATAAAATGAGGACCTGGTATTATCAAAACAAAAATTAAATTTGGGGGTGTTGTACATAAAACTCTCAATCTTTAAAACTCAGTCCTGTGTCCCTGAAGGTTAAGATATCTGCTCCTGCATGTGTACAAAACACACCAATTAATATTACCAATTACATCATCATTACATCACTCCTACCTCCCACCCTTCGGCTGCCCCAGCCAGGTGGTAGTGGACCTTCCTTAGCTCAGCCAAGCGAGTCCTCTCCTCTTCCAGCTCCTTCTCCAGCTCCAGAGCCTTCACTTGAGACTCCATCTCCAGCCTCTTAGCCTGGGTGAGGGAGAGCTTGGAGTAGTCCAGGGAGTTCTCCGACTCCTTCCTCTGGAGTTGTGAGCCGCTGGTAGCAGATGCAACCACCACACCAGTTGCCTCGGACACTGCAGGGATTACATCATCACAATAATTGGGAGACAAACGACAGGGGCAGGGGGAGCTAGAGGGGTGGATTACCAGCTCGTGACGAAGACTTGAGACTCTTCAGTTTCTCACTCTTGGGCCTAGCCTTTACTCTGGAGGCGGCCACCAGCTGGGCAGTGCTGGCAGCTATGTCATGAGAGGCCACAACCAGCTCCTCAAATTTACCAGTTCTCTGTACCACCTTGTCCGCAGCATCGCTATGGCAACAGGTGACAAATAGAATAAGGCAGTGGCATACGAGTGAGACAAGAGGGACTTACACTAGCACTGAGGCACCCCAGCCAACTTGTTTAGCAGCTGATATAAGACCCTCTGACCAGCGGGAGTTCTTCTTGTAAAACTCATTGGCATTGTTGGCAGTTCCCTGTGTGTGTGTGTGTGTGTGTGTGTGCGTGCGTGTGCCCGTGTGTGTGCGNGAGAGAGAGAGAGAGAGAGAGAGAGAGAGAGAGAGAGAGAGAGAGAGAGACACTCACCATTCCTTCTCCAACAATTTCATTCTGGAGGTCCTTGGATCTGGCAATGAGGACCTTGATGGCCTTCATGAGATCAGTGCAGGAGTCCAGTATCCTCTCGTTCACCTCCAGTTTGACACCGCTGTCATCTTCCCTGCTCTTCCTGAGCATCTCCTGGATCCTGAGGGCAGCCGCCTCCACCGCCTGCGCTGTGGCAGACATCTCCTCATCAACAATGTCACCAATAGCCTCGGGCGATTCATCACGATTAGTAGCTGGAGACAAGTCCTAACAATGATAACAATAATATTACAATCTGTTTCCGTGGTAACAGGTCATGTGACTCACCATGGCCTTCCTCTCCAGTCCTCTGATGGCTGACTGTAAGGTGTTGGCAGCTGCAGCAATCTTCCCAGAGCCTGGCTTCTCACTCCTCAGCACATCCAAGAAGGCGAGAGTGTCAGAGCCAATAGCTTCACTGGCTTTAACCAGACCTATGTGTTATCATATGGATGGAGGGTCAAGGGATCGAGATACAGTGAAACCTCTGAACAAAGGACACTTTGGAAACTATATAAATTCAGCTTGTTTGTCCTTTGTAGAGAGGTTGTCCTCTTCTCAGAGGTTCTGTTTGTATTGCTTCAATAGGGAATTGGAATTTTTGGGAACTAAGAATTGTCCTTTGTTGAGAGGTTTATAATTCAGTGTCCGTATCTAAGAGGGTCCACTATCAGAGGTTCTACTGTATCACATTAGAATACATCTTACTCTGTCCATCTTCACTGGAGGTCATGTGAGAGGTGGCTACTCCCTGGAGCATGACCCCGCCCAGGGAGTGGGAGAACGAGGCCAGCACAGACACAGCCTTGCCGAGAGCTGCATGAGTAACATATCATAATGATGTGACTGCATTCTAATTAAAGCCCACCACCCTCTGACCTGTGGGGTCGTTGCTATAGAGACTGAAAGCACTGGTGGTCTTGTCAATGACGTCCATGCAGCTCTTGGTCTGCTCCATGAGAAAGGTCGGAGTGCAGGTGGCTCCGCTGGTGGCGTGGGTAGGGAGCTGGTCGATGACCTCCTGGATCAGACCCTTGGCCTCGTCAACAGCTTGCTCTGGGAACAACAACCAACAATAATTATCATGTGCAATAATGAGAGGGGCACACCCTTTAGTGAGTCTTACCAACGATAGAATGAGGTGCTTCTTTATCTTTAGACTCCAGCTGCTCAGACAGCGACCTTTGAACCTTTTCCAGTTGCAACGATTGCTGCACAAACAAACCAAGGTGGTCAATTTACTGTTACCATGGCAACAGAGATGGTCCTCACCGTCTCTTTCTTGCGCAGCTCATCTCTGAGGACGGCCATTTGTGCTGACTCATCTTGGACCTGCATCTTGACCTCATCCAGCTCCAGGGAGAGAGACATCACCTTCTCCTCCAGCTCCTAGAGGGGGGGGGAGGGAGAGAGAGAGAGAGAGAGACGTGAAGAGATGGCTCTATCAACAGAGACTGGTCCTGACCGTGTTCTCACGCTCTCCATCCAGAACAGCCTTCTCTGACGTAAGCAGTTTCTTTGATATCTCTCCATTGGTCCTCAGCAGAGTGATGTGCTCAGCCCGCAGCTTCTGGTAGACCTCTCTCAGCTTGGTGAACTTCTCATCGGTTGCCTTGGCTCGAGCTGGACACACAGCAGACCAATGAAACAGGACTAGTCACACATGAAACCACACCCACCTTCAATGGCATCACTCTGAGCTCCTTTCTCCGACTGGGCGTCTTCTATCTGACGCTTGAGCAGCAGATTCTCCTGGAAATGGAGCACACAAGTCAACCATGGCACCCTGAGGAGGGACCAGGGAGGGACTTACACTGCAAGCATCCTCAGCTATCTGTTTGTAGTCGTTGATTTCAGCCTCCATTTGCAGCACCTTCTCCCTGAGACCAGCTATCAGCTCGTGGTCCGCAGCAATCTGTTCCTTCAGCTCAACTATCTCCCTCATCAGCTGCTCAATCAGAGCATCTCTGTACGTACCAACACCANTTGGCCTACAAACTGATGAACATGAGATTCAAACCAACAGACTACGTCCTCTACGATGAACCATTTGTCCTTGTCACCGAGATACACTGTACATCACCATGGCAACTATATATTTCTGCCAGCCAGTTTCATTCAGTATGTAGTTTGCCACTGTGTGTATTGTAATTGATGATGTAATGATGATGTAATGTGTATGCTTTTAGACAAAGAATGTTAGAGAAATGAAGAGTGACATCTCTCAAATAGAAGGATGTGAGTTATGATATTATTGTGGTACATATCAATTGTACCTACATCCATACCTTTGTGTAAGACTGATTGGTGTACAGGAGTTGAAGCATAATACATGTATCGTATAGCACAAAATATTGGCGGGAATAAAATTTGGTGGATTGTCCAAAATTTCATGATTGGCGGATTTTATTTTGACGTTTGCGCTAGCATCAATATTATGTGCATGCGCAAAAATGACTGTTTGGCGGATTTAATATTGGCAATCCTTACCAAACCGCCAATCCGCCAATATTAAAATCTGCCAAATTTTTGTGCTATACGGTATACGGGATGAACAACCCTTTACTTGAAACTTTTTTCATGGGTAGTGTTGTTACAAACCAAAAGCTTAAACAACAAAAAAAATTGCAGTAGTTTCTCACAGGAGACATCCTGTCCTACCAACCCTCTGTCCTGCTTGATTTTCTTTTTTTATCTTGTATGAAACACTAAAGCCCGTATTTCAGTAATAAGTACTACTGTGNTACCAAAATTTAATAACAACCTTAGCACTCTTCAAAATAAACACACACAATAACACTATTGCTAATAATGTCCAATTATTTCTTTGACAGAGCCTCAAATGTGGTAGCAGACCATCCCACTTCAGAGCGCTGCTGGTCCATGAAGCTGATATAAGCTCTGCATGCATGAATCAATGGGTAACATGTCATAATCACATGGTTAATAAGTGCATGTGTCCACTATCACAAGTGCGTCCACTTGCCTCTCCTTGGCAATGCCCAGCTTGGCTAGGACAGATTCAAAGATTGCCTTTGAAATCAGTTCGTTTTCTTTGACCCCAAGGTTTCCAATGGACCTGACCTCCACCAGAGCACAGGGATCACTGCTGCCCCCAAAGGTCATCCATTGGTCACTCTCAATGCACACACAGATGTACTGCATAGATAGGAACAATCAGAGTCATGTGATTGGTGTACCATCATACATGTATGCATGCCAAATGCACTTGCTAGTACCTTTTCTGGTTTGTTGATAGCTTTTTGGAATATGTCAACAACTTCTTTCATGAAGGTTTCAGGTATGTTCCCTCTAGCAACATTGGTTCTCAGGACCAGAGAAGGCATGCTTGCAGCTAGCTCAACTAGGAAGGTAGGTACAAGGTCGTCAAAGAAACTTGTATTTCCGACGACCTTTTCCTATCGATGCTCATGGAGTCGGAGAAGCCACTTGCTTGTGATCCAGAGGGTCTTTCACCACCCGAAGAAGACGCTAAAACAGAGACTAATGAATGCCGAGATGTAGTGGTGTACTCTGGCGGTGAGGCGGTCCTGTCTTGGCGGGCAGACAGAGCTTGGTAAGGAGAGATAATTTGGTGACTTTCTCATAGCATAGATTTATAACAGGGAAGTTATCTTATGATCATAGGTGTTATGAATCATCTCAATCTTGAATGCTAGTAGCTAGACACTGTCATGATGTGTTGTGTTGGCCTGCAGGTGCGTGAGGCTGCTGAGGTTGGCCTCCAGGTGTGTTCAGATGCAGGCATTAATGGCGTGGTACTCCACACTGGGCGGAGCCTACTCGGCACTTGGTCAGTCATCACTGCATCATGTGAGTTAGTCGAAGATCACATGATCCACCCACTAAATCACATGATCTCCCACCCTCGTACGCCCACAGGCACAGCAGGCTGGACATGTGTCTAAACACCAGTTGCTATTGGCAACGGAGCTACACGACCCCATCCTGGTGTCCAAGTGCAAACTGTATATGGCATTCAGTTTGCTTCAACAAGGACAACTGAAGTTGGCTTCTAAAATAGTGAGGTATGTGTTGGCATGGCAGCTAGCCATGGCCAGTGTGTGTGGCTAGAGCCACAAGCCTCGGAGGGATGTAGTTCACCACCAGCTGGGCTAGGGTGGCCAGTTCACTGGGATAGGCTGGAAACACCTGGGCCAGTCACATGCCCAGGCCTAGTAAGGGGAGATATTGCTGCAAGCACATGACAACCTCTCCACTGTGTTTTCAGCCAGGATGGGAATCATTATGATTTCATACTCTACTATTTCTGGTGGCCATTATTAAACTTCCTTCCCTTGTTCCAGGCTGGCTAGCCCTGGCTAGCCCTGGCTGGCTGGGAAAGAGTGCGTCCATCAAAAGGCTACTATAAATTAATGGATGGATTTAAGTACATGTACAAGTTGAGGTATCTTTTGAACATGATGATTGCTTCCTTTCTCAGGGACCAGTACAAGATTGCCACAAGAGAGCCAGCTGTGTGTGACACAAAGGTACGTGCCAAACTCTTGGCTAGCTTCCATGTTAGGTTAGAGTCTGGGAGTTGTTGACAGCTGAGTCTCAATCTCTTTCTCTCTCTCTCTCCCTGTATGTGAATGTGTGTATGTGTATGTGTGCATATGTGTGTGGGCTAATAATATAATGTGATTAGTTTCATTTCCAAGTTGGTAGCATACTTGTCTCCCCCTACGTGCATGCCAGACCATTTCTGATCACATAGCTCGCACTCTATTCGCAGTGTGTTCTCATGATTGGGATAGCCAATGCCATAAAGATTCTCTCTCTGTACACACACAAATTGTTGGATGTTTGCTAACTGTTTCTCTTTCAAACTAGTCAATGTGTGCACCAGTTTGGCACATTGTACAGGTGTCCACACACACACACACACATACAGCTGGGAGCGACACCTGCCCTCACTGAGGTCGCTTCATGTGGCCAGCCACTGTAATCCTACTCTGAGAGCTGTAGTCTCTGGCCAGACCCAGTGTACCAGCTCTTGCTCTATTATCACAAGTCTTTGTATTTTCTGTTTGGTTGGCTCTTACTAGCATTCTTCCTTTGCCCAATGAGTGTTCATCCCAGCTGGGCTAAGACACCTGCTTCATGCTAAGGCATTCCTACTCCACTCTATAGTCTAGTGTGTGTTCCTTACTTCAAAGAACTTTACTCCAGCCACATGCAAAGCTCAGCTGGACTGGAGGGATTAGACACTGTCTATTGAACCATGAAATGGCCAAATCACTCACAATGCTTTTGCTGAGCTAGCTTTCAGCATCAAAGGTTGCCTAGGTAACCACTCCTGACTGCTGCTCATTACACCATTGATCTTATGACTTGCTAAAGTGTGTGTCATGTCATGCCTAGTGCATGTGTGGGTATCTCACATGTAGTGGCCCTGCTGACACTTGCATACTGTCACTGCATGCTAGATGCCAGCAGCTAGGCCCATACTGTCACTGCATGCTAGATGCCAGCAGCTAGGCCCATACTGTCACTGCATGCTAGATGCCAGCAGCTAGGCCCATACTGTCACTGCATGCTAGATGCCAGCAGCTAGGCCCGGCTGATGTGGTGTGAGTGACTGTTAGTGAATCTGTATCTTAAAGATTTGCTGTCTTTTGATGTGCTTAATGTGCTTAATGTGCAATGCTTTGATGATACCTTATCTCTTATACAGCTCCTCTCCATGTGCCTGTCAGCATGGCAACAGATAAAGTTCCTTCAAGAAACACACAACTCAGAACATTCACCAGTTCACATTCAACAACTCTAATGCTTTATCTCTCTCTCTGAATCTCTTTCTCTCTCTGTGTTCAGAGCTGTTTTTATGTTTATGTCTGTGTTTCTGTGTGTGTCTGGCTGCTACACATTTTATAAATTGCTGTCAATTATAATTTGCTCTTTAGCGGTTCCGCTCCACATCAAAGGCGACATGCTACATTGAACAATTGGCAGGAATTTCACCGGATGTATAATTTATGACGTCACAGTCAAGCTGTTTATTATAATTGCGGCATATTTCGCACCTTTGCCATTTAGCAGAGATTCTCCCAATAAGCAGCTCTGTAGGTACCTTGCGATATATTCTACTCCTGGAGAAGACACCATGTCCTTCATTGCCATGTGCCCAGCGCCCTTCCAAAAACCAAAGAAAAGAGGTGCGTAAGCTATAGAAGTTAAATATCATTTTTACAATGAATATTATTATGTGGTGCAATAAATTTCAATGGTTGCAGCCAAGAATGGCGGCAAGTCGAAACACGCAGCTACGGAGGCGCCATTGCCGCCACTGATAGACCATCTCCTGGCCAGGAATCTCTCCCAGCATCACACCAGCGGGGAGCACGTGTTGAGTGGCAGCTTCTCCCAGGTGCCTCACAACCATGACCATCACCACCATCAGCCCGGTGAGAGTGAGAGCCAGCAGAGTGGCTCCACCAGCAATGACTCTCACTCCACGCACACCTCAGGCTACCAGACTGACGATGGGACATTTGAAGGGAAGCTCTTGAAGAGGGCCAATCGCAGCCGGCCTGCCAATCTCAGGATGACCGCCATTAGGGACTACGCTCCTTGCTGCAACGAAGAGCTGGCTGTCCGCAGAGGTCAGAGGGTCAAGGTGCTCTATAAGAACAATGACTGGGTGTATGCCGTGACCAAGTCAGGAGAGGCCGGCTACATCCCCTACACCTTTGTGAGACCCTCTCGTAAGTACGCTGGCTACCAGTCGGAGCCAGAGTACTGCCAGGACACTGACGCCTATCGATCGGGCTACGACACCGACCTCCCTGTGAGCAGTGGGCAGAGTGCAGCCGGCCATGGCAGAAGACACCAACATCGCACTCAGATATGTGATGTTGTGCCAACCTACAGTGTCCACACAGGCTTCAAAGGCAGCCCAGAGAGCAAGCCAAAAACATTCAACCCCCTAGAGCAGCATCGAAGGCACCATCACACCCAGCTGAGTGGCTACACGTCTGCTGTGGAGTATCAGTCGGGGGCAGACAGCAGGTACAGGCCAAGACCAGCCAAGTCCCTTCACAACATCCTGGACGCTGGCTCCCCTCCTTCCATAAGAGAGTACAGACCAGCAGAGAGAAAACCAGAACTAGATTCCTTCAAGAAACAGCTGCTAGAAGAGCTGGTGGTCATCCACGATTTTGAGGCCCAAGAAGAAGATGAGGTGTTCATTGGAAAGGGAGAGAGAGTGAAGGTGTTGAACGCTGAGGATCCATTCTGGCTCTGGGTGGAGACTACCCCTGGAGACCAAGGCTTCGTGCCCAGGACTTGCTGCTCTCTTGGAAACCATCCTTGTAAGTTGACTGTCTGTGCCACAGGATATCTCTGTGTGTTTGTTGATGGTAGATAATTACTTTGGACAAGTTAATGAATTGATTTGGTTAGGCACAATTTTCTCAGATGTGCCCTCATCACTGCCAGTCTGGCATTCCTGGGGACATCATTTCCTCGTAGTACCAGCATGCAATGTTTACTACCGACCGGAGATTCATGATTTACACAGGCCACTTGTTGTGGTTGTAGGTCCTGCATATCAAAGCCACTGCCTAGAAGTGTTCACATGTATTTTAATTGAAAGATACAATTTTAATTCTTTGATGTTATCTACACTGTTGTGTGGGCTGTACCAGACTGTTATGACTCTGCCCTAAGTAACTCCACTGTCTGCTGCCAGTCATAACACATTTCTCTCCCTCTCTCTCTCTCTCTCTCTCTCTCTCTCTCTCTCTCTCTCTCTAGCTCTCCAGAACAACAGAGCTCATGTGTCAAAGAGAGCCCCTTCCAATGGAATGAGCAGACATGCTAGGAGATACTATGAAAGGTCCAGAGCTCAGAATGTAGCAAGACAAGCTCGCAGCCAGGCAAAGCAGCGCTTCCATGAGCTGGCCAGACTCAGGAACAACCCTCAGAACCCAGTCTTGATGGAGAAGGACGAGATCAAGAGAATGGGCTCAAAGCTGATAGTCCTCATGGACTACACGGCCACACAGGAAGATGAACTGACCATTGAATTTGCAGAAACTGTGTTTGCAGATGTTTTAAAGCAGGCTGGAGCCGACCGTATATGGGCCTACTGCCCTCGCATTGACCGGTGTGGGTTCATCCCTGTATCACTAGTGGTACCTCCGGTGGTATAATCACTTGAACAGAATATCACTCATTATTGTATCAAAGCACTGCCACAACTTGTACTGTGTTATAGTATATGCTCCTTTATTTGTGCTTGTGTGTGTATGTGTGTGTGTTGTATCAAAGCCACTGCTGTGTTATTGTTGGCACTGTTGTAACATGTCCCACTATTGAAAGAGAGTACCTTATTATATGCTTTGAATGAGTTCAAAGTTGGCCCCTGAAAACCTGTCAACAAATTGGGAGCAGAGGAGGAATTTGGCAGCCAGTTTCAATACATGCACTAGCCAATCCTGTTGAATTCTTAGCTACAGGAATCTTGTAGTGTTGACAAGTGCCTTGGCCCAGCCTGGCAGCCCCCTGACTGTATGCACAGCATCACAACTGATAATATTAAGAGCTCATAACACAGCACAATTAACATAGAGTCATGGAGTCACTTCTTTCCTCTGTGAAGCAGAGTCTTTAGCTCTGTCCACTTCCCTGAGGAGGTGCTCTCGTGGTCCACCTCCACCAGCCCAGGCGGGAAGTCAAGGGAGAAACTGTTGCTCTTCTGTTTGTCCAAATAAAGAAGCTTCTTCAGACCAAACTCACCACCTTCCTCCTCCTCTGGGTACACATATGCAGGGTCAAAGGTCATCGTACACATATGTGATTACAGTCTTTCTCTTACCGAATTCGTATTCACTGAGTGTGCCCAGTTCGTCCAAGTCTGTCACTGTGTGTTCTGGCAGGGCAGGCTGTAGGAGAGCAATGAATGGATGGACACATGGACTGCCCACCAGTTGCCCCAACCACTAGAATCAACAGTCTTTGAAGTAGGCAGGCCCTCCCGGTGACACACACACACACACTGTAACACTAGTATATGCCATATGGGGCTGTTTACCTCAATGACATCTGGTGCATTGAATCCTGGGTAGGCGATTTCTAATTGAGCAATGGGAGAAATATTCATAACAGTTTAGAAACATGTACAAGTTCAAACCTGCCTACCTTCTTTAGTAGTGCACCCTTCATCTGCTGCTGAGTCACCACCACAAGCTGCTGCAAGGGTTGGTGTGTGTGTGTGTGTGTGTGTGTGTGTGTGTGTGTGGCTGCCTGCCTGCCCAGCTCTTGTTAGCCTACATCTGTTGCCAGCCAACTGACCCACTTACACTCAAACAGAGCCAACGAGTTCTTCTTCTCTGAGATCTTGTACCCTGGAGGGTAGCCTAGGACCTTCATCCTAGCGATGTAGGGAGGCACCTCAGTGCAGCTGGAGAGACCCAGAGCTTTTGCAAGCTTCTCACTGTCACATGTGTGTGTGTATGTACGTGTGTGTGTGTGTGTGTGTGTGTGTGTGTGCGTGTGTGTGTATGTGTGTGTAGAATGTAGACCATGGTTTAGCTTGGCAATGAACTATGCAATTTGTCACAGTCCAAACAATCTTCAAAGCCGACTTGTTTTCTGATAATCAACAAAACTTTGTACCACAAAAAGATAACCATGTTTTAAGGTAGCAATTGGCATCTGCTGAGAGCTAATTGTTATCTGAGTGGCGACTGGTATGTGTGATATGCATGCATGCATCTGCAAATGACTTACCTGATTTTACCAGGTGTAAATTTGCTGAATCTGGACTCAGCCAACGGCAGGGAGTGGTACCTGGGAACATCGGATGATAATCTGTATTATGAACTCAATCAACCCACGTATGATATCACATAGCACCTTATATCAGCTCCAAAGGTTGGCAAGGATGCTCTGAATACTGACTGCCGACTTGAAATCATTGACCAATCTTTGGGCTGTTTGTAGACAATGGTACAACACCCTCATTCTAACTCTGTGGGTGCAGGGACCCATGCCCCTCCCATCACAGGGAGAGGCCTGGATAGCCATGGCAACCTTACCAGAGGGCAGTGCCTGAGGTGATGGTCCTCGCCACAGTTGAAACACTTTATGGCGATTCTTCTGAGGCGAGATTCTTCGCGAGCTGACAGTTCATCGATCCAGAACACTCCAGTGTACACCTGATTGTAACTATGGCAACAGGGTTAATGCAAACATCCACTCTGGTGTCAGATAGATATATACACTTATAATAATTATTATTGAGGTACCGTATAGTGGGTATTTTTCAGGGGGGTAAAATTTTCGTGGTCTTTGAAAATTTTGCTGATTCATGGAAAAAATTTCTTGGTCACGTATACGGCACGTATGGATTAACCACACCCCAGCCTTTATTGGTGGTAACTATTTCGTGGTTTGTCAGTCAACCACGAAAGCCACGAAAATTTTACTCCACGAAAAATACCCGCTATACGTACTCAAACTAACTGGCTATAGTAGGATACATGACTTCCAGTGAGACAGACTGCTGAGCTGGCACTCCCTGCCAATCAAGGCAGTACCCCTGGTAATATTCCACGTAATTATAAACACAGTCGTCATCATCATCGGTTTGTGTCTGTGGGGGGTCATTGACGATGTCATTGGATGACTCTTCAACTGTCCTAGGCTCCCCCGACCCCTGGTTGGAGCAGCCCTCCCAGAGAACACCCTCAAACCTTCTCTTTGTTTCACTGCAACACATGCAGCCATACAGTAGCAGCTAGCTGGTGTGGAGGAGGTCTGCACTAATGACAACTTACAAGGAGAGTTCACTGTTGAAGTACATGACACGTGCAATAGGCAGCTCCTGCTCTCCTAGTGAGCAGCATCTGTGAACAAATGAACAGTTGCATATTTCATCCTCTGGCCTCATGGCCATACAGCTGCATGCATCCTAGCTACAGTATAACACACCTCCCTTCACTTTCATCCATGCTTGATAGCTATAGGCAACGCTTAATAATTCAATAATTTTTTCAAATTTTTAATATTTCAATTTCAATTTCAGAATTTTAGAATTTCACAATTAGTGCACTCACACAATTACAGTGTTCATTGCCATACACAACAGACATTATTATAATTATTGTATAAAACCAGCTGTTACTGAATAGAGCAACTCTTGCGCAGAGTTTTCAGTGTTTCCTCGTATTCTCTATCGTCCTCAGTTCTACCTATGTCTTGCCTGGCCCCTCGTTTGGTTGCTCTGAACTTGTCGTAATGGTGTTCCAGTCCGTCCAGCTCGTAGAAGAGCATGTATGGGGACTCCTCTGTGACCCGATCCTCCGTAGTCTCCTGCGGGGAGGTCAGAGGTCATTGATGAACCACCATTGGAATGGTACTCACCTTGCATGAGCTGTCGTTGAAATAATACCATCGGCCATTAGTGTTCTTGGCAAAGGAAGTGTAATGGCCTCCTCCCAGCACACCACTGTGGCACTGAGAGAGAGAGAGAGAGAGAGAGAGAGAGAGAGAGAGAGAGAGAGAGATCACCAGCCAGTAAGACTACCATTAGTGGCAACTTACTGATATTGCAAACAGACTGTATATGCGGGGAAGGTCAGGCGGTAAGAGTGCAGAGGTCACAGGAGCAATGTCTCCGTTGTCAGTGCGAGGCTTTTTACTAGGAGGACTATCACCACCAGAGGTCACATGATCCATTTCATTGGACACATGATCTATTTCTTCCATCACATGATCCATTTTGTCAGTCACATGATCCATTTCATCAGTCACATGATCTGTACCATTAGTCACATGACTTTCCTCAGTAGATGAGTTTCCATTTTGCACCGTGTATCTCCGCGGGTTGAGGTGGTGGACTGGAAAGGTCACAGGTCGTTGTGACTTGATCCACCTTCCGTTCACAAACTGGAACCTCTTCAAATGAATGATCTGCACAGAGAGCAGTCCAATTGAACAGTCACACATCAATCAAGTTGACAGTGAGTGCTACTAACCAAAATGGGAGGGAATCTCCATATTTCCAAGCTCTTTGTGGCCGCCTGGTGTTTCTTGCACTGCTTGCAATACCTGCAACCCAACCATCAGTCATCCAGAGGGCACACACAGTGGGTCATATTATAGCTCACCATGACTCCTCGTCTCCCAGCTCATCTTGCCGTACAAAGGCCTTGAAGCACTCGTAGAGGTCAATAGGCTTGGTGTCAATGATCTTCAGTGACTCCATACTCTCGTGGTCCACAGGCTGCACACATGGACACACAGGCAGTTATCACCCAGTACATGGGGAGGCAGATAAAGATGTGTGTCTTACTCTCTCCTGAGCACTTTGGTACTTGAGCTGCAGAGCTGTCTGTTCCCAGTCCACCCCGATGTAGCCTGAGGTGCTACCAACCTCACCGTCGTCACACTTAATAGGACAACCGCGACAAAACCTGTTGCCATGGTAAC
The DNA here is from genome assembly GCA_964030475.1 of Tethya wilhelma. Taxonomy (NCBI): domain Eukaryota; kingdom Metazoa; phylum Porifera; class Demospongiae; order Tethyida; family Tethyidae; genus Tethya; species Tethya wilhelma. The sequence continues at coordinate 17,945 of CAXIPT010000007.1, read as the reverse complement.
ACAGAGTTAAGCCACACCCACTAATGGAAGAGTGTGCCTGACCTGAACCAAGGACACTGGCTGCAAGTGACACAGTCTCTGGTGATGTACTTGAGCTGAAAGGGGTAGGAGTGCTGGGAGGGCTGTTGGGGGGACCGGTTGGGGGGGTCTGGGATGATGAGTCGTTTCACCTGGGTCCAGACGGCTTCGTAGAGGGCCCTCCGAGGGGTGCTGCTCACACAAGGCACAACCAACGGAGTGCTGAACAGAACAGGACGGCTCTTTTGGTGAGCAGTGATGTAATGCTCCACTGTGAACTGCACGACATAATACCGTATAGCGTGAAATTTTCGCAGGGTCCAAATTTTTGCGATTTTCGCGGTGGCGATCTGACCACGACAAAAAAGAACCGCGAAAATTTGAACACGTGACTCGAATAGCGATTGCGTATGTGCACGTGTGTCATTGTTAGACATAGAATCCGCAGAAAATTGAACCACGAAAAAATGAACTAGTCTTGCGTTTCTACGTGCTTTATCGAGAAAATTTGGACCTGCAAAAATTTCACGCTATACGGTTGTCTTAATACAACTACATTACATCACCATTACATCATACCTGTCTGCGATGAACAGCAAACACGAAGCCATCTCTGTCCTCTTGGCCCCGCCCACCACTCTGATTGCTGTACTCATCCGTGTCTTCAAAGTGGCGTGGGTCAGGCAGCGCTCTGTGTTCATCCTCATCCTCAGCAGCAGCTGGGTCGCAGTCAATGATACTGACATCAGGAACTCCATTCTGATCAACTGCATCAGTGGTATCAATGGTGTCATTCTGATCGGTGGTGTCATTTTGATCAATGGTATTCTGATCAATGGTGTTATTCTGGTCAATGGTGTCATTCTGATCAATGGTATTATTCTGATCAGTGGTGTCATTCTGATCAATGGTATCAGTGGTGTCATTCTGATCAACGGTGTCATGGTCGTCAGTGGCGCTCCCTTTCAGCTGCTTTTGTTTGACCTTCTCCCTGGCCCTCTGAGCCTTCTCTCTGGCGATGGCGTTCATTGAAAGTGTTCTTTGTCTCTGCAACTCCTTTAGCTTGTGCTGCCTCTGGACCTCATCGGGGCTGTCTGACCTCCTAGTGGGGGCCACTGGCATGGGAGGGGGGATCTCATAGCCGTACAGACACCCACCAAGGACAGAACGGATCTTGGTGGAATCGGAAGGGAGGTTCTNGAGAGAGAGAGAGAGAGAGAGAGAGAGAGAGAGAGAGAGAGAGAGAGAGAGAGAGACTCAAACAGGTCCCCAGGCAAGAGAGCTAGAGCCTCACCCTTATCATGGCTCCATACACCTCCACGAGTCTCAGCTGAGAGGGCTCCACCCCACACAGCTCTGAGAGGGCTGTCTTTAGCTGGCGGTACTTGTCGTCCAACTCCAGCTTCACACCATACCTCACTGGCTGACTCCCATCCAGCAGCACAACTGGAGGAGCAGATGGTGGGCATCAATTAGAACACAATGAGGACTGCCTGTAACCCACCTATGATCTCAAGGTTGACTGTGCTCTCCATGGGCAGGGGCAAAGAGAGAAAGGTGAAGGGGTCGAAGCGCACGCTAGTGTGCTCACAGACTTGACACGTCACCACCGACTTGAGCTACAGACATCATGAATGACATCATAACGACATCATTGAAGGAGCATTAAGCGGTACCTGTCCGTGGAAGAGGTCCACAATGATGGACTGGTTCCGGGAGAGGTGGTACTGCCACGCCTCCTCTGCCACGACCTCATCGGGACGGCCGTCGCTGTCCTCCAGCTCCTTGTACGCCTTGTCCTTGACCCTGAGGCAAAGAACACCACATGTAGCCACATCTACAACAGCAGCTAAGACCCAGTACCTGTTGAGGTCCTCGTGAAGGCCATCCAAGACAAAGGCCAGCAACTCCTGAGCATCCTGCTGCTGGAAGCCATTGAAATGAGGAGCACATCGCCCAACTGTGAACTAAAAGACAGACAGAGGGAAAGGCAGGAAGTGGGTGTGGTTAATAACCAGAGTGGGAATTGTCTTACTCTGAACTTGAGAGGAGTGATGCTCTTGGCACTGCCGGCCCACAGGTCCTGGATCAGGTCACCGTACCTCTTGGCCATGACCCCACCCATTCCCAAGGGGTTGTCCCTGTAATTATCATTGGGTATGCAGAGGTGTGATAAATGACTTGCCATAAGTGGTACAGTATTATTTCTATTTAATGCCCACCCAACAGCTCACTTGTTAATCTCCAGCAGATGGTCTTTCTCTCTGAAGTAACGTGTCAACGGTTGCGTGTTGCTGACACACTGGACAGCAGAGTTCATGAAACAGGTGTTGCCAAGGTTGCTGAGCCCAGTGGCTCCTTCAGGGACCGTGACCTCTTGATGGGAGGAGTCTGCCTTCTGCTTGTCCTTGGCTTTCACCTCCTCCATGATGGCAATGATCTCCTCCGGCCACGAGTTGTCCTTGTTGCGAACTGAACAGATGAATGCAGCGCTGGATCACACACACACACACACACACACACACACACACACACACACACACACACGTACCTTCCACTAGAATCTTCTGTCCATCTTTAAACTGAAGTTCCTCCATTGATTTCCCTTCTTCCTCTAATAACCGGGGGCTCTCTTCATTAGTGAGGTCGTAGAGACGCAGGTCCTCTCCCTTCACATGTAGCATCTGCTCTATCCTCTCACTCATCTGAACACAATAAACGAGGTCACATGACCATCACATGATGTAGTCCCCACCTACCTGTGCAACAGTGGTTGGTCTATCGAAGGCGGCCTGGTAAGAGTGGACTCTCCTGGGGAGGGGGGGCTGTCCAGTGGCAGGGTCACTACCACCAGAGGCCAGGATGGGAGTCGGAGCGCTGGGCTGAGGGCTGGTGTTGAGGATGCCCAGAGTGCCCAGGAGGGAGGCCACAGGCCACGGGAGGATGGACCCCTTGGCAGGGGGCGGGGCAGTGGTGTGACGGTAGATCTTGAAGGAGACAGGGAAGAGCTCCACATTGCCATCATCCAACACCTGGGGGGGGGGGGAGAGAGAGAGAGATAGCAGTAATGAAATCAGGTGGTGCTGATGGCAACTGACAGTTCTTGGCAGAGAAAGAGCGCTGTAGCCAACAGTGCCATACCACGAGATAAACACCTTCCACACCAACTCAGGCAAAAACACAAAGTCATTTCTTTCCACCATCAAACGGTTCTTGTCCAATCGCCCTCCTACAGATACGCAGAGAGAGTGACTAGGTGACTAATTATTGCATTAAATAGCAGGGCCTAACCTTCATTAGTGAGGGAGGGAAACTTCTTCTGCACAGCAAGGGAGGCTGGGTCACACAGGACAGAATTATCAATTGGAGGGGGTTTAATGGCTGTCCCTTCAATTATTGAGAAGCTGTCTGTCTCTGTTGATGCAATCTCTGACGGATCCGTTTCCACGGTAACCTCTTCACCATGTTCCACATCAGTGTCCTGATGTTTGGCCTTTTTCTTTTTCTTCTTCTTTTTCTGTCCTCCTCCTCCACTCTCTGAGCTCACGATGCCCAGCCCATCCTAACAGAATAGACCAACAGCGACCAATGGCGACCAATAGTGACCAACAGCAACCAATGGCAACTAATAGCAAATGGTGGCCATAGAACAAGCCAGCCTAGGCATACATGTACCTTGAACCCAGAGTATTCCATCCATTGCCTGAACCAGTCTGCTGATATAAGGTAGACAGTATCTCCTGGCTTCTTGCCATGCTTGACGAAACGCTGCAGGCACCCTCTACACACACACACACACACACAGAGAGGCTATGACCATAATGATAGAGAGATGGCAGAGAACTCACCCTACAACCCTGGCCTCATCTACGTGAGACAGGGGTCGGAGTCCAAACTGCAGGTGGCAGATGTCGAACATGAGGTGTGTGAGCTCCTGCGAGAGGCTGGTGGTGGCACACCACTCCCTGTACTCCGACCCACAGAGGTGGCCCACCTGTACAGGAGGATACGAAGGATTACATCATCATAAATAGTCACATGATCCACTACATACAGAGCTGTGTTGATAGGTGACAATTGCTGACTCAGCAATTTCCCCAGCACTGATTTCGGTGTCCCCATCTTGTTGCGAGACACGGTTGAGCTCCTTGGCTGTCAGAAGGAGTTCAATGGCGCCAGTCAGCTCAGCCCGGTCCAGGAGGCCATCGCAGTCTCTGTCAAACACACCGAACCAGACTGCGATAAGGAAATCAAGTAGTGACATCACACATTGTCAGTGACATCACACATGGTGTCTTACAGTTGTCAGCCTTGTCCTGGTGGTGCCGGCACACCGTGGACACAAAGGAGATCATCTCAGACAAGTCAATGTGGCCATCTTGGTTGACGTCGATGACTCTGAACAGATCAGCAGCCAGTTCTTGAGGCAGGGGGGAGATGTACTGGGAGAAGGTCTCCAGGTCAAACTTGCCCGTGCCCTTGAGGGCCCAATAGGTCTTCTCCAGGTCCATCACATCTTTCTCTGAGACTGAGAGAATCCGTTGATGAAGAGAGAGAGAGAGAGACATGCACGAAAGCTCTTTTCTTACCTTCAAACTTGTCGGCCAGTGTCTTGTAGAAAGATGGGGGATCCTTCTCTCCCTGGAGCTGGAAGCAAGGGGGGGTGCCCCCCTCGTTATTGTCCATCAGGAGCCATTGAGTGAAGGAGGAGAGGTCGGGATGTTCCATTATCCACTTCTCAAAGTGAGCAACAGAGCAGTGGTGGCCTTCTTGGATGAAGAGGCCATCTGTGTTTACTTGTGATGGCAGGATGTCACAGGCAGCCACCAGCGACTCCAGCCTCTCTTTCTTGACACACTCCCCATCCTCAGACACCAGCTGGCTCAGAACTAGACAGATCAAGAACAGAGATGTGAGCTCCCTGCCTCTGATTGCACTGATCACCTACATCTGGCCTTCTCTCTCTTGGTCCCGGCTGTAAGCAGCACCAACCCACACAGAAGGTCGCGGTAGATCATCCCTTTACTGCTACCACCAAATGCTTCATACATTGCCTGAATAGAAACCACTAGTAACAGACTACAGCTGATTCTAAAGTAGAACACACCTCAGATAGTTTGGCAGGCACAAACTCGCCCAGTATGTCCCTGGTGAAAGTGGCTTGAGGAAGGTAGCCACTGGCAGAAGACACTCGTCGGAACGTTTCTTCCAATCTCTTCCGAACATCTCCATCAACTGCACCATTTAAAGCAACAACATTTTCATAAGGGTCTCAGGTAGTCCACGGTTGACTTACTGCGTCCATTTGCCTCTTCAAAGCTGATAGGAAACACCTTGGACTTGCTAGCACCCATCTCTCCACTTGTTGTAGGTCACGTGCAGCCCATCCCAAGGTCAAAGGTCACACTGTCCACATGTGTTGCAAGCAAGGATGAGGAACCGAGCAAGTGAGTGGTTGAAGCGATGTAGCGTTAAATGGAGCCGCTCTAGTGGCCCCGACAGTTGCCCACATGATATCCGAGCCATATTTATTCACTGTTTTGTATGTCTATTTGCAGCAAGTGAAGAGAACCACGTGCCATCTGGTGTGGCACGTCAAAGCAGCAGAGGTCAGCGAGCCCACGACTGTAAATATAGCGCTAATCTAAACTGTAATTGGTTCATTGACTTCAGAATTGGATGAGTTGCGCTCCAAACTACGGAAGAAAAGAAACAAGCTAGTTCTGTGGAGGAGACCCCTGACTACAACCAACTACTTTCTCCGAGAGCTACTCTTAGAAANTGTGTATGTGTGAGCACTGTATAAACAGTATTCATTCAGTTGTATGTGTGTGTTTATCAGGATCTTCCAGCACAGAGTTAAGGTTACACTCCTTTCTTTACTGCTAATCCTCTTCACGTTCAGCTATGTTCTTGATGGTCCTCACCAGCTGGTAAGCTAACCCTGTCCTCTGTCTGTCTCTCTAACATCAACCCCACACTCCTCTCCAGTATGTAGCACACATTGAACAGCGTGTCTTGTGGGCAGCTTATTGGATTGGTTTGGGGGTTCTTTCTTCTGTTGGACTCGGCACTGGGTTGCACACGTTCCTACTCTACCTTGGTCCATTCATTGCTTCTGTCACTCTAGCTGCATTCACCTGTAACTCTGTCAACTTCCCTGAGCCACCATATCCACAAGAGTAAGTACGATCTCTCTCTCTCTCTCTCTCTCTCTCTCTCTCTCTCTCGTTAAGTGTGTTCATCTCTCTCTCTCTCTCTTGTTAAGTGTGTTCATCTCTCTCCCTTCCTCTCTGCAGTATTGTGTGTCCCGATGATGAACACATTAATAATGAACTGGTAACATTTTGGTCAGTGGTAGCTAAAGTTCGCTTTGAAGCCTTCATGTGGGTATGTGGTTAGCTAGTGTAAGCTTCACTGCTCATTGGGTGTATTCCCTTGTCTCTTAGGGTGCAGGTACGGCCATTGGAGAGTTGCCTCCCTATTTCATGGCCAGAGCAGGTATGTAGGGTCGTCTCAGCGATGGTGTCTTGACCAGATTTTACTTGTGTGTGTGTTTATAGCTCGTTTGTCGGGAGACAGTGAAGAGGAGGAGAATTACGAAGAGCTGGAGGCTGTCCTCTACTCTCAGAAGAAAGACCCCCTTACAAGAGCCAAGAAGGCCATCCACAGACTGGTCCACAAGGCTGGCTTCCTGGGGATACTGTTGTGTGCTTCGGTATGTGAATTCCCATCATGTGTTATTGTGCTCTCATTGAGGGTTTCCACTGCCACAGATTCCCAATCCACTCTTTGATTTGGCTGGGATAACTTGTGGCCATTTTCTTGTGCCATTTTGGACGTTCTTTGGTGCTACTTTGATAGGGAAAGCCCTCATTAAGATGCACATACAGGTAAGGTGTTGCCACTCTCTAGTGTGTGTGTTGGTCAGCTAGTGTGTGACACTTTCTCTGTAGAAAATGTTTGTAATCGTGGCCTTCAGTGAGCACCACATGGAGTACCTCGTGGACCTCATAGGGTCAGTGAAATCTTGTAGCAGTGTGGTTTACATGCAATAATAAGTGTGGTCTATTTCAATTATTTTAGGGACGTCCCCTACATTGGCGCATACATCCAATCTCCGTTCACTGAATATCTTGAGAAACAGAAGGTCAAACTGCACAGAGGAGTGGGCCAGGGGGCAGTGCCGGTGAGTGTACATGGTGGTGTGCATCTAGTGTGTAGTCTCATTGGCTGTGTTGCTTGCAGGCCGCCAGCACCCTACAGCGGCTGTTTGGCTACGTGATCCTGGCCATGGTGCTCTACTTCCTCCTCTCCATCGTCAACTCCATGGCTCAGAATTATGCAAAGAGACTTGATGATGAACAAATACACAAACAGTTGCACTCCAAGACAAACTGACAGTTTATTATTGTACTACTACAGTGAGGTCTCTTGTGTTTGCTGCTGTTTATTCTGTGACTTCAAACACCTGCACCTGTTTCCATAGCACCCATTATTGAGATTCTCTGACAACATTATTGAAGTACCTTGTCGATGAGGTCTTGTGTCAGCTCCAGCGTGTCCTGCAGGAGCTTACTGACGTGGACCAGCCATGGGACTTGGGCTCGGAACTGCAATTGACTAGTGACCTCGTAGCTAGTAGAGCCGTGCTCACTGCATGCAGGCCAATAATACACAAACACATAGAACTGGTTGCCATGGAAACATGTATTGCTTACAATGTGCTTCCAATCCAAGTGGTACTCTCCTTTCGTTGAGACGTGTGGTCACCAGTGAGTGTGGTCTGCTTATTGGAGTGTGACATGTGGAGAATTGTGAGGACCAGCATCCCAGAGGAGACGTGGAAATGAATGGACACATCCTCAGGCAATTCTGGTTTCAGATGACTCTGCATGTTGCAACACAAACACACAATAATTTTATAATTGTTTTATTAGTCACACAATAGACATCGCTAGTCTTAGAGGATAGCTAGCAGACCTTCTGTTCTGCAGAATAGATGTCGTGAGCTGTTGTTGGGTGAGGCAGGACCAGCACTCTCTGAGAGAGCCTCAGAGAAGAGGCCAAGGCAGCAAACACCAGGTAGATCTGGGAGGGAGAGGTCAGAGGGGTCGTCAACACCTCTTGATATCGCTCCATTGCTTGCTGGAAGTAGTTAGTAGAGTCTTGAATCTAGAGTGTGAGACAGAACCAGTCTTTACAACACCTCCTCACACACACACACACACACACACACACATACACTCACCTGTTTCAATTTCCATGGAGCGTGTTCCTTGATGGTTGTATGGAATGGTNTCACCTGTTTCAATTTCCACGGAGCGTGTTCCTTGATGGTTGTATGGAATGGTTTACTACCACGACCAGGCACCTTGAGGTTGATGTCCTACACACACACACACACACTGAGGTGATAAAAGGATAAGACCACACCCACTTACAGCTTTGACGATCCTATCACCATCCACAGCTGCAGTGCACAAGACAGTGTCTCCTCTGAAATAGAACAACGGATCAGGTAAGACAACTCATGGGTCACGTTACATAGACTCACTGGTGGGGTGATGCCAGCAATACTGGCCTGATGTCTCCTCCTACAGATGGAGCAACACAGGTTGAGATCTCCTAACATCTCACTCTAGACACAGATGCTTTAGGGACTCACCACTGGAACACTGAGAGTACTTCCTGGCACATTCCTTCATTAGTTTCTCAATAGCATCCAGTTTCAACTTGAACTCACTCTCTAGAAACCATGAGAATTCAGCTTCCTGTGCTCAAGAGACAATAGCGGTCATCCAAACCCTTTTACTCTTCATTGACTTACCAGTGCAGCTCTCTCTGCCTCCATATTTCTGACCTTTGAACTCTGTATAGTGGGCGGGGCAGAGCTTCAGCAGCCACAGCAAGGGGATAATCATGGCGTTTTCTGGTCAGGTATGAGTTCTGGTTCTGCCATTGGTAACACAGTTCACTGATCGTGTCCCCTCTGCAGGTGGCAATCGTGAGTGGAGGTGCTCAGGGCATCGGAGAAGCCGTCACCAGGATGCTCATTAGCAACGGTGCATCTGTGATGATATTTGACATGAATGAAGTGAAGGCAGCTGGCTTGGCTGACACTCTAACTGGAGAAGGTCACACTGTGCACAGCTGCAAGGTAGACGTGTCCAGTGAAGAGTCTGTCAAGCAAGGCTTCCAATCCTTTCTGACAAAGTTCCAGCAGCTTGATATCATGGTCAACTGTGCTGGTATAGTGGGGCCCAATGGGATCACCACCGACTGTGTGAGGGTGGAGGACTTTGACAAGGTCTATCAAGGTTCGTATGTCACATTAATGATAATCAAATATTTCAATTTTAATTGTTCCTATTGTTCCAGTGAATGTCCGTGGCAGTTTTCTTATGACGAAGTATTCTCTACAAGAAATGAAGAAGAGAAATTATGGCCGAATTCTACTCATTGCGTCTATCGCTGGAAAAGAGGTAACATTTTAAATAATTATCAATATTTTTTTTTTTACATTGCCATAATTATGTGACACCAGGGTAATGCTGGGATGTCATCATACAGCTGCAGCAAGGCTGCCGTCATTGGGCTGGTGAAATCAGTAGGTAAGGAGTTTGCCGAAACTGGCATAACAGTCAATGCCTTGGCACCAGCCGTTGTTAGAACACAGTTGGTGGCTGACATGGACCCAAAGCAAGTGAAGTACATGACAGACAAGATCCCCATGAAAAGGTATTGTGCATGACATTGTACAGCAGCACACAGTGCCTGATGGTGGACGCTATTATGATGTACTGCAGGTGTTGTACTCTTGAGGAGGTGGCCAGCATCACCAAGTTCATTGTATCCAAAGAAGCCAGCTTCAATACTGCAACGTGTTTTGACATTACTGGTGGCAGAGCAACTTATTGACAAACATATATTATTTTTAAGATTTTGACTTGTAACTGGTAATAAAATTTTACACAATAACAAGTTTTGAAGTTCATTAAATTATGCCAATCTGAAGGAGAGAAAAAAATTAAAAAATAATGGTAGTGAGTACAATGTTGCTAATAGATGGATGATGATTCACTTGCCTTGTTTGCAACATCCAAAGCATCGTAGTCAGGAGCTAATCTAACATAGGCCTTCTTCTGTCCATCAGGCCTACAGCAGATGAACACACACACACACACACTAGAAGATCACTTCACACCCAACAAGGAGTCATACCTGACAAGAGTGTTGACCTTGGACACATCTATATCATAAAGCTTCTTCACTGCTGCTTTAATCTGAGGCTTGTTAGCCCTGAGGTGAACGATAAAGACCAGGGTGTTGTTGTCTTCTATCTTCTTCATGGCTGACTCAGTAGTCAGGGGATGTTTCACAATGGCATAGTGGTCCAGCCTACACCTCCTAGGAGCTGAGCGTCGAGGGTACTTCGGCTGACGGGCCTTCTTCAGTGTCTTAGGTCGATAGAAACGCACTGATGTCCGTACCTTTCGTTTCAAGGTGGTATGACGTCCTTTAAGAACGGCCTTCTTGGCCTTCAGAGCGTCAGTTTTGGCTTTACTCGTGGCTAAGAACAGAGACAATAACACAACCATAACATCAGTCCTAATAGAATACTCGTACAACGACCTGCTACTGTTAGAATCCCTTACATGTTACAGCTCTCTTCGCCGGCATTACTCTCCCTTCACAACATGTGCTCGAAAAGGAAAATTTCCTGCGCATGCGCAGTAGAAATGAGCGTGCTTCTATATAATAATAATGTGCACTGTCTATCTCTTTGTCTAATACCTTTCACATTTCACCTATTGTGGGGTGTATTCAATAATAATAATAATAATAATAATAATAATAGCAGATGAAAGTCACCATGTTTGTTCATGATTTGGGTTTGTGTGTGAGTAGACTAGGGGTTTTTACTAAGAAGTAAAGGTCCGCTAGAAACACTAGGATTGCAAGAATCAGCCCGGCAAACACAGCCTGTAAGGAGAGCAAGACCATCACAATTATGATACATAGTTGCAACAGATGTTGCTGAGTCAGTGTCACTTACACCAGTGATCTCAGCTCCAGCGAAATGAGCTGCAAAGTAGCCAAAGGTAAAAGCTCCAATTACAGTAATAAAGAAATTCACAACTGTCCAAAGTTGGCGACTGGTCGATTGCACTAGAGATCGAGAGATAGAATTTAAAATAGAGTGCATGAGAGAATGAACCATTTTTACCTTCAAGTCCCAACTGGTAAACCGTCCCCTTTGTGACCTGAATGAAAAGAGCACGGTTTGAAGCACCAGCATAATTGGGGCAAGTCATTGGCTTACATTGGGATCGACATTCTTCACCATACTGTCATACTCCCTCTGCCGCTGTCTAGCTCGTATGTCATTCAACCGAGCCTCCAACTGAGGATTCTGCCAAAGAATACACATTAACTGTAACAATCATAAGCCACAACAGACCTTACTCTGGGCGGCTCCTTGACAGCTGGTAACACCAGTTCACTACCCTCAATCAGATCGTGAAGATACACTAGTTTAGAACAACCTGTGCAAGAACACGACAGCAAAACTGTTGAGTGTGTAATCAAAGGTAATTATGGTTATCACCTTACTCAGTTCATGGTGGATTTTCTTGACTAGTGGGAACGGTATAGTCGAGACGCTCTGCTGCTTCCATTTGCTCAGCTCTTCTCTCAGAGACACTCTCAGCTTGCTTTCAGACAAGAGCTCTTCGATTGCTTCTCTCAGTTGTGAGGTGCACGTCAGCAACTGGTAATCAGCCTTCATCATCTTCAATCTGTACAATTCCAAATAGAGCGCACCAAAACCACACCCCTTTTGTTTACTACGTACGTGAACTGGTACGTGAAATGCAGACGGAAGTTTGAAGGCGTGTAGAGGGTGCGACGCCACTGCCAGGGTGAATCAGAACGATCATGAAGAGACTTTTACAACAGTTTACGTTTCCATTGATATTTTCACGGCAACGAGTGAGAACGGTCTCCTCGAAGCACAGGCAATTGGATTTAGAAAACACAAAGGAAGCGTTTAGGTCCAAATCTTTATCAGAACTAATACGTCATTTTACCGTTTATAAAGCATTGACGTTTGACTCTCTGGTTGACAACAGTGACAAGGTGAGAAATCAAGTACAGCTCAGAAAAAAAATATATACGATTGTCAAAAATTGGATGGCCAACAAAATTAATTTTATGGTTTAAAAGGTCAGTCACTGATTAGGATTCTATCATCTGACATCCTGTAGGTGATGAGATGGAGTCAGAAGTTGTTAGGGAGACGTCTCTTTGAGTGGCTCATGAAGAGAACATTCTACGGTCAGTTTGTAGCTGGAGAGAATCTAAAGGCCATTCGCCCTTTGGTCTCCTCACTGAAGGAGAATGGAGTCCACTGTATCCTGGACTACGCTGTGGAGGAGGATGTCAGTGATGCTGCTCCCGTTGTGCTGGAGCTGAGGAGACAAGACGACTTGTTGCCACACACACCTGCCGGCACAGATCGTCATTTTGCACCTTCCTTGAGCAAAGCTAGGACCATCAAGAGAGCCAGTGCGCGGACGTTCCTCTATGCTCATGACACTCAATGTGATGAAAATATGAAGCATTTCCTTTCCTGCATAAAGACAGCGGCCCAGGTAGCCACTGGCAATGACCAGCCTTATGCTGCTATCAAATTGACAGGTCTTGGCAGAGTCGAATTCTTGGTAGGTTTTAACCATTATTACAAAACTGATACCAAGATTAATCATGTTAGCACATATTTCTTTTGGTGTAGCTAAAGTTGAGTGAAGCCATTGAAGGAAGTCAGAAGTTGTTCAGGATGTGTGCGAAATCAGATGACGTTTTGAGATCACATGTGACAGTGGAGTCTATGCATCAAGCTCTACAAGAGATTGGAGTAAGACCCTGTCATTATGTTGCTGAGGAGCTAATTCTAATGGTATAACTTTAGGTGGAGAGTACAGAAAATGAGAGCCAGAGAATGTTTCAGGAGCTTGATCTGAACAATAGCGGGTAAGAAAAGTAACAGCTGTATTGTCTTCATCGTGGTACTGAGGCATTGATGAACTTTCAGACGGTTGTCGATATTTGAATGGACAAACCAATTTCAAGCTGGATTAGAATTGCACAGTGTACTTGGGAGGAAAATGGTGAGTTGAGAATGTTGCTGTCATGATGTGTGCACTGGCTGTGGTCCCATCTCTCCAGGGCCGTCATGTGACTACCTTGGATGAGGAGGACAGAGTTCAAATGCTGTCAGTTGTGGAGAGAGCGGAGGAGCTGGCCCAGTGCGCCCAGGAGCAGGGAGTGCGACTGATGGTGGACGCAGAACAGACCTACTTCCAGCCTGCCATTCATCACATTGCTGTCAATGTGCTCATGCCAAAGTACAACCTCTCCTCTCCAGTCGTCTATAACACGATACAGTGCTATCTGAAGGCAAGCTCCCTCCATTCCACGGTTGGAGTGTGTCTATCATTTTATGTGTGCTCTTCCAGAGTGCCGAGAGGCAGGCTGAGCTTGATGTGGCCCTGTCCCAGCTGTCAGGGTTCATGTACGGAGTGAAGCTGGTCCGAGGGGCCTACATGGAGCAGGAGAGGAACAAGGCTTCCAACGAGGGATACGACTCCCCAATTTGGACCAGCAAAGAGGAAACAGACTTATGCTACCACAGAGTCCTGGATAATCTGTTGAAAGATGTTGCAAACCCTTCATCCAATGTGCACATAATGGTCGCCACCCATAATCCAGCTACAATTCAGTTTGCCACAGAAAGGTAATTATCTCACATACACATATGTACTCATACACANGTGTAGAGGGTGCGACGCCACTGCCAGGGTGAATCAGAACGATCATGAAGAGACTTTTACAACAGTTTACGTTTCCATTGATATTTTCACGACAACGAGTGAGAACGGTCTCCTCGAAGCATAGGCAATTGGATTTAGAAAACACAAAGGAAGCTTTTAGGTCCAAATCTTTATCAGAACTAATACGTCATTTTACCGTTTATAAAGCATTGACGTTTGACTCTCTGGTTGATAACAGTGACAAGGTGAGAAACAATTACAGCTTAGAAAAAATATATGATTCTCAAAATGGATGGCCAACAAAATTAATTTTATGGTTTAAAGGTCAGTCACTGATTAGGATTCTATGATCTGACATCCTGTAGGTGATGAGATGGAGTCAGAAGTTGTTAGGGAGACGACTCTTTGAGTGGCTCATGAAGAGAACATTCTACGGTCAGTTTGTAGCTGGAGAGGATCTAAAGGCAATTCGTCCTTTGGTCTCCTCACTGAAGGAGAATGGAGTCCACTGTATCCTGGACTACGCTGTGGAGGAGGATGTCAGTGATGCTGCTCCCGTTGTGCTGGAGCTGAGGAGACAAGACGACTTGTTGCCACACACACCTGCCGACACAGATCGTCATTTCGCACCTTCCTTGAGCAGAGCCAGGACCATCAAGAGAGCCAGTGCGCGGACGTTCCTCTATGCTCATGACACTCAATGCGATGAAAATATGAAGCATTTCCTTTCCTGCATAAAGACAGCGGCCCAGGTAGCCGCTGGCAATGACCAGCCTTATGCTGCTATCAAATTGACAGGTCTTGGCAGAGTCGAATTCTTGGTAGGTTTTAACCATTATTACAAAACTCATTAATCATGTTAGCACATATTTCTTTTGGTGTAGCTAAAGTTGAGTGAAGCCATTGAAGGAAGTCAGAAGTTGTTCAGGATGTGTGCGAAATCAGATGATGTTTTGAGATCACATGTGACAGTGGAGTCTATGCATCAAGCTCTACAAGAGATAAGAGTAAGACCCTGTCATTATGTTGCTGAGGAGCTAATTCTAATGGTATAACTTTAGGTGGAGAGTACAGAAAACGAGAGCCAGAGAATGTTTCAGGAGCTTGATCTGAACAACAGCGGGTAAGAAAAGTAACTGCTGTATTGTCTTCATCGTGGTACTGAGGCATTGATGAACTTTCAGACGGTTGTCGATATTTGAATGGACAAACCAATTTCAAGCTGGATTAGAATTGCACAGTGTACTTGGGAGGAAGATGGTGAGTTGAGAATGTTGCTGTCATGATGTGTGCACTGGCTGTGGTCCCATCTCTCCAGGGCCGTCATGTGACTACCTTGGATGAGGAGGACAGAGTTCAAATGCTGTCAGTTGTGGAGAGAGCGGAGGAGCTGGCCCGGTGCGCCCAGGAGCAGGGAGTGCGACTGATGGTGGACGCAGAACAGACCTACTTCCAGCCTGCCATTCATCACATTGCTGTCAATGTGCTCATGCCGAAGTACAACCTCTCCTCTCCAGTCGTCTATAACACGATACAGTGCTATCTGAAGGCAAGCTCCCTCTATTCCACGGTTGCAGTGTGTCTATCATTAATTTTTATGTGTCCTCTTCCAGAGTGCTGAGAGGCAGGCTGAGCTTGATGTGGCCCTGTCCCAGCTGTCAGGGTTCATGTACGGAGTGAAGCTGGTCCGAGGGGCCTACATGGAGCAGGAGAGGAGCAAGGCTTCCAACGAGGGATATGACTCCCCAATTTGGACCAGCAAAGAGGAAACAGACTTATGCTACCACAGAGTCCTGGATAATCTGTTGAAAGATGTTGCAAGCCCTTCATCCAATGTGCACATAATGGTCGCCACCCATAATCCAGCTACAATTCAGTTTGCCACAGAAAGGTAATTATCTCACATACACATATGTACTCACACACACACACACACACACACACACACTCTCTCTCTCTCTATCTCTCTCACTTGATGTATTTCTGAGCACATTTAGATCTCAACTTTACGATTCCTATGGCTTGTTTGCCTCGAAAGTTATTAAATTTTTTTACTGCATTCTCAAACAAGATGGACTTTTACTTGACTGTCATGGCCACCTACATGTGTTAAAGGAGTTCAAAATATTTAAATTTTCAAGTATCATTGGAAAGCACTCGTTCTCCCCGTTCTTTTGATTGCTTTTCCAGCTTCCTACACGTTACCAGTCAAAAGTTACCTAATTTTTGTCCCATATGAAAGTATTGCGTGAATCTCATTATTTCACTTCCGGTGGCATTCTCAAACCAGATGGGCTTTAGTTTGTTTGCCATTTATTGTTAGGCAATGGTCGAGTACCGCACACTTATGGGCATGTAATTGTTTGCCATTGACCCCCTGTGACCTCTAGCTACTCTATTGTCACCTACACCTGATAAGCCTGTATCCATGTCGCAATTAGCCCATAAAAACTTTATTTGCTAGGCAATGGCAAACAAATACGCACACACACACACACACACACACTCACATGCACACACATCTCATATGCACACACTCACACACATCTCACACACATACCCACACACATGTATATACTCACATCTCACACACAGAATGGATCACTACAGTATACCACCATCATCAAATGCAGTGGTGTTTGGGCAGCTTCTTGGAATGTGTGACTACATCACTTTCTCTCTTGGTAGGCCCTCCCCACGCTCATGGGTGTGTAGCTAGTGACACTCAACCCTCGATCTGTTCATGCTTGTCTAGGTCATGCTGGTTACGGTGCATACAAGTACATGCCTTATGGCCCTGTGTCGGATGTGCTGCAGTACCTCCAGCGAAGGGCCCATGAGAACAGAGGTCTCCTGGCTGGACCCCACCTTGAGAGATCACTGGTCAAGAAAGAAATACTCAGAAGAATTAGTTCATCTTCATTGTAATAATTTAATCATCAAATTTAATTATTAGCTGCAATATAATTGTTGATGGATAGTCCATCATAATTAAATTTTATTTAAACTCAAAAGTAATTATTACTATAATAACAATTCTAATGCTGTTCTTGAAGAGTTCATAACAAAGGGTATAGATGGAAATGGAGTATGAGGGCGAATCTGAAATGGAGTATATATAATGATGAATCTGAGCCAGGGACTGATCTATAGCCTCGTCCCCAGGCCCAGGTCTGGAGGGGCCACTTCAGATTGTGTAACGTCAAGGTCTGTGAAAGGTGGACGTTTTCCAGACCCTGTGACTCAAGTATTAGAATCACTACTGTACATGAGAGGCATGACTAGTTGGGGTGAAAAGCATGAACCCAATCTAGATATTGCAGTCAAGAGCACTGGTCTTGAGCTTATTCAGGTTCAGGTGAGCTAAACATGATAGTCTTAGGTTCTCATGATCTACTGAACTCAGGCAGTCAGCACACACTTATTGTATATTCATGATCATATTATTGTGTTCTTGATAGAGATGGATTGATTGCACGGGAGAATATATGATGACTCCAGCATGCCAGTGAAGAAGCGGCCCAATCTTTGGCAACAATATCGAAAGAATTTTGCCAAGACTTCAGGTAAGTTTATATACTAGTATACAGCTGAATATAACATGGTAGCAAGTTAAGCTATAATGATAATCCGGCATTGGTAATTTCTATTAGCTGGCATTGCTGCCATAGCAGATAACCCAGGGCGGTTCACTAGAGAAGCTGGAGAGTTGTTCAAGAAGTTCAGTGTTGAGCAAAAGGATGAGCTACACCGACAAACTGAAGATAAAATTCCAGAAAGAATTAATCCAACAGGTGGGCCACACGGTCCGTGATCCAAAGGTGTTGGCAGCCATGCACCTCAACGCCTGGCATGTTTGAGAAGCTTCAAGGCTCCAATGAACTTCTCAATCGCATCTTGAAGGGTCTCAATGCCTACTTGGAGAAGAAGAGGCTCTTCTTTCCTCGTTTCTTCTTCCTGTCCAACGATGAGATGCTGGAGATCCTGTCAGAGACCAAAGACCCAACACGAGTTCAACCTCACCTCAAGAAATGCTTTGAAGGAATTCAAGTTAGTCTGCACATTGATTCTCTGCTTGCATTGTGTTCATGT
>CAXIPT010000006.1:6388332-6415494 GCA_964030475.1 Tethya wilhelma | reverse complement strand
AGACTTTACCCTTGGCAAAAACAACACATGAATCACATGACATTAACTCTCAGTAGGTACTATACTATGTCCTCATAGTCTCGTGCCCAGCCTTTCCTGCCCACGTGCTACTCGCACGGGAGGCTGGGCACGAGACTAATGTCCTCATACCAGAGGAGGTACGACACGCGAGTGTCAATTAGCGCATTCCAATCACGTGACCACTATAGTTCGGTATTGGATTTGATCACGTGCACTACCGTGCTGAGTCAGTAAAAGCATTGAATTGACACTCGCGTGTCGTACCTCCTCTGTAGCCTCGTCCCCAGGCTCCCCTTTGACCTTTCACTCACGGAAAGGAGAAGGGGAGCCTGGTATCCGAGATCACGTGGGGATAGAACAGGGTAGAACGGTGAAAATTGCGCGTGGGCATAATGAAGTGCGGTCAATGACTCTGCCCACGTTTTTATGCTTCTTGCCACGTGAGGCTAGTATGGCAAAATGAAATGCACAGTAGATTTTGTGTTTTTGTCAGATAGAAACAGTAAGCCGATAGTAAAAGTATTATTTTTAGGCTGTCTAAGGAGTGAACTTTGCCAAACAGTAACTGCACGGACAGAACTAGCCCTGCTGGCATCCTGGCATCTCGAAACCTTCGTGCGAGCGGCTCAGCCCGTCTTTCATCCAATTTTGGTAGTCTAGAGCATCAGTAAGTTATGTTCTATAACTGTAGACTACTAATAGATGATAAACTACTAGCGACTACCCTTCTTTGTAAGTTTTGAAGCTGCTTGTAGCGCTCAGCGGTCGCGAATATTGCTGTTTGCGCAGAACCAAGAGTTTGACGTCATTTATCAAACCGCCGCGCCCCCGTATTTGCTCTTTGGCAACGATTGACGTCATGCACGTGATTTCGGATACCAGGCTCCCCTTCTCCTTTCCGTGAGTGAAAGGTCAAAGGGGAGCCTGGGGACGAGGCTACCTCCTCTGTCCTCATACATACACTGGAGCTGGTGGGTGTGGTCTCTCACTGTATGTCCCACTGGTGGTCACATGACTCTCCCGCTCTTAAACCTATTTTATTGTGACGACCTTTTCCTATAAATTACCATGCAAAAATTTTCCGAGTCCCAAAAGGGTGCGTCAGATAAAAATTAGGTTCTGGGATACAGGCAAATTAATTGCAAGACTACACAGCACATTATATAGCAGAAACTGCTCATTGCACAGTGCCAAGATTTTACACACTAGTTCAGCTATAATTTATGCTATTCTAGGCTGAATTTGGTTGTTAGCACAAGTTTAGCTAACTAAAGCGAAGAGCTCAAAATTTAGCAATTTTTTGACGTCAAATATTTGCAACAGTAGGCTTAGTGGAGCGAATCAAGGTAGACACACAGAAATCCAACTGTAATTGTGAGGGTGTAGCGAAGAGTTTTTAAAAAATCGCTTACTTGCTTGATAAATATAGTGAAGCCTTGTTAATTCTTGACTCACGCTGAGGTCTGGTCTACTCACTGTACGAGTGTTTCTTTCATTTTACAAAGCAGTATTAATATTCCACAAAAAATCTTCGCCAGTCCCTAGTCAGTATAAAAAACAAGCTCTGAAAGCACTAGAGCAAATGAACGGCCTTATCTATGTATATGTTAGAACATGCCTACCAGGGCTCTACGTGAAATACACGAGGTAATATTGAATAAACCCGAGGGCGTAGCCCGAGGGTTTGGTCAATATTACCGAGTGTTTTTCGAAGTAGAGCACGCAGTAGGCATGTTCTAACCAACTTGTTTCATGGCGCTGCGAGTTTTCACTACTTTCTTTCTAGTTTTGAGTATAGTATAGGCTCAAGCGCTTACTTTTTAGGCGAAGGTCAAGACACAGACAATTGTGACAGCTAGCACGCTAAAAATTTGAACTTGAAACGGGTACCAGAGACTATCTTCGAAGAAAAACAACACCAGCGTTGTCTTCTAGTAGTCTTCTGAAGAATCTCAAGTGCTACAGTCTCTTTTCACTGGATAGTTCTTGGTTTTTTTCAACTTGCTGTGTATATTCCACCAGATTTCCTGTGGAATATCGAGATATTTCCCTGCGGTTGAGTGCGGTCAGTATCTACAACTGATATTTCCCTGTCGGCGCCTTTGAAAGTATGGCTTCCCATGATACAAGGCCTGTTAGATCGCCAGTGTCACGGAAGTTGTATACGGCGTGTACAAATAATTTATTTGCGCACGCAATTATGACATGAACAGAGAGAGAAATTACAGAATTGAGAATGGGTGGTACCACTGCTGTTCACCTTGTGGGTACACTTTTGTCCCGACAGTCACATGCAGAGATTCCCGGCTTTGGGGCATATTTATCTATTATAGTACAACAACCACACACAAAATAGTTTGTGTCCAAATAAAACTGAAGGAATTATGGGGCATTCTGTACAGGGTATGCAATAATTGCAATATTTCAGAAAATCTTAACTCTTCAGTGACAAATAATCATCTATATATCCTATTTAGCCTTGTATCCTAGGTTACAGCCAGGGAATTATAATTAAGTGATATAGATATTTCCCTGCTCATAATATAGATCATGTACTTTTACAAGAAAAAATGTTTTTGAACATAATTTACTACTGGCATATTTGCATCTGCAGTAAGTATGGCGCATGCAACAAATTTTACCTTGGTAACCATTAATTTTTGGGTTGGTTAACAGCTGTTTCTTTGTGTAGCAAATTAAGAAAAGAAAAACATTACAGTGCTGCAGACTGCTTTACTCATGCAGTGCTAAGCTTTGTTTCTTCAACTCAAGCGCTAGTTAAGCCTCGGCGCGTGCGTAGCTTCTTCTTCTTCTTCTTTTTTGCCTCCAATTCAGCAGGAGAGTTGCCCGAATTTATTAACTGGGCCACACTGTATTAGTCCTGTAGTAGGTTCACTTGGTACGCCCTGAGATCAGCTAGGAAATCCACACAGAATTTCTGCACTTCCGAGTCAGGGATCCACCTTATTCCAAGAATGGTGTCAGTAAATTCAGTTGAGCACGTGATATAATCTGGGATAAGCGAGGTCGTGGAGGGAGGGGCTGCCTGTAAAAGGGCAGCTCGCTTGGAGTTAAGTGCCGGGCAGCAGCTTATAAAATGGTGAGCATCCTCTACTGGGGCAGAGCAAAGCTTGCAACTGGGATCACCAGGCCTGGCATCTCGGGTGCGCACCCGGAATCTGGAGCAATCATATTCCAGACCCCCACAGCCAAGCAAAAGTCTCAGTCTGAAGTTTGTTTTCTTCGTTTGAGAGGAGTCTCCAATAGTGCATGGAGTACCACAGCTGGGAGACTCTTCCTGGTGAGAGCTCACAATCAGTAATTTTGTATTCCGAACAGTCCTCCAGAAAGTTAAGGTAGGACTTGATTTGAAGTTGTTTCTGGGTAACCTTCTTCCCGCATATATTTCTCTTCGGAGGGAGGGCAAGAAGATGGGAAATGTCTGGCAGGCTGAGCTCGTCAAGCAGCTGATGATATGAGGGAAGCAACCCTTTAGCAGCCTGGGACTCTGCTCTAACCCTTAGTATCTTCTTGGCAATACAGTCTAAGACTTCCGGTAGGTTTACAATAGAGACAATAAAATTTAGTTTACGCTGTTTGATCATGGATTGTACATCAGTAGTACCTAGTAATGTGTGAAGGGAGCTAGATGGGCATCTTGTTGGTAGCCCCTGAATTGTTCTCAGGATTTTCCTGTGTACCCTTTCCATCATTAGTAGTTCAGTCTTAGTAAGGCACCAGAGTTCCGCACCATAAATAGCAGTGTAAATTCTGTGGGAGGTCGCAGGATGAAGGCAACCTCGATCCAACAGCATTCAGGGCAAAGAATGCACTGCGCCCAGAGGTACATCTTGAAGCAGTTCGATGAACAGTCACAGGTATTGTGGACAGTCCGAAGAATACCAAGGTGCTTAGTCTCATCTACTTCTTTGACAACGCAATCTCCTAAACACCATTTGCGGGTGTGACGGCGAGAGATCCTTGAGGCCTTAGTTTCTCCTAGTACCATGGTACCATGACAGCTGATTTTTCCGCATTTAGCCGATATCGCCATTTTCTTGCATACAATTGTACATGTGGACGGTTTACGTAGCACGTGCCATCATATTATAAGCAAAGTTTTGTCCGTGTGTGTGTGTGTGTGTGTGTGTGTGTGTGTGTGTGTGTGTGTGTAACGGAGGGTTACCGGAAGTGATGCGACCTCGAGCTAAAACGCTACTTTTTCTTTGGANCTGCAAAGGTATCAGCTTTTTCACCTTGCCTTTTGGAGATGACAAGCTTTTGCAAACATGGCTATCACTAGCATGCAGAAGAATGGATGATGTTACTGTACATAGTCGTATATGTAGCCAACACTTCGCAAATGGTAGTAAGAAGAATATTCCAGAGTTTTTTCCATGGCAGAAACAGCGAGCAATATCACAAGATCACACTGTGGATGTCGATACTGATCACACAAATACAGCAGCAGTGATTGAGATTAGTGTTACTCAACCTCTATCCCCATTTGAGATTGTTGATCATGATCATTGCTATTACCGGCGATCAGCCATTCCACAACTCAAAAGAACATATTTAACTCCAACTGATCACAACATAGTGTACACCCATGAAACTATGCACGACGCTTCTGCACAAACAAACGATTATATTATATGCCCACTTCGAGTTGAAATGTTTAAGGACAACCTGCACCAAGAAACCTTCCAATTATACACAGGTTTTGAGAGCTACGATATGTTCCTCATATGCTTTGATTTTTTAGGAGAAGCTGTTCATCACCTTCAGTATATTGGGAGTACATCGAATTCCAGTGATGAGTTTGAGACACGAGGTGCACCAAGGTCTTTAACTCCACTAAATGAATTTTTTCTGACTCTTTGTCGTCTCAGGTCAGGAATGGTTGAAGGAGATCTTGCATTTCGCTTCGGAATTTGTCAGTCTACTGTATCTCGTATACTTAATACATGGATCAATTTTCTCTATTTCAAGTTTAAAGAAGTGTCCATTTGGCCTTCGCGACAACAAGTTGATCATTATATGCCAGAAGCATTCAAGAAATTGTACCCAAGTACACGTTGTGTTATAGATGCCACAGAGATCTATATTGAGAAACCATCAGATCCAGGGACACAGCAATTAACCTTTTCCTCCTATAAAAATCACAACACACTTAAAGTACTCGTTGCAATCACTCCATCAGGTGCTATCTCCTTTGTCTCTGATGTTTTTGGAGGCAATATCTCAGATCGAGAGCTATAACCGAGCGCTCAGGTTTGCTAGAACTGTTAGAATCTGGTGATTCAGTTATGGCCGATCGTGGGTTCACCATTGCTGATTTGTTAGATATGAAAGGTGTGACACTGAATATTCCTCCGATGAAAGTTGGCGATCAGTTTTCACAGAGTGAGTTGACTACTACGAGGAGGATTGCGACGTTACGAATCCACATTGAGAGAGCAATTGGTAGAATAAAAAAATTATAAACTTTTAAATGATATTCCTAACTGCATGAATCGAGTAACTAATCAAATATTCTTTATTTGTGCCATGTTGTCCAACTTTCGAAGTCCATTGTGTAACAAATGATTTGTTTACTAAACTTGTAACTTCAAGTTAGAGAGTATTCAGTTATACCATAATTTGATGTTATTGTCTCCATGGGATATAATAACTAACCATGATTTGGACATCTACAAAAAAGCATTATAATGAGACACAGTATAGCTAGGCAAATTGTAAACTCATAAAGGAAACAAGATTGAACAAGTTATTTTCTCACCGGTACACAGAGCCAGAAACAACAGCTGCAGGCATCTTCCAGCACTACATGTGTCAGCCTTATTATATTACATCATCAGTTTACTTTGCAGATAATTTTAATATTTCATAAACAAAACAGGAAATCATCTATGAAGTCTCTCTACAGTTCAGTAACAGAGTCATGAAAAGTTTTGAAAACAGAATAATCCAAAATACATGGTGAGTATTTTTTGGGATAAATGATTTCAGGTAGATAGTAAAAAAGATAAAAATGTTTAATTTTGGGCAAGCAGGTAGTTTTCCAAAATTGAGAATCATGAGAAATTGTTTGGACATACATATCTTTAGGAGTCCATACAACAAAATCACATGTGGTAATTCCTGTAATAGCCATTTGGCCTTGAATTTGAATATAATAATCATGTTCGTACTTTAAAGAAAGGCTACCTGCTTCACTACTATATGAACAACAAAAATTATTAACAACAGTGCATGCTTCATTTATGGTTAGATCCCGAGCACTGAATGGGCATTTAACTTCAACTAATTTTACAGGCTTTCCACTCTCTTTGTCTACTACAATGCCATCTGGAGATGCTCCTAGGTAACCACATTTGTCGGTGAAGAAACCAGCATGCTGAAGTGCTAAATGACTTGGAAGAGTGGCACTATATACTTCAAGAGCCTCTTTCTCATGCTGACGACCCCATAGCAATGCTTTTACAGCAGGATTAGGAGGCGAGTAGAGCAGTTGATACACTAGACTGCCGTGCTGTTTCTTACGCTTAACAACAATGCCAAATTTGGATGCAGTTATTCTGAACTGACGCTCTTCAAACCATCTCTTAGACTTACTTTGCTCTATTGTAGCTCTCTCAACCATTGTCTGCTGCTCATCAGTGTACACTAAACACTTCAAAAACTCTGTAGCAGCCATACATATAGTGGAGATGTGAATTGGCTGAGCGTGTTTGTGTAAACCCTCAAAAATCTTTTCTCTTGACTCAGCTGGTGACAGCGGCAGATTGGAAGACACGGGGACAAAATTGAAAGATGCAGGAAGAACATGAACAAATGAAATAATTTTTTCTCTACTCTCTAGTCTTTCACGAAGTCTGTATACTTCATCAATAGATGTTGATCGAAGAGAAGGTGGTCGAGGGTCATACAGTAATGATTTGGGCTGTCGTTTTGTTCTACCATGTTCATGCTTGACAAAAAGAATATCTTCAGCTGTGCGTGACTCAAGCTTCCTCTTCCGTGGTTGGTTCCACTTTTGCAACACTGAAGTGCACGAATAGGGAGAGGGTATTTGTTTTATTCGAGAATATTCCTCCAATGCAAAGCACAATGCAGCAATGTGTTTACAACACCCAAATGGACCACGGCCTGCAGGACAGCCGCATGAAGCAGATTTAACATCAGCTTTCTCATCCAATATCAGATCAACTTTATACAAACCTTGTTTCATCTCTGGTAGACAGGAGCATTTTACTTTGTATCTATTGGCAGCATTATGTGATACGAGTATTGACTGAATGTGTCCAGCTTTAAATAGAGGGTATGCATGACTATTCATATTTTTAAAATCGTTAGTTGGTAGTCCATCATCAGCTATCCTTGTGATAAAATAGTTTGTAATGTTTGCCATGGTGAATATAGGTAGTGTGCATTCTTGAATTGGTTTGTAGTTGTCCATTGTCTGAATAATAACAGAATGTCATAGAGTGTGTAAAACATAGCCACAGGAATGATGGTATTTCACCACATCCTGAACTGATTCTAAGCACCGCCCAAAGGAAATGGATTATTGCTAACGCTGTAGCGGTAGCGTTTGAAGGCTGCAAAGCAGCAAAGGTCTAGAATTGCTGGCTTTTGTTGGAAATCCAGGTCAGAAACTACCCCTGCTATACCCCAAAAGAATATTTTGAAGGTACCTAACATAAATAGCTGCTTTTTGTCGCTCAATTTTGTGTAAACTTTAGTAGTGCTGGTTTTTTGACTTACTGGGGTGTTGTGCTTTGCAAATTTGATTGGTTGCTGTCTACACTTCACTGTGGACGTGACTGTTGCCTGCTGAAAACTGTGTAAATCATGCAAAAAGCGCGCAGCAGCTGCTCTCAGCAGCAGTACCCCTGGGGGTGGTGTGCGTTATTCAGAAAAATAATAATGCATACGGTCCATTGCACATACTTATTAATTATGGTTAAGACAGTATAATCATGATTATGTCCTACGTGTGAGCAGCCATGTACACTGGTCGGCTACTGATATTAAATGCAAGATGGGATTTTCAGCTTTCTACAAAATCATAGCAATGCTAAGTTATATTTTATCTATAGTGATTGTACATGTATTTGTCATTATGAGCTTGTGTGTGTCAAGGCTGATCATAATCGATATACTGATGAATCACCATCACTTACCTATAGATTACTGAGTGGAGCCGCTCATTGTACTTAAGGCTGGTATTCATACTAAGGCACTAATTAAGGCTACCAAATATTCACCCATGTATTTTTTTGAAACTACAGTAATGTTATGAAATTTTAATGATATTAGGATATTGTTATCACTATTCTATGATAACTCCATAACTTGTTTCCATGGTAACTATAACCACACTGCCACGCCCATTGTGCTAATTCCTTTTTTGTTCAGNTTTGCAGGTGCATATCCGGGCCATACATATAGATATGATACACGCTTTTACACAGTGTATAGCTATAGTTATAATTATGTGCTGAGGCTTGTGCACCAGTGGTGCTTTCATTAAACCATGCAGTCCTTAAGGTACATTTACATAAGTTTGGTACTACCATATAGCCGGGAAATTTGGCGAAAATTATAAATCTGGTGGATTGAGCAAACTTTGAATTTGGTGGAGCGAGCCAATCACGTGCACGATATGCCGCGCGTATATGTGTATACATATACGTGCGCGCACTAAATATTGGCGGATTTTAATTTGGCAGTACTATAAGTCTCATCCGCCAATTCGCCAAATTTTCCAGGTATACGGTAATAACACTTCATAATTATTATACAAACACACACGATAAATTATATAAATGTATATAGGTACACAAACACACCCACCCACCCACACACACACACACACACACACATACACACACACACACATATATATATATATATATATATACTAGGCGAAGAGTACACCTATGTCTTCTAATAACAAACATAGTATGGCAAGTGTTCCTGATACAACTTTATAGGTATGGCTTTTTTAACTACTACTTTGAACAGCGCTCTCTCTCTCTCTCTCTCTCTCTCTCACTCAAAGTAGCTGCATGAATTTTTTTTTAGTGTCCAAACTCATACCCA
Organism: Tethya wilhelma; assembly: GCA_964030475.1. Taxonomy (NCBI): domain Eukaryota; kingdom Metazoa; phylum Porifera; class Demospongiae; order Tethyida; family Tethyidae; genus Tethya; species Tethya wilhelma. The sequence goes on along the minus strand of CAXIPT010000006.1, from coordinate 6,406,362 downwards.
CTTTGATTTTCCCCTGTACCTGTATGTAAGTAGTAAAGGGGAGTGGGCAAGGGACAGTATCATGCATGATCCATTGTGTCGTCATAATTATTGTAACTTACCTTGAGTGGAATAAGATTTTTCATTTTCAAAAATTTTTTATCTCTTTGTATAGCACAAACAGTTGAAGTATGCTGTGATATTGATGCATGTGCAATTATTTTATGATATTAATTTTATGTGCTAATTTTTATATATTATATAATTTTAGCATGGAAGTCAATCTACTATTACTATCAGGACTTATACCATGTGTGCCCATCATAACCAGTATCAAACAAGCAGAAATTTTGAGTTTCTGTGCATGCTCACCACAAGATCCGGAAAATTTTGAGTCTGGATTCTAAATGTTTAGAATCTAAAACACCCTGTTTAGGATCTAAACAAATCATTGTAGTACTAATCATTAATGACATGTGCATCTCATTTGCATATCTTCATTCGCTTAGATTCTAAACCAGACTGAGAATTCAGTTTGGATCTTATTGAGAATGTTACTGTCTGCTGCCTATTACTTACTTTTATCCTCAACTACAGGTCCTTGGAGATGGTAACTGCAACTACTCATTATGTAATTGCATAATACAAAAGACCATCATGTCAAGATAATTTGTAGCGTGGAATAGTTATTGTGAGTCTGTAAAAAAAAAAAAAACAATATTATGAATATTATGAACCTTTTCCTTGGCTAGTTCAGCTGACGCACCTAACATAGACTTTTACCTTTCATTTGTGATTTATATTCAATTTAATAATTGTTATCTTATTGGTAATAACAGAGTGATTTCTTTGTGCACCCCATGTATTCAGCTCGGTTGGAAGGACTGTCACTTAGTGAATGGACCCCTGAAAAATTAAAAATACTTCAGTAGCTATGATGCATAGTGAGCACCCTGAAGCTGAAAGATTTCATCACATGCAGAGACGTAGACATGTAGATCAAACGAAGCGAAGTTAGGGGGAGGGGGGAGCCCGTCACGATTTCCGGGTCTTTATCTACACATGCCGCTTTTGTGTAGTTGCTACACATGAAAACGACCTTGTGCAGACACACAAAGAATCAAGAGAGGCCAGCAACGATCTTTGCAAAAAGAAATATAAATTTTGGGTCTGAGAACCTGTGAAAAGTTGAGAACAAAATGGTGGAAAGATTCATACTCATCTGATTTTTGAGCCAAACTTTATCGGGACACTCTTGGTTTTCACTCAGCTTGAAGGTCAGTTAATTAGCTACGTTTTAATGTCCATAAAGTGCCATAAAAGTATGCAGGACAAAAATGTACCCATTCTATATCTGCTATCTGTACATATCACTGTGTAATTTTACTCGTAAAAATCTTCATAGATGCTTTTTTGTACATGATACATTATATACACAGTTAGTTCATCACCATAACAGTCTACAAACTATAAATNAATTATGACGACACAATGGATCATGCATGATACTGTCCCTTGCCCACTCCCCTTTACTACTTACATACAGGTACAGGGGAAAATCAAAGTGGGTATGAGTTTGGACACTAAAAAAAAATTCATGCAGCTACTTTGAGTGAGAGAGAGAGAGAGAGAGAGAGAGAGCGCTGTTCAAAGTAGTAGTTAAAAAAGCCATACCTATAAAGTTGTATCAGGAACACTTGCCATACTATGTTTGTTATTAGAAGACATAGGTGTACTCTTCGCCTAGTATATATATATATATATATATATGTGTGTGTGTGTGTATGTGTGTGTGTGTGTGTGTGTGTGGGTGGGTGGGTGTGTTTGTGTACCTATATACATTTATATAATTTATCGTGTGTGTTTGTATAATAATTATGAAGTGTTATTACCGTATACCTGGAAAATTTGGCGAATTGGCGGATGAGACTTATAGTACTGCCAAATTAAAATCCGCCAATATTTAGTGCGCGCACGTATATGTATACACATATACGCGCGGCATATCGTGCACGTGATTGGCTCGCTCCACCAAATTCAAAGTTTGCTCAATCCACCAGATTTATAATTTTCGCCAAATTTCCCGGCTATATGGTAGTACCAAACTTATGTAAATGTACCTTAAGGACTGCATGGTTTAATGAAAGCACCACTGGTGCACAAGCCTCAGCACATAATTATAACTATAGCTATACACTGTGTAAAAGCGTGTATCATATCTATATGTATGGCCCGGATATGCACCTGCAAAATGTGGGGGGTAGCACTGATTATTAAGCCTCGGCACATGCAGAGGGTTACAGTACTAATCATTCTGTGTGTGTTACTAAGTTATCTCAAGAATGATAGCTCCATAATCAAAATGGAAGGTACTAACGTTCATGAATCAAAATTATCTTGAAATTTGTCGTGTAGGATCTTGCAAAATGCTGTAGTTTCTGAGATCGGAGGCTTTTGTGCATCTCTGAGTGCTTAGGATTTGAAACCGCACCCATCAATCATGCCCCACATAGTGTGCCTTATCTAGAAATACAGTCAGCTTGGAATGGATCAGTGGATGTAGAGTGCTGTTTTGCCAGGCCAGTTTCACTGAATCAGATGTCTTAGTTGCTTGATCACGTAAGTAACTGGGGTGAGATAACACCATGTATGATCTAATACTGAGCTTAGGTGTCTAGCAAGTTGCTTGGCTTGGCCAGGTAGAGCATGAAGTAGCTACTAAACTCAAGTAAGATAGCTAACATTTTGCAGAACTATATTTCGTATCAGTGAACTTAACTGCATGTCTGCATGGGTACTAAGCTATGTCTAAGCATCAGTGCCTGTATAAACTGCTTTCAAGTTTCTCATTAATTTTAATGAATTTTTCAGTCTGCACAGCTAACTTGTGGGCCTAGCCTCGGCCCTTGTCAGCAGGCTCTGCTTGACTGCCTGGGGACTAGGCTAACTTAGGTGATTGGTAGATTAGTTTTCTTAATCCTAACAATTGTGGAATTGATACCCACACTCAGGCTGAGAAAATAAGCAGCTCCACAATAGTTCATGCTCACAAAGCTACAGTATGTTTCTTGCACAGCATATAGGGATCATACATATGACAACTGTAACTGGAGCTTTTTGAGCAGGTCTAATCTTGTCTTGATCGTCTTCTATGTATATACGCATACATATGTACACATACACAAGCTAGTTCTAAGTTTATGAGCACGTGAGCAGCAACATGCTTGCACACTTGCATGCAGTTCTAATATTACTCGAAAATTCAAAATTACTCTTAAAACATCAATTATTTGCGGGTGTCAAGTGCTGCGATTTTGGCCAAAATCGTTAAACTTGCAATTAATAGTACTTGTTATAAAACCTGTCCTTAAAGGAACTGTGTCACTATATATATAATTGCTGTTTTTTCCGGAACGTGATACCCAGATCGCACTACAAACAAAACACAAAAGGTCATAGAACGTCACAAAACGTCAAAATAAATAAATAAATAAATAATTTTTTTTTAGTAACAAAACAGCACTTATATATAGTGACACAGTTCCTTTAAGGTTCCGGTATATATACCATTTGTATTTATGGTTCCAGGATACACTGTCAGGCAAAATACCGTAAATCGTGAAAATTTCGTAGTTGCTAAATTTTCGTAGTCGCTGCGGACTACGAAAATTAAACGCACGAAAAATTGCAAAATAGTGAGTGGGGCTGTGTAACGCGGCGATGCTACGAAAATCATTCAACGCGAAAATTTAATGCATGAAAAAATTTAAACACGAAAATTTTGCGATTTACGGTAATTGCAAGACAATATTGCACATTATTCAGTATTTAGCAAACAGTGTTCATTTCACAGTGCTGAGACTTTACAGTCACACTAGCTCAGCTATAATTTATGCTACTCAAGGCTGAATTTGGTTGTTCGCACAAGTTTAGCTAACTGAAGCGAACAGATCAAAGTTTGATTGATGTCAGGCTCATTGTTACGTGCTAACTATTAACTGAGGGTTGTTGTTGAGCTCGTAGCAGATAAACTTTTATAAATGAGACATTTCAGCTCGAGAGCCTTCATCAGTCTGCACAAATGAGAAGAGTGAAATAAAAACATCAGCTCTAATTCAGGTTATAGATGAATGGACGAATGCACTGGATCAAGGGTTTGAGATATGTGTAGTATTTTTTGATGTTAAAAAAGCATTTGATACGGTCCCACACATCCAATTACTACAAAAGATGGAAGAACTTGGTATAAACCCATACTTATTAAGATGGGTGAAAAGCTATTTAACTGGTGGGTAATTCCATGCCAAATCAACACGAAAAAATGAGCACCCTCACAGAATTCAACAAAACTTGAGGTATACATACCTTACCACAAGTTATTAAACCACACCTAATTTGGGTATCATATGTTGTATGGTTTCTCACTTATAAGCCTCTGAAATTGACCATTTTTCAATGACGTTGACCCATTTATTAGCAAATAACTAATGCTCTGATTGTTTTCAGCTATCGAGGCTGGTACCATTGTACTCGGGATGAAATTTCGCTTCAGATGATACATTTGAAGTGGACGGTCACTCGTTAGCAGGTCAAAGGTCATTTTTTGAAGACGTAATTTAGCATCACTCAAAAACGGCCGCTTTTTTTCCGGTAATTTCACATTCATGTGATCTGTAAAAATTCTTCTTTATGTTGTACAAGTTTCGTGATGGGATCTAAATGGGATCAGAAGATACAGGCCTATACATACACCTGGCTACATCATTTGCAAATGAAAAATACTAATAAATAGAAATACTACACTCAGGTGTATGTATAGGCCTGTATCTTCTGATCCCATTTAGATCCCATCACGAAACTTGTACAACATAAAGAAGAATTTTTACAGATCACATGAATGTGAAATTACCGGAAAAAAAGCGGCCGTTTTTGAGTGATGCTAAATTACGTCTTCAAAAAATGACCTTTGACCTGCTAACGAGTGACCGTCCACTTCAAATGTATCATCTGAAGCGAAATTTCATGCCGAGTACAATGGTACCAGCCTCGATAGCTGAAAACAATCAGAGCATTAGTTATTTGCTAATAAATGGGTCAACGTCATTGAAAAATGGTCAATTTCAGAGGCTTATAAGTGAGAAACCATACAACATATGATACCCAAATTAGGTGTGGTTTAATAACTTGTGGTAAGGTATGTATACCTCAAGTTTTGTTGAATTCTGTGAGGGTGCTCATTTTTTCGTGTTGATTTGGCATGGAATTACCCTGGTAGGACCCAGTATGTGGGAGTAGATGGCCAAGATTCTCCAATGCTCCCAGTAATCTCCGGAGTTCCTCAAGGTTCTGTTCTTGGACCTCTGCTCTTTATCACATATATTAATGAAATAACTGCTGTTGTGACAGAGGGAAGTAAGATTAACATGTTCGCAGATGACATTGCCTTGTACAGAATTATCAAAACTGCTAATGATTACAATCTGTTGCAGGAGGATGTGAATTCTGTTTCTTTGTGTATAACTGATAAACATCTGCAGTTTAATGTTACCAAGTGCAAAACAATGCTGATATCAAGGAGAAGGAGTCTATCAGTGAAACTAACTTCGCTAACTATAAATGGTGAATCTCTTGAACAGGTCAACAGTTACAAATATCTTGGAGTGACTCTGACTTCCGATTTAACTTGGCATCCACATATTAACAATATCTGTTCAAAAACAAGACAGCTGATTGGAATGCTTTACAGGCGTTTCTATAACTTTGCAAGTCCTTCTACTATGTTAAAATTGTATCTTAGCTTCATTAGACCACACCTAGAATATGCATCAGTGGTATAGAATCCTTATCTTAAAGGTGATATTGAAACATTGTCAATCGAAAATGTGCAAAAATACGCCTCACGAATGTGTTTAAAGAGCTGGGATACAGGTTATGATCAACTTCTGAATGAAGCATCACTACTACCAATGCATGGGAGACGAACAGTGGCTGGTCTTGTTCACCCATATAAAATTTTTCATGGTGCCACATTCTTCCATAATGCTCCATTGGAATGTCGAGTTCTTCCTTACAGCACCAGATCAACTAACTCCGTGACATTGAATGTACCACACTCTAGAACTAATGTATATAAGTATTCCTTCTTTCCAAAAGTTATAGCATTCTGGAACAGTCTGCCAAGAGAGATAGTCGAACTAAGTAGTACTACAGAGTCATTCAAACTCCATGTGCAGAACCACATCAGGACACAACTCATTCATTAATATTGTTATTATGCTCCCTATCTTTTTGTTTTTGTTGCTGCCACATTGCATTGGTGTTTGTTTCTGTTAGTTTATGTATATAGTATTATTATTTGTAGTCTGGGTACACTTAGTATTAGCTTTTGCTATTTGTGTGTCCATGCATTTGCAGAATTTTATTCTAAAAAAAAAGAGTGTTAAATAGTTATGGATTGGGGGGGTGGTTGAAAAATTGAAACAATGAATAATTAGAAAGGCTTGAGAGAGGTCTATCCTGGTGTGAGTAGACCATGCCAGAGCTTGCTCAAAGTCAATCCTCAGTCCAAGTTCAGGCTTTATTGGTTGCACTGGTGGATCTTGATGGCTTCAAAGATTCTGCTCTTCCAATAGAATTCCTGTTGTCCAACAATCTTTGCCCCATCCCAGTCAATCCAGTGGTCCTGATTGTGTACATGAGCTGCTATGCCATTCTTTTCTTCACCGCCTGCTTATGTTTATACAGTCTCTTCTTTATTGTCCTGCCTGTTTCTCCATGCAATGTAGACCTGTTCGCAGTCTTTAATTGCAGGGGATTTCATAGATCACTTCTTTCCTTCTCTCCTCTAGTGTTGTGTTCTTTACATGTATCAGGGTTTGTCGGATTGCCTTGTGTGGTTTGAAGACTGTTCTTAGGTTTCCTGTCTTGATTGATCTGCACACAATGTCCATTCTCTCCAATACCCTCTTACATACGGCATACAGATGGTCTTGCTGGTTCGGTCGTCCTCAGTGGTCAGATTGTTTGTGGGTCTGGCTTGGCTGGTATGAGACCCTCAAATCCAATAACTACCCACAGAAAACACTAGACCCCATCCTTAAAACAACCGTCCAAGCCAGACCCACAACCAATCTGAGCACTGAGGACGACCAAACCAGCAAGACGTATAGTGTGGGTTATCTAGAAATACAGTTGGACTGGATGTGCTTCAGCAAGGGATGGTCACTCCCATATGCATTGTACTTCCATCTGTGACCAGGGTCACAATTTGTGACCTGCCAAAATTGCCTGTGACTGAGCCTTAAAATATTGCGTGACCTGGTGACCGCTCTTAAATCTTGCGCTGCAAAAATTGTGCTGATGTCATGACGTACGTGTTGCACATGACAAGACTGTTGTGCTTAAGTGTGCCACATGCAGTACATATAATACGAGGCACATGTAATGCATGGGTGGGGCAAGCCTGAGCGAAGTTTGGGTAAGCTTTGATCTCATGCAATTGCTACTAGTCTCTGATTGGGAGTCTTAGTCTCTTAGATATCTTCTGTACTCAGTGCTAACAGATTGGTACCAGGAATCTGGGCTATCTCAGATTCTGGGCCAATGAATTTGTTGTACTCTCTGCTGTCAGGCTCTAATTGCTTTGAATATTTTCAGCAGTTTAATCATAGTCCTGCCTGGTCTCTCTAATTGCGAGTTTGAGATACTAATCAGTGACCTCAGTCAATGCTATCACAGATGCTTTTATCTTCTTTGCTCCAATTGCTGCTCTCTTTGATTGCAGGTCTGAGATGCTTTTGCAGCAGATACTGAGCAGCTAGTAGCTATCTAGACTGCTCAGTCTCCTCCGCAAGTCCCAGTCTCAACGCGCACTGGCTTCTCACTGATTTTTCAACTTTTCTCATCTGGAATTCGTTAAATTAAAACATTGCAAATAATAATACGTGAAATGACCTAGCTGGCAAATACCGCGAGCTACCGTTAAATTGACATGATACAGAAATGTGTGGAAAGATGTTAAATTGTAAGGTTTCTGGTCATGTTTGATATTTTTAACAACTTCCTGTCTACTATATATAAAAAAGAAACAGTTCCTTTAATTATTAGTGGAAGATCAAGGAGACACTTAATATTACAAGTATAGTAAAAATTTCATAAAAATTAGCAGTGTAGGAATAGACAGTGCTGTAAAAAGTAAGGAAACAAGGCATGTCGCAATTTCAGCACATGACTACTTCACTTACATTTTAATTCCTCACGCATCCTTTCATACGCCGATGAATATTGCTATGGTGAACCATGGTGTACATGCCTTGGTAGTTTTATATGAGTAGATAGGGTCATTCTGGTGCTATAGTCCCATTCACAGTCTACAGAAAGCTGGTAAATGTGTACAATTTATAGCACATTTTGATTTTATATGTGGCCATATAGGGGATAATGATATTCATAAGTGCATGGTTTGGCACTAAGCCAGCTCTCTCTACAATTAGTCAAAGGTCACTTATAGAGCTAGGAGAAGCTATAGCTTAGCATTTTCTGGAAGGACAAGGTCAAGTGGTCTTGAAAGATACCAAATTTGCTTGTTTTGGCAGAACTGAAAGTAAGTGGCAAGCATTTTAAAGTAGGGTGTCTCTTAGTTTATAGTCAACTTTGAATTTTGGGCAAATCAGTACTGAGCATGCTGTGGGTCTATTACTTGGTTATATTAGACTTTGAAACTTGTACTTACGATATACAAAGTCACAAATGGTATGCTCTAAGACTGCCAAAATACACAAGTTTCTATTCGACAAAAAATGGTTGATTTATAGCACCACTAACTTGGCAGTATAACATTTTGATGCGTTCTAGGGACTATAGAAATTTAGTTTAGTCCTTCTACTATAGCTGTATACAGTCTACTGGTAGCTAGTCCAAGCACTTCTTGACTTACAAACTTTTTTCCACAGACCCCCCACAGTAGATTTGTATTTTCACACGGCTTTGAATTTGGGCAAATTAGTACTGGCAGATTCTGAGACTCCAGACCACAGTATTTCATTCCTATATATTGCCTTCTACATAGCCTCTTCATATGAATTGAATAGAGACTCATATGGCGAAGATATGCGAGATGGAAATACTAAAATGTATGCTTTAGCTATGGTACTGATTGCTGAGATACAGACCCACATGTAAGGGCCTGCACAGTAGTACACAATAGTGTACGGTAGAATACGGAAAAAAGCACATGGCATTTGGCGCTTCTTTCTGGGAAGAACCATTAGAAATACTCTGTGGTCAAGAGGCTGTTTGTTGTACTCATAGGAACGTTGAAACATTGAGCAACCGTCATGCCGTTGACCAAACCGGAAATAGCTAAGCTACTCAAATTGAACGAACAACTGCAAAAAATTAAAATACCCAAGGTGCGCATGCGCATATGCACCAAAACTTACGGTATTTCCATTTACAGGTAAAGGACAACGTGGGATTGAAATTTTGTGAAACGAATCTCGAGGCCAGCTAGCTAGCTAGCTGTAGCTACTAGAGTCTGAGCTGTGCACTAGGCTATAAAATGAGCTGTGAACTCACAAAAAAACTACAAAGGGGGTTCTGCAAATCCGTTCCTGCTTTATAACGTGGGATCAGAATTTTATGAAACTGAAGTAAAGAATTCTGGCAAAAAGAACACTGAAAGAGCCAGGGACTGAGCTGTGAACTTGGTTATAAAATGAGCTGTGGACGCACAGAAAAGCTACAGAGGGAGTTCTTTGATTTAGTTCTGCTTTATAAATATTGGTCTAACGTAGCAACAAATGCTAAACAAGCACACCAGGCTTGCAGAGTAATTTTTTTTTTTTTTTTACTATACTTCAGTCTCTTTCCCAGAAGACTAGGCTTGACTCTCCGTGAGCAGCCAGCTAGCAACCCTGCAGTGCTGATGCCGATCAGTTTGCTCAGGCTCGCCCCTCGATGTTTCCATCTGACTAGTACTAGTAACCACATTAGTACAGTAGAGCCATGTGCTCACTCATATTAGCAAGAGTACATAATCAGGGAAGGGAAGAGAGTATCGAACTTCATATTACGCTGCACAAAATGTGTGCGGAAAGTAACGTGACAATACGTAAGGCGCACGTGATGAATATTGTGGTTATTAATTGTTATTCAGTTAAGTAATAATGAGTTTACGCTATTAAAATTTACGTACAGAACATGTACAGATCATGGCTGTCCACGCTTCGACTTTTTCATTGTCAGAGTCCAGTAAGTTAACTAGAACCATAGTTTATCTGTTAAAACTGTTTTGGGCATTTTTATTAGCCTTTTAATAACCGCAATATTCATCACATGCGCCTTACGTATTGTCACGTTACTTTCCGCACTTCGAGAGAGAAAATATTCTGAAGTCTCTAAGGTATGTATAGTATGCAGCACAGTACATTCAAGGCAAAATTACACTTTATCCCTCTCTCTACAGTCCAGAAATAGCACTTAGAGCCCATCTGCCTTTTTTCAGCAACGCTCACGTCATGCAAATATATCAGAAACAAAGAGAACAGTTAGTATATGCTCTAGCACTACTTCTACAACAACATTGAAGCTAAATAACACTTGTAGAACTTAACACAGTCCTTTTAAAACCTACTTTTCGTTCTCAAACCATGGAAATTCTTGCATTGTAGCTTCGCTTTTGAGTGTCTGACTGTCCTGGTTCTTTTTGTGCTGGAAAGAGCTTGCTTTGAGCTTTTCTTTACATCTCTCATATTTAGAATATACGGTATACACATGGAAATACGCAACGCTCAATTTTGCACATTTCCCCATTGACTCCCATACAAAAGTACCCCAAGATGGCGGATGAATGTACCCAGCTGTGACGTCACATGTAATTAAGCATTAATGAATTCTTTAGAGCTTTACGTGAAAGGGACTAGCTATTCATAGATTGTGCATGCCAATCAGTACGTTGCCTGGGTAGCTAACCCTGAATACCCTTAGGTTAGATTGCGAGATGGCATAGAAAATGAAGTAGTCATGTGCGGAAATTGCAATATGCCTTATTTCCTTACTTTTTACAGCACTGCCCATTCCTACACTGGTAATTTTTATGAATATTTTTACTATACTTGTTCATTTACTTTTTTCAACACTACAGTGTGGAGACCATCAGAGACTGGTTAGTCCCTATATAACCCTTTCGATCACGAAATTGTGTAAAATTACACGAAACTTTTTCTCCAATACGTCATCCCGGGCAAAAATCGTCCCGTTATAACGCGTTTCTAATGCGTTAGTATTGCGTTCATAACGCGCGATTCATTTTTAACGTGTTCATTTTAAAATGACGACCATTACCCTCTGTATTCATTTGGGAGGGTAAGGGTCGTCATTTAAAATGAACGCGTTAAAAATCAATCGCGCGTTATGAACGCAATACTAACACATTAGAAACGCATTATAACGGGACAATTTTTGCCCGGGATCATTCTGGGCCATGAATTATTTATTGTTGGCATGTTGGCACTGGATATATACCATAATGGATTTTGAAGTGGTCGGTACTCTGATCTATAATGGATTAAGTGGTTCGCTTTTGAAGATGCTTCGAAGTTTGCTTTGATCGACTTATTTTATTTATTTATTTTTATTTTATTTTTTTTAACAAAAAGTGTCTCAAAGTAAAGCATGCAGTAGTGGGGTGTCAAGAGAAGGACTCTGTGTGGATAGAGCAGCAAGTGCTTGCATTTTGGAGTGATTTGGGGATTGTACGGCTCAATCTCTTTCCTTTGAGTGGGTGTGGTCAATTGTGACATAATTTGGTTGCTAGTGACGACTGAGTTCAAAGGTCAGCTCTGCAGGATCGTGAAAAAAAAAGCAATTTCTTGACTGAAAGGGATACAAAAAGCTTAAGTAGCAGCTAGATAGAGTAAGCTAATGTGCATGCGCATTAATGCCACATGGAGAGATAACGACCTTTGAACTCTACCTGCAAACAAGTAAGAAAAACATTGGAAATGTAATTCCCAGTACGGTACTGGGTACATAGAAATGGCATGGATGGCCTATTAGCGCAATACAAATATTCACACAAATAACTCTGCAAAAACTGAGTGCTTGCCACGATGAGGCTTCTAAAGCTACTATTTAGCTCATTCTCTTTCTAACAAGCTGGCCTAAAACCATCACTAAGGTACCAAACTAAAATATGCTAAACCTCCAATTTTCTCATATGAAAACTTTTTGTCAGATTTGCTATACAGCTGCCTACAAACAACTTTACAACTAAAAGTACAAGCCCTTTGTATTAAGCTATATGAAATTAATATATTTTTTTGTTATTTTCCTTACAAAAACTTTATTTAGCCCACAAACCCCTACTATTACGCTTACCAGTACCTTGAGAATTCTCTGCTCTTTCACGGGATATCTCAATTGGCCAATGCGCATGCCCGCTACTTACTGCAAATTTCAATTATGTTCATCTTGTAATAAGTTTCCTGGTATTGCATAATAGATGGGGTGCAGTGGAAGTCATTAAAATGGGCTATGTCATTCTTTTGTGCTTGGGTTTCCCCTTCCATTACACATCCATCTGTAATCACAGCAAGTTAAGCTTCCGTTTGATACTAAAAATATGTACTTCTGAACGGGTTTGACGGGTGCTATTTAAATCTTCATGCATGATGTCATCCAATACAGTGTATGCCATGCCAGCTGCCGTTTTGACAACAAAGAAGAACTTTTTGATCGATTATGGATGGTACTAACTGCTATATTCAGTTAGCAAGTAGGTCACACTCAGAGCTAGCTGAATAGTTGTAAACGTCCTTTGTGTCTTTAAATGCCAGCTATAATATCCACGATGATCAGTCGGCACTGAGCTTGGTGCACACTGATCCATGCCGAGCCCGGGTCTGCCTATATAGCTACACATAAGTGCATTTTATGTATACGTCTGTGTAGATAGAGGCTTGTACGTATAGAGCAGTAAGCACTTTGTGATTGAGGGTGTGTGTGTGTGTGTGTGTGTGTGTGTATGATGTGTGTGTGTGTGTGTGTGTGTGTGTGTGTGTGTGTATGTGTGTGTGTGACTGTGTGACGGTGTGCATGTATGTGTGTGCGTGCATGTGTGTGTTGGTGTGTGTGTGTGTGCGTGTGTGTGTTCTGTAATTTACTATCCATTGTGCATGTTAAATTTTGCTGCAGTTATTATCTTTACTCGATTGCACATCCAAGTAAGACTGGCGTTCCTCAGTTTGATCTCAGTAAAGATTCAGAGGCTGCTGTACCGGATGCTATCAGTTTTTTCTACTGAACAACTTTAATTTAACCGAAAGGGTTATTGTGAAGTTTTCAACCACTACTCAATACCTCTTGACATCTCTAATTCTATTCGTGCCACTTTTAGATCAAAACTGTGGAGAATGGGGAGAAAACTATTATCACTTGGCGGAACTGCTTGTACAAAACAATTAGATGAATGGAAAACTTCAGCGTGGTCTCTAACAATTGATACCACTGAGGTCTTAAGACAACTGAGAAAACGAACCATACAAACTGCTTCAACTGGAATTAAAAGTTATAAAAAGAAGAAAGTAGAGGAAAAGACAAAATCCTTGAAAGCAGAAGTTAAAAAACTCAAAACATTTCACAACAATAGAAAGGGTGGTCGTGGTAAATCAAAGAAATCCTGGACGTCCTATAGCCGACAGCATCAAGCTGTAATGAAAAAATATTTGGCTTCTGATATTAAAGACGCAATGGAGTGTACTAGTCAGTCTCATTTCAAGCCCGTCGCAGTAGAATTAGAGAACAAAGACACAGGCACAAGAGTGTGTTAGGATGTTGATGAAGGAACGTATATTCATCCCCAGACTCTGATCGTATTACCGATTCTGATCAGTTGCTGAAATATACAATGCAGTTTGTGAAAGAAAAATTCTCATTAAGCGACGAATCTTACCATGAGCTTTCCATGATTTACAAAGATATGCCTAGACTACACCAAATTAAATCTGGCCGCAGAATATTGGATGAAACTTCAAAAGATCTCTGTTATACCTGAATATGGCGTCCACCAAAGCCTTAGAGAATGACTAAGAATTTTGTTAGAAAAACATCACACAACTTTAAGCACAGAAAAGCCATTACGAATTAAACTATCTGGAGATGGAACTAGTGTTTGCAGGAGTTTACATGTTATTAATTTTACATTCACTCTTGTGGACACCCCTGCTGCTACATCAGTGGCTGGTAATCACACTATCAGTATTCTAAGGACTGGAGAGGACTACTGTATAGCTAGAAATTTTCAAGGAGTATAAATTTCGCTGTTTTTGTGGGTCGTCGGTGATCCGCGAAAATTTTACCCACGAAATTTTTGGGATCGCATTGCAATATATGGGCAGGGCTGCTCGATCCTCGAAAATAAAATTGCAAAAAGTTTAGCCATCGCCTTTCCGCGAAAATTTTATTTCTCGAAAATTTCTAGCTATACGGTATGAGGAGTTAGCAGCAGGTATAAAGAATGTCGTCAAAAGAAATTGAAAATTTTGATTGTACTGAGGTGTTCGGCAAGAAGTACACACTTGAATTCTTCTTAGGAGGAGACCTCAAGTTTTTGGCTATTGTTTGCAGCATATAAATGCTGCCAATGCGAATTACAACTGTGTGTGGTGTAAATGTCCATCCAGTGACCGTTGGGATATGGCAAGAAAGTGGTCTTTGACAGATACTAGCCAAGGGGCAAGAACAATTGATGAAATCAAACGGTTATCAAAGAAACCTACCAGTCAGGTTGACTGCTGAGCTGGCACTAATCAAGCAAGCAGTAATTAGCGCACCTGCGCACATTGATTGCTATGACGTCATGTCATACAGTGGCACTGTTTTTGGAAGACATCTGGTTTATGCAGCTAGCTCAGTTCTATACTTGTTTTCTGATAACTTTCCCTGATTGTTGGGACCACAGCGGCATCATGTAAGGACCAAGAAACGCATATTTATTGACATTACGTCATAGTAATTAACGATCGTTGATTAGTGCCAGCTCAGCAGTCAACCTGACTGTCGTACCTCCTCTGGTCCAATGCAATGTTTCCATATGTTCTTCTTCTTCTATGTTATTTCAGCGTATCTCGAAGACTGTTCACTTTCAGAAGCTGATTCTTGAACGAACAAACTTGGTACCATTGTCTTCACGTGCTTTTGGTACTGCTAGATACAAGGCAAAAAGCGCTTCTCTGTATAGCAGCCATTCATTTCTACATTATGCACAAAAGGTAGTCACTCCCACACCGCGTATGGTTCCGTTTGCGACCAGGATCAAGATGGAATCAAGAAATCAAAGCAGATTTTCAACAAGAATCAAGCAATCAAGCTTGCTTTGTAGTCGAAACCATAGATACTATATATCAAGATCAAGAATGCTGCGACTATATTGACGTGATAGATAGACTGTGCAATTTCATTTTTTTCTTCGTATAAATAGAAATGTGTATACAGTTGGCCGGTTAGAGCGAGCTCTGCTCGTAAACGTGAGAGAGAGTTCGATTTTCCAATCTGGATTGGTGCAGATGACACTGTTACTCCAGTATACACCTAATACCAGCATTGAATTCATGTTGTAGCAGTTTCTTCTCAAACTGTAGTTAGCTATGCGCGTTTTGCACGTGCAAACGCCCGAGGGTCAAAGTTCATTGATCAAGCGCTAGGTTTGACTTTGACCAAAGGATCAAGGACCATTTTTACTGTAAATCAAGCGATCAAGGCGACTTTTAGTGGATCAAGACTCTTGATCCTGGTCGCAAACGGAACCATACACAGAGTGGGAGTGACTACCCCTTGATGTATAAATTCATAAGCTATTTGAAAAGTCAAGTTGATGACCCTTTTCCAGGTAGACAAGTGTGCGTTATTTGGAATCCGAATAATTATTCGCTGCCTGTCTGCTTTACCTGAAGATTTCTGGTTGTGCTGGACTCTGTGTAACCTTTCAGTCTTCAATATTTAGGAGGTGAATAGACTATTTTGTTATGTAGTTTTCATTATAAGATGAGCAAAGTAATTCAATTTTGGTAGATACACTCGGCTCCAGCCTCCTGAGATCACTTACTGATAGCACTGATGGATTATATAATATCCATGTTACACACAAACTCAAATGTGATTCGTAGAATTATGAAAAAATGAGAACAAACAAGTACAAAAAAACATTGGAAATGTAATGAGACATAGGAATGGCCAAATCATGAAAAGAAGGCAGACAAGCCATGGAATGGCTGGCTGGGTGTGTAAAGAATTATTCCTATGGGCACCATGAGAGACTCAACATGGAAAGAGAGTACTACATGCAGCCCACACAGGAAGAATTCTGCACACACTCAGCCAGCCATTCCACGGCTTGTCTCAGTGCCTTCTTTTTGCGATTTGGCCATTCCTATGTCTCATTACATTTCCGATGTTTTTTTTTTCTTGTGAGACACAGGAAAACTCTAAGGAGTTAGTTTATAAGCCCTTGGCTGCATGCAATACTCTTTTGCCATGTTGAGTCTCTCCGATGTTGCCCACAGGAAGAATTCTGTACATATTCTAACAGCCATTCCATTTGTTTATAATCAGTTAGCCATTCCTGTGTCTCACTACATTTCCAAAGTTTTTTTTACTTGTTTGTTCTCGTTTTTCAGAATTCTACAAATCGCATTTGTGTGTATATGCCAGTTACTCATAATTTGTGTAGCCTGCATGATGCTGAAGTGAAACACATCTTACTGTCACTTGGAGGCTACATGGAGCTGTATCTCAGGCTAACATCATGATCAGATTTACTTGCCTTGCTACAAGTCCCTTAATTATTATGAAAATCTAAGAGAGTAGTTACCCACTAAATATTAAAGGGGCAATTCCAGGCCAAGTCAACACAAAAAAAATGAGCACCCTCATGGAATTCAACGAAACTTGAGGTACACATACCTTACCACAAGTTATTATCCCACACCTGATTTGGGTGTCATATGTTACATGGCTTCTGACTTATAAGCGTCTGAAATTTGACATTTTTTGATGACATTTCACCATTTATTAGCAAATAACTAATGCTCTGATTGTTTTTAGCTGCCAAGACTGATACCATTGTACTCAGCATGAAATTTTGCTTCAGATGATATACTTGAAGTGGATGGTCACTCGCTAGCAGGTCAAAGGTTATTTTTTTAAATCTATAATTGAGCGTTACTAAAAAAAGACGTCTTTTTTTCGCGTAATTTTCACTCAATGTATTACTAATCTACAAAAATCGTCCTTTATTTTCTATAAGTTTGGTGATGGGATCTAAATGGGATCAGGAGATACAGGTCAAAACATATGCCTGAGTATAGTATTTTAATTTATAAGTATTTTTCTTTCATGGATTTTGAACAAAAGTGTATGTTTAGTCCTGTATCTTCTGATCCCATTTAGATCCCATTACCAAACTTGTACATAATAAGGAACAATTTTTGCAGATAACATTGTAAAAAACTTGCGGGGAAAAAAGACGTCTTTTTTTAGTAACGTCTTCAAAAAATGATCTTTAACCTGCTAACGAATGACCACCCACTTCAAGCATATCATTTGAAGCGAAATTTTATGCCGAGTACAATGGTAGAGTCAGGCATCAATAGTCAGACACAACATATAATCAGACACTTCTCAGAAAGAAACAGAAGAGACTTACTAGCTGAATGTCCTATTATGTGTTACAGCTACACTTACTTATTTGTAAAAAAAAAACTTGAGCAGCTGCCTCACAATTTTTGTGGAGTTGTGCGCGAAAATACGCAATCGTCTGAAAAAAGCAATAATCGGACAAAAAAATCATAAATCAGACAGCTGATGGTACAGAGGAACAGAGCAACTTCACCTTTCCATATTTGTGTATCAGGTTGGGTAAACACCCAACTACTTGCAGCTCAAATAATGACTCCTGCCCTCAGCGCTAACTCGTACACTACGCAGTTACTTTGCAAGACGTTAAACAATCGATAATCAGACATAAGTCCACGTGGACTTGGCGCATGCGCATAT
>CAXIPT010000006.1:6266628-6387581 GCA_964030475.1 Tethya wilhelma | reverse complement strand
CCTCAGACTGGTAGAGGCAGAGGAAGAAAGAAGACTGTTGGTATGTTTGAATTAATCCAATAACCAAGACCTACATATCTCATGCAAGTGTGTGTGACCATTGTAGGAAATGATCTATCACTCGACCACAAGACTCCACCTCGGACTGGTAGAGGCAGAGGAAGAAAGAAGCCTGTTGGTGTGTCGTTTGGTGATGATGCAACAACCAAGAATATTCATGAGCAAGTCTCTGTATTTTCTACCTGCACACCACTTGTGTCAGCTGCTCACATTAACTTGGTTCGAAACAGGCAGTGGTTGGATGATGTTATCATTAATGCTGCACAAGGACTCATAAAGAATGATAGAAATTTTCTTCCTGTTGGTGGGCTCCAAAATACGCTGAAAGGCCAAAATTATTCTTTTGATGTTGAAACTGACGAATTTGTTCAAATTCTACACGTACAAGGAAATCATTGGATTACAGTATCCACTATTGGATTGTCCTATGGGCATGTTCGTGTTTATGACAGTCTTGAAGGTGGTGCTTCAGACATAAATGCAAAGAGACAAATTGCAGCATTATTAATGTATGATGGAGAAGAGATTACATTGGAATATGCAAACAACCAGGTGAGCATCATAAATATCATGTTGTACTGTGTAAATTTTGTGTAATACAGTTTTCCTTATGCAAAATTTTGTACATTCTACTGTAGAAACAGACAAACGTACGAGATTGTGGCGTTTATGCTGTTGCGTTTGCAGTATCAATTTGTCATGGTTTTGAGCCTGAAGATCTACTATTTGATGAGAGAAAGATGAGGAATCACTTAGCCTCTTGCCTACAAGAAGGCAAAATCAAAGAATTTCCTCACAAGCACCGAGCAACCTCTTCAATGAATCGAAAATATAGCAAGATAAAGATTTTTTGTGAGTGCAGACAGCCTGAATATGGAAATATGGTGTTTTGTGATGCTTGCCATGAATGGTTTCATGATTCCTGTGTGTACACTAGCCCTGATGTATGGAAGATTAGTTCTAGTTCTTGGTTTTGTAAAAAGTGTAGTGATCAGTAAACATTTAATTTTTGAACAAAACTTAACTATAGATTCTAGCTAGCTAAGTATCTAGTATAATTTTTGTAATATGGTAATGGTCGTCAATATTCGTCTGATTATCGATTGTTTAACGTCTTGCAAAGTAACTGCGTAGTGTACGAGTTAGCGCTGAGGGCAGGAGTCATTATTTGAGCTGCAAGTAGTTGGGTGTTTACCCAACCTGATACACAAATATGGAAAGGTGAAGTTGCTCTGTTCCTCTGTACCATCAGCTGTCTGATTTATGATTTTTTTGTCCAATTATTGCTTTTTTCAGACGATTGCGTATTTTCGCGCACAACTCCACAAAAATTGTGAGGCAGCTGCTCAAGTTTGTTTTTTTACAAATAAGTAAGTGTAGCTGTAACACATAATAGGACATTCAGCTAGTAAGTCTCTTCTGTTTCTTTCTGAGAAGTGTCTGATTATATGTTGTGTCTGACTATTGATGCCTGACTCTACCAGTCTCAGTAGCTGGAAACAATCAGAAAAAAAGTTATTTGCTATTAAGCGGCAAGAAATGATCAAAAATGGCAAATTTCAGAGGCTGATAAGTCAGAAGCCATGCAACATATGACACTCAAATCAGGTGTGGAATAATAACTTGTGGTAAGGTATGTGTACCTCAAGTTTCGTTGAATTCCGTGATGGTGATCATTTTTTTGTGTTGACTTGGCCTGGAATTACCCAAAGAAGAGTGAGAGTCTAGCATCAACCAGAAATCTTCATGCAGGTGCAACTTGATTCCAAACAACGTACACTTTTCTGTGTGGAATTATTTTATCCAAATCGGAAAGGGTGTACAGAAGGTAAAGTCAACCTATGGTGGGTACTCCCTTACATAAAGTTAGCACAGACAGATCATAGAAAAGCTACTAGCGAAAGTTCGAAAATAAGACCATATGAAAATTAGAATTATTGGGCTAGCTAAAAAGAACTCTATAGTTTGTTCCTGAAAAGATGCAGAGAGGTAGAGTTTACGATCTCGCTGGGTAGATTGTTCCAGGTGAATGGGGCATTGATGAAAAATGAGTACTGATAACAGTTGACTCTTGAGTGCTGACATTTTAGGGTGAGATTGTGGGATCTGTTAGGTCGAGATCGATTGTTCCATTGGAAGTAATTGGTGAAGGGTCGTCAACTTGAATTCCCAAGTAGCTTGTGAACTATGCATGAGTGTAGAAATGAATGGCTGCCATATATGGAGAAGGTGCTTTTTGCCTTGTATCTAGCGACTCAATGAGAGATACAAAAAAACAATAGCAAAAGCAACTGAAAACAAAGAAACAAAGTTTGTTCGTTCAAGAATCAGCTTCTAAAAGTGAATGGTCTCTGAGATATGGTGTGAGAAGGTAGAAGAAAAATAAATAGATGGAGAAAAATTGGAGGTTTGGCATATTTTAATGGGTATCCGTGCCATTTTTGTAGACCCAAAATTTTCTCACATCATGGTCATTATAACCCTTGGTGTGCGCATGGGTTATGGTTATATTTCTGTCTGTGGAATTTTTTGTTCACTCTATATCTCAAAAACGGCAGCTCTAGTCTTCAAAAGTGGCATACCAAGGTAAAATAATCGAGATTATCTAAAAAAATTACACGTAGCATTCAACAAAAACCTGTGTTCCTGAGATTTGAGGCTTTTCAGCCTCTCTGAATGCTAAGCTTTGAGGCCACACCTGCTAATCACGCCCATTTGTTAGTGTGCGTTATTCTGAGCGAAGCGAGGTCATGTTTGGGTTCAATTGAGATTTTTCGTGGATGACGCAGACCAAGGTAAACTTCGTGGTGCCGTATCTTGGCTGTACTTCAGTGTTTTCTCACAAAAGTAAATATAAGGCACTTTGCCTCAACATGAACTAGTCTCAGGCCAACTTGGGAGATTAAACTGTAGCTTTAGAGCTAGGCCTTGATAGATTATGCTCAAGACTGCCTATTTTTCTTTTCTTTTATGCTCAAAGAATGGCCCTATTAATTATGCTCCAAAATCTGCCTAATATGCTTCTCAAGTTGTCGATTATGCTACCAAAAATGTCACAAAAACTATCGATTTTCAATGATAAACAAATTGGGAGACCATATTAATTACATGTTTCTGTAGCTATACTGCATCATGACTGAGACTAATTGAATATAGTTCTCTAACAAAGATTCTTGTCGATCAGAAAAGGAGTTAACCAACAGTGAAAATTCTCTTTCGGCTGCATGCTGCTTATAACACACACTTAGAATGTGTAACCGATAATATAGGTGACTACTGAGACTACAGGGCATTCACTCCATCAGGTGCTGTTAATCCACCAGCCTATTATGCTGGGATGGTCCAAAAATTCAGCCTATTATGCTAGCATAATTCTTGATGCTCAAGAGTACCTATTATGCTCGAAATTATGTCGGCATAATCTATCAAGGCCTATTTAGAGCGTGGATAAAGTGCCTTGTGACTTTTTGGGCCAAGTTAGATAGTAGGTTTTTACTGAGACGATCTTTGCCCTGGTGCACAGACTTGTGACGATCTTTGCCAGAATTGGGGAACGTGACCTTCCTTTGAAGCGTAGCGAGGATTACACCAGAGATAATTAACCTCAAGTTAATTATCTATGATTACACTTAGCGTACCCCTATAGTTTAGAGTTGAATGAAAGCTAAACGTTTTACTTGACAGAACACAGGAGGAGCTGAGAAGGGCTACTGACTTACTTTGTAGGTAAATTTAGCCTCTATACTCTTCTTAAGCATGCTGTTTTGGCATATTATAAACAAGCTTTTATTGAAACTTAGTTATGCATGACAGGTAACTCAGTGGTTGGTTTATAGTCACAGCACTGTGCAGTAGCCTTACAGCATACAGTTTGCAGTTATCAAAATTAATGTAGCCTAATCAGATCAATCACTTGTAGTGACTAAATTGGTTTTAAATTTTCTATGTAGTCTATCATGTATGTAGAGTTGTATGTTCAGTATCCTCCAGCAAGCTCACGGTTCATGACTACTGGTAGATTTATTCAGCATGTGTGAGCATGCATCATTGATCGTACATAGCATACAATTTGTTACAGCACCAAGGGTAAGGCACCTTGGTGCCTTTTCATTATAGGAAGAAATTGATAACACAATGGTTAAATAGTTTTTCTACATTATGTTGATCATTACAAAGGGAAGTATAATAATTAATAAAATTATTATAGGATTTAAATTATTGTGGTTGTTCTTCATGCATGGTCAGATAATGACTGCAAAAATTGCATGACTTAATATACCTTAAATAGTGGGTAAATTTGGCAAATTCTTCTTCAAATTGCCAAGTTAAAAATCACCAAACAGTTTTATACGCACGCGTACACATATAAACAATGCAGCATGCAGAATTAAATTGCTAAAATTAATTTAAATTGCCAATCATGCTAAAATGGGATGCCAAATTTTTAAGCCCTCCAAATTTACACGGTCGCTATACGGTAAGTGATTATCTCAATGGTTTTACAAGGCTAGCACGCAAAACACACACAACATGGGCAATTATGAAGTGTATTCAATGAACTTACCTTAGGAGGACAATGGTCCATGATATATTTGACCAGCTTAACTATGACTATGATGAGGATGATGTTTATAACCAATGAGAGGATGGCAACAGCAAGCATGACCAAAAAAAGCTTGCAATATAAATCACAACCTGAATTGCAGAAAATACGAAAAATGGCCTTTATACATATGACAAGTTGTAAAAATTTTATAAAAATGAAAAGTGCAGGAATGGGCAGTGCTGTAAAAAGCAAGGAAACAAGACAAGTCTCTGAATTTCGGCACATGACTACTTTATTTTCATGGCTCAAGTTATTAATGTCGGTTATTTGGCTCAATTGACGTGAGTTAATGCAAACTAATTTGGATGAAATAACAAGCATGTAGAATATAGATACACATGCAGTAATGTTTGAAAGTTGGGTACAAAAAACGAAGTAGTCATCTGCTGAAATTCAGAGACTTGTCTTGTTTCCTTGCTTTTTACAGCACTGCCCATTCCTACACTTTTCATTTTTATAAAATCTTTACAACTTGTTCATTCACTATTTTAAACACCAAGGTGCTCAATTGCATGGAGACAACCACACAGCAGAGACTAGTCAGTCTGAGTCTCTCTACAAAAAGCATTATTAGAGTATTAAGTATTATAGACATGCAAGACCTTTACCTACATAAAAATGGCTAAATAAAAAGTACAGTATTTTATATCAAGAGTTTCAAAGCTACCTAGATTTTGTTTGCTGCCTTTTCGCCAGCAAAGTTGTGAGTAGAAAAGGACGTACTACAGATGAATTGAAGTCCTACTATATGGTCAAAGTTGGCTCAATGCCTTTTGTTTGTCTGGAAATCGCGTTCAAGTAAGTCAGTTAGAAAGGAAGGAAGGAAGGAAGGGGAGAACAAAATTGCACTCAAAGTGTTGTGGCTTCTCGTCAGCGCTCTCTCCAGAGTGCTCTAGAAACTTTCTCCCAGTTTTCTTAGTTAATACAGTATATAAACTGTCTGTGGGAGGCTATTAAATGCATTTGAAGGCTTAGCTTTCTTTCCTTGAAAGTTTATAAGCATGAACAATTTGTATTGTGTCAATGGGACAGTTGGCCCATTCCTACTATACGTACTACCGTACGTATGATTATCGAATAATTGTTATAAGTTTTTCCATTTGGCTAAAATTATCCCGTTTTGTAACGTCCTCTAGAGTTAGTGCTATGTTTACTGTTTAGTTACATACAAGAGAGGATGACAACAACATGCATGATCCAAAGAGACATGCAATACAAAGGACCTGAATTGTACAGTGCTTTCAGTCTAGAGAGTACAATTCCACAAAATCCTAGTTTGCCAACTAAAAAGATGAATAACTCCAAAACCAACCATCCACAATAACTGGTTAGTGATTGCACATGTTCATGAAACATTTTAGTGTATTGAATGTGAAAATGTTGCCATGGCAACACTTTGGTGACAGATGGCAGACATCCAAAGGCTCTTGCTTTTTGCTGTACTGTGTGATCGGTTAGGGTAATAAGATACAAACTATTTCCGGCTAGGGTTTGAGATTTGTTTGGGTAGTTCAGTAATAATTAAAATATGTTTGTACAAAATTTGAAGTCTTATAAGCGCTTCAATCATCTTAAAAAAAAACAGTTAATTAACATTTATCGGTTAGAGTAATAAAGTGAGAAAAAAATACTGGGTAAGATCTTAAAGTTTGGCAGAATAATTACCATGCATATATTTGTCTATCTGTGGATACTAAATTTATTTCAAAACGTTTATTTTGAGCAATACAGGAAAATTAGTATAAAAAGCCGATTTTGTGCCATGCCCACATTTTTTATTCTGCTAGTTGCACGATACACTCACTACATTTGATGCTACTAAACAATTCCTTAGTGTAAAAATATGCATATTAGTGCAAAGTAAGCAACAACGAAGCTATAAATTTCAAAAAAATTAAGTTGTAAATTTAACTCACATTGCAGAAATTTTACTCTCTAGACTGAAAGCACTGTATAAATAGCACAAACTGTCACTATAGTATCATACGTATGGTAATACGTATAGTAGGAATGGGCCGCCTGTCCCATAGACACAATACAAAATGTTGGTCACTATAAAAATCTATAAGTGAAACAAAATTAAACCTTCAAAGTTGCTTAAAGGCTCTCAATGACAGATTATCAACTGCATCCAAGGCTTAAAACTCACAAAAACTTTCCTCAGCACTCATAGAGAGCGCTAGTGGGAAGTCACCATAGTACTGTTTTTGTTCTCCTAACTGACTTACTTGAAAAGTGATTTAACCAGAATGTGTTGAGCCAACTTTGACAGCACAAAGTGTGTTCTTTTCATGGGTACTACATTCTTTAAACAAAACAAAAACTAGAAAGCTTTGAAACTTAGTGTATAAATTCATGTACTACAATGCAGCCATCTTTGCAGATAGAGTTCAAAGGTCATTATCCATGTGCTATTATTATGTGCATGCGCACTAGCTTCCAGCATAATGAAGTGCACGTACTATAACCAGTCTCTGATAGTCTCCACACTGTAGTGTTGAAAAAAGTTAATGAACAAGTAGTAAAAATATTAGTAGTGTAGGAATGGGCAGTGCGATAGTACTGGAACAAGGCATAGTCTCAGTTTCGGCACATGACTACTTCATTTTTATGCTCAACTCTTGGCCAGCAGTCCAGTTTAAGGTTCCGGGATACCGTTCGTATTTAATTAAACGAAAAGAAATATTTTCGTCAAAATTAGTATCAGTTTAGTTCAAAATGGCGGAGATATGGCCATAAAATTTTTGACGTCAAACATAGCCATAGATAAGGCAGTTCATCTTTGCTCTAGTGCTTTCAGAGCTTGTTTTTTTTTAATACTGACTAGGGACTGGCGAAGAGTTTTTGTGGATTACTGCTTCGTAAAATGAAAGAAACACTCGTACAGTGAGCAGACTCGACCTCAGCGTGAGTCGAAAATCAACAAACCTCACTATATTTCCCAAGCAAGTAAGCGATTTTTTAAAATCTCTTCGCTAGACCCTCACAATTACAGTTGTATTTCTGCGTGTCTGCCTTGATTCACTCCACGAAGCCTACTATTGCAGATATTTGACATCAAAAAATTGCTAAATTTTGAGCTCTTCATTTCAGTTGGCTAAACTTGTGCCAACAACCAAATTCAGCCTAGAGTAGCATAAATTATAGCTGAACTAGTGTGTAAAGTCTCAGCACTGTGCAATGAGTAGGTTTTGCTAAATACTGAATAATGTGCAGTGTGGTCTTGCAATTATTAAGCCTCGGCAGGTGCGTAGCACGTGCAGAGGATTACGGTAGTGTGTGTGCCGGTGTGTGTAGCCTCGTCCCCAGGCCCCTCCCTCCAGTTGAAAACTAAGGAGCTAGGGAGAGGGCCTGGTACGCGACGTCACGCACGTGACACTCAGGGTAGAACCGTGGCAGAGGAGGTAGGACACAGTTGACCTTTGTGCAATAGTTCACCTAACGAGGTACCCCCATTGCACCCCAATTTGTAAATTGCGCAACGCATTTTGGAAATCGTCAAAATGTGCATGCATTTTGAAAATTGCACAATTTTGTGCGCAGTTTGCAAATTGTGCAATTGAGTTGTGCAAACCAGAAACGACATATACCAGTTGTGCAATTTAGAAACTATTGGAAGAAGGCTTATAAAAAGCACTGTATTCTTTCAGCCTGTCAGGTAGGGAATCTAGCTGCAGTGTGCCGTGTATAGTCTTTGGTACATAATTTAGTATTACATGCTGAGCTAACTTGACATGCATGCATGCAGTGGATCTATATGAGACACTTGTATCACACTCAGTCTGGTTGTAGCTCGTGAAGCTGACATAGCCTTGTTCCCGGGCTAGCTCCTCCTTCACAAATATTTTCTTCGAAAAAAAGGAAGGAGAGAGCCTGCAAACAGAACGGAACAGAAGATCGCTTGAGCGAAAAAACTACCATTCGCTTATTCAAAGTCATTTCTTGTTTGCAATTAAGAGATCATGTACTTCCAAAACAGCTTTTGCGATAGTCACTTTTGTTTTGTGCCATGTTTCGGCCAGACTTAAAGATTGAGATGGGACACATGACTGAAAACGCTAATTTCGAGAGACTGCCATTTATCTGTTGCCTTTTAGAGAATCATTGGAGACTACTGACTGTTTTTTTCTTATCTCCATCAGAGCTCGTAGCTAGCAAAAATTTTGATCATCTCAACTGACTGGAGCAAGTGCATGATGCATTCTAGATATAGCGTGTCATGATGACTCGCCTCATGTCTACCAGACATCTACCCTGTACATCACTCACATGATTACTGGTACCAGGCTCTCTGCTTCCTTATTTTCAAAGAAAATATTCGCAAAGGAGCTGGAGCCTAGGAACAATCGAGGCTAAAGCTGACATATCTCTTCATCAACAGTAGTTATTGTAGCAGCTACATAACCTTAGTCTTATTCAAGGACCTAACTACCTGATATGATTTTCTTGTATGTACTTTACATCTTGCAGTTCCAATCGATAGTCTTGCATGTCTTCAGGCTATAGCTACCTGACAATTGATCAAACTCATACAAGTTAAAATCAAAGCCCCTATGTGTGTTCTCTACCTCACATCAGTGTGCACATGTTTCAACTGAATGGCACTGATCATATGGATCTAGTGATTCTGTCTTGCTGGCATAGTCATACTGGACAATATTCCAAGAACTTCATGTGGTCGTCCCACAACACCCTTCTGCTGGGAACCGATTTCAAACTTAGATAGCTAGTCTTCTTACCCAGGACTGTCAGGTAGGGAATAGCTTGACATGCATGCATGCAGCCTATTATTTTTAAGGCTTCAAAGTTCAGTAATAAGCACTTATGGTACAAGGTTAATTGAGTAGGGGTTGGCTTTGTTTTTGCTGTTGTGCAATTTGACATGCACAAATTTAAAACTACGCAGTTTGCAAATTGCACAATGCTCTTGCACATTTTAGAAATAATTTAAAATGCGTAGTATGGTACGCATTTTGAAAATTTCCAAAATGTGCTGCGCAATTTGCAAATTGTGCAAATTCTCAAAATGTGTTGAACATATAAACGTAGTCCAAGTTATGTCACATAAAAATATTGAAATTTGCATATACATGTACAGGCCTAGCTCTTGTTAAAGTCAAGCTATACAGAGAGCGTAGAAAAAGCAAAATGCCTGAAGGGAAAAAAGACTTGAGGCACAGACAATGCTGCTCAGACCATGCACTTCTATTTACAATTTCACAGTGACACTGACATGCTGACAAAGATATATCACCTTCTTCTTGATCAAGAAATGCTGTCTCATCGAACATTATAGTTATTTGACTGCTCTTTTTTCATGGCATTTATACCTCTGACACTCTCCTTCACAATCTTAGACAACAGTAACATGCAATACTACCAATAAACTCTACTTTAAGGGTGCTCAGATACCACCCACGCACGGAATTGTAGCTGGTTGCTATGGGCCAAATCTCAGCAAAAACGTTGCAACTAGAGTAGGCGAGTGCTTGCACACTTATAATACTAACTACTAGCAGCTCATAAACAAGAAAAGAGCCCTTCAAAAAAAATCTTGCTTAGAAAAACAAGCAGCTAATGGAATAAATTTTTCAAACCTTAAAATTCATAAAACTCACTAATCGTCCATGATTAGGCCACCAATTTTTTTCTGAGCGCTTCTCTCTATTACCTCTAGAGACTCTCGGGGAGGCTTTTTGCATGTTCTTGTTCAGAAGTATGATTTTTCACTATCTACCTTACCGTAGCTCAGGTTCTGAGCGCTTAATTGGAAAAAGGCTCCGACAGTCTGTTCGTGTTATTTTTAGAACACCATGTGCAAAGTACTAGCTCCGTATGACATCCTACCAGGAAGTAGTTTAAAAATAGACAAATAAAATGTGATTTTAGACTGGATATACATGCACGTAAGTACCTGACCACAAATGTACGTAGTAGTATTGCATACATGTAGCGGTGTAGCGGTTTGTATGAATATCATTAGTGGTTTATGAATCTCATTATCTACAGATGGTTAGTAATGCGTCTACTATACTATAATATGCATTGCTATGTCCGAGCACCCTTAAGCAGCCCATGATGCACACAAGTGTACAGACAAAAAACAAATGTGTCAACTATCAAGTTAGCAAGTTTTAGAAAAGAGACATAAGTGTAAAAGCTAAAAATTGAAGAAAAAAACCAAACAAACTCACCATGCATTTGGTTTTACAGGCTCAAATCTCATTTTCAAGCATAATTATCTCTAACAGGCAAACATAACCATTTTTTAAAGTGCCATGCTTGCAAGTTTTTGATTTTTCAAACATGACATCGTTGATATAGCTCTTGCCTAGCAATTATTTGAAAAACAGTTGAATTATATGTTGAATGGCCGTTGATCTCTAAAGAAATAGTAAAAAAAATACAGGGTTCAAATTTGGTTTAATTCTGGCAAATAGTGAGTGAAAAAACACTGACCAAATGCTAAAAGTCCAAAGTTTCTTCTTGACAGCTGCAATAAAAGAAGCAGTGTTAAAAGAGCCTTGTGCTAGCATAAGAGAAAAATAAGAGAGCCGTGCACTCTTAGAAACTCGAGATATGTAGAGTTTTAGTACATGTGAATAATATATTACTTGTTCAGTGATATGTCTGACCACCCATAATATTCATATGGAGAGAACTGGGAACAGTTCCATTAGCCTCATTACCAGGCTCCTCCTTTTTGAGTATTTTCTTCGAAAATAAGGAAAGATCTCAAAAAAACAACAACCTGGGAACGAGGCTAATCATCCATGTCATTCCTGTGTAATTAGTATCCTGTATATTAATAACAAAAGACACATAATTATATACTACACATACCTGAACTATCAGGTGGAGTAGTAGTAGCAGCAGCAGTAGTAGTAGTAAGAGTAGGAGGAGGATCCAATGTAATCAGAAATAATGCAACTTCACTGTTAAGGGACGTTTGTCTACATATGTTAATTGTTTCAAACTCTACTATAAGAGTGAGGCTAGTACTATCCGAATTAACATCAAATTGAATAATAGTATGTGTTTCCCTATCAACTGTAGTTTCATGTACCCTAATGATATTTCCATTCCCAACAATTGTAGTTGTGAGTAGATAGCTAGCAACATCACTGCTATTAGGTTCTGCCCATTCTAATTCTGCAGAGACATATCCGGTAGGACCACGCACACCACTAGTATTAATGAGCCTTATACTCTCTCTGGGTGGTGGTAGAGGAGGACCTACAGAAGAAAAACCTTCATTTTAGCACTTATGTGATGAGTTCGATCATATAATCAATATAGCGACCATAATACAAATAGTTACAATAGTGTAGCAATGGGTGTCTAATTCTGGTGCATGCATGAAAAATTATTGGAAAAATCTTGAGATCTAGCTGCATGGGATCAAACCCAGGTCTTTCGAACTTCAGTCAAATACAAAGCAGCCCATGATGCACACAAGTGTACAGACAAAAAACAAATGTGTCAACTATCAAGTTAGCAAGTTTTAGAAAAGAGACATAAGTGTAAAAGCTAAAAATTGAAGAAAAAAACCAAACAAACTCACCATGCATTTGGTTTTACAGGCTCAAATCTCATTTTCAAGCATAATTATCTCTAACAGGCAAACATAACCATTTTTTAAAGTGCCATGCTTGCAAGTTTTTGATTTTTCAAACATGACATCGTTGATATAGCTCTTGCCTAGCAATTATTTGAAAAACAGTTGAATTATATGTTGAATGGCCGTTGATCTCTAAAGAAATAGTAAAAAAAATACAGGGTTCAAATTTGGTTTAATTCTGGCAAATAGTGAGTGAAAAAACACTGACCAAATGCTAAAAGTCCAAAGTTTCTTCTTGACAGCTGCAATAAAAGAAGCAGTGTTAAAGGAGCCTTGTGCTAGCATAAGAGAAAAATAAGAGAGCCGTGCACTCTTAGAAACTCGAGATATGTAGAGTTTTAGTACATGTGAATAATATATTACTTGTTCAGTGATATGTCTGACCACCCATAATATTCATATGGAGAGAACTGGGAACAGTTCCATTAGCCTCATTACCAGGCTCCTCCTTTTTGAGTATTTTCTTCGAAAATAAGGAAAGATCTCAAAAAAACAACAACCTGGGAACGAGGCTAATCATCCATGTCATTCCTGTGTAATTAGTATCCTGTATATTAATAACAAAAGACACATAATTATATACTACACATACCTGAACTATCAGGTGGAGTAGTAGTAGCAGCAGCAGTAGTAGTAGTAAGAGTAGGAGGAGGATCCAATGTAATCAGAAATAATGCAACTTCACTGTTAAGGGACGTTTGTCTACATATGTTAATTGTTTCAAACTCTACTATAAGAGTGAGGCTAGTACTATCCGAATTAACATCAAATTGAATAATAGTATGTGTTTCCCTATCAACTGTAGTTTCATGTACCCTAATGATATTTCCATTCCCAACAATTGTAGTTGTGAGTAGATAGCTAGCAACATCACTGCTATTAGGTTCTGCCCATTCTAATTCTGCAGAGACATATCCGGTAGGACCACGCACACCACTAGTATTAATGAGCCTTATACTCTCTCTGGGTGGTGGTAGAGGAGGACCTACAGAAGAAAAACCTTCATTTTAGCACTTATGTGATGAGTTCGATCATATAATCAATATAGCGACCATAATACAAATAGTTACAATAGTGTAGCAATGGGTGTCTAATTCTGGTGCATGCATGAAAAATTATTGGAAAAATCTTGAGATCTAGCTGCATGGGATCAAACCCAGGTCTTTCGAACTTCAGTCAAATACTCTTATCACTAAGTTACCAGAACTCACAGGCATTGGAGCAGAAAATAGCAGTATAAATTATTATTTATAGACACTAGTCGACTTACAAACTAGATCTCAAGGTCTACATGCAATGGCATGACCCACATGACTATTTCACATAAGCAAATTTTTTTGCATTAATCAATGTCAGCTTACACAATAAAATATGGTGGTAAAGAGTAAATGGCCACTATACATTGATTTTTAGATCACAACATTTGGAGATAGTCACATGCTGAACCTATTCTTCTTTATATTATACCTACTAAATTGTTTTGTTATCAGAATATAACATAATGGCAAAATTTATTGGATTCTGTATGGCAATTAACCTGGGTGGAAATTAGAGCTGAAATTCGTGGTAAAATTGCAGAATTATGCGGTAAACCACAGTATTTCACTAGCTATATTCTGCTATATCTTGCTATATCTTGCCATTTACCATGCTTGCCACTTTATATTGTTGGTAAACCACGGAGAAACTATAGCAAGCAGTTGCTAACACCTTTGTAAAGAGCAAAGACATGGCTACTTATAGCGTACACAAAACGCTTGAGCTACATGTATAAGACTAGCAGAGTTCAGACTTTTGAGCTGACACAGCAAATGGGTGGAGTCAATTTTAGCCTCATGGTAGACTAGCTGTAGCATTTGCAAGTACAGTCAAGAGTGTATAGTACTCTTGGTACAGTTTATAGGTATT
This sequence comes from Tethya wilhelma, assembly GCA_964030475.1. Taxonomy (NCBI): domain Eukaryota; kingdom Metazoa; phylum Porifera; class Demospongiae; order Tethyida; family Tethyidae; genus Tethya; species Tethya wilhelma. Next base: position 6,373,386 of record CAXIPT010000006.1, on the reverse strand, counting down.
TTGTTTGACAAAGACTCTACCACATAAGCCAAATAACTTTTCAAGCATGTAATGTAAGAAGGTCTGGCAAAGTTCGCATGCACTACTTGTTCTAAACTGGTCCAGGAATTTTGTGGACTGATAATTTATTCATAGACTGCTAACCATGAGAACCATGCATATTCACTTAGTGCATGCAAACTTTGCCAGACGCTCTCCCTGCCCGATGTATAAAAGGGAAAAAAGGGGCTGGGCACGAGACTACACTGCTACAACTGTGTGTATCTCCCTTCCCCACCAAACTGATGTAAAAGGGGGGGGGGGCATGAGACTAGTAGCAGTGTATCAAGCTGTCGATTGGCAAGCCTAGCATGCATGCATGGCTTGAATGTAGAGAAACCTTCACAGAATCGAAAAAAAACAAACAAATATAAGCAAAAAATTTAGGGCAAAAAAATTCTTTTGTAAGCAAATCGTGCTGTTGTGGCTTTTCATCAAGGGACTTTTGCTATGCAACACAGATATCATAGTGTTCAGCACACATTCCCAGATTCTTTCCTTTCTTATAATTATAGGCATTAATATTTGCAGAGAGAGTCTCCATGAATATTAATGAGGCTACACAAAATATATAATTACTGTATGTCTCCGCTAAACCAAAGCCTACTCTACAACGCTAACTTATACTCTGCCTTGACAAGTAGAGTAAGCCACTGATTATCAGCAACCATCAATTTCCAACATGATTGCGGACTGGATGCTACTATCTCAAGTTTGATACCAAAGATAGCCCATGAAAAATAACTCTTGTGTTGTGCAGACTTTAAGCCCCACCAACTAACCTGAAAGGCTTCCTGATGCCATAAGTGGTGGCCAAAAACAATCTATATAATCGGCCAAAAACATCATATTTCAGACAGAAGCTAAAAAACACCCTGAAACTAATGTTTGAGCTACCAAATCTAAAAACAAAAAGTTCAATCTTCCTACTACTGATATTCCGAAAGAAGTCCTGATTGCATGTAGCACTATCTCAAACAAGCCGTCATCAAGTGATCAATAATCGGCCAGCAATTTTCACATTTTTTATCTGATTCTTCTGCTACTGAATATACAAGTGATTTTTGAGGAAATAGATAGGTAGAATAACTTATTTCTTACAAGTTATCTATTTATTTCTAAATAATTATTGTATTAATATTGACATGGACTATATTCAGTATATTGCCTTATTGAAGTGTGATTTGGAAATAAATGGATAACTCGCATGATAGTTGTAATTGCATCTTACTGCATACAGAAGTTAACAAATAATAAGCTATTCTAGCTTCTATCACCTCAAAATTCACTTGTATATTTGAGATGGTGCTACATGCAATCAGGACTTCTTTTTGGAATATCAGTAGCAGAAAGATCGAACTTTTTGCTTTTCAGATTAATTTTAGTAGCTCAAACATTAGTTTCGAGATGTTCTTTAGCTGCCGTCTGAAATATGACGTTTTTGGCCGATTACAGATTGTGTTTGGCCACCACTTAATGGCATCAGGAAGCCTTTCAGGTTAGTGGGCATGGCTTAAAGTCTGCACAACAAAGAGTAATTTTTATGGGCTATCTTTAGCCTCGTCCCCAGGCCCTCTGCGTGCTACTATTGTTGATTTATTACGTTGATGATCCTTACCAGATGATTTTATTTAAGCACGCAGAGGGCCTGGGAAACGAGGGTAGACGCATGGTAGACAAGTGATTTTGCGCGTGGGCAGGACTGCTTAGACTGCCCACGTATTTTGCATATGACATCATCAGTTTGTGAATAATTTTTGTGAGCCGCCATGCGCCATGCTGTGCGCTAGCGCTTTGACCTGGAGCTAGACTACAAGCGCAGCCAATCTGAGCTTGAAGGCCAGATGACAGAAGTCAAAAGATCAAGACCAGACAAAACAGTCAAGTAAGCATAAATTTGGACTTAGTTTGACCTTAGATATGAGTGATATGTCCACATATGTGTCCAGACATCGCTTCTTTTTGCTCAAACTTTCTTGCTGCTTTGAGACATTTTGGCAGGCATTGCCTAGCGTAGTGCTGTACGTGCTACTCAAAAACACTGCTCTTTTGTCTTGCCTCGCGGGCTTGTGCACAAGAAAAAATCTTCAAGTCTTGCTTGCGGTTAGGCCGCCTACGCTACAAGTTTTCTGATGTCATTCACGTGATTTCGTTCACCAGGCCTTCTGCGTGCTAAAAAATTACAAAAATGGTAAAGATCGTCAATTTAATAAATCAAGCAGCACGCAGAAGGCCTGGGAACGAGGCTAGGCTATCTTTTGGTACCAAACTTGAGGTATAGTAGCATCATGTCGGAATGGTAGCTGATAATCAGTGGTTTACTCTAAGTACAAAAACAATTTTGGAGAATATGCACACCTTCCTCAGCACACATATTGGATACAGGAAAGGCCCAGATTTTGACCTAGGCTAATAATGGTTGGAGAAAAGCATTAGAGAGCTTAATGACCATGATCAATTCAATTTTGAGCATTCTTGTAAAATATAATTTAGTGCATTACTTGATTTGATGTACTCAAGTTGATCAGAAAGTCCTCCATTTGTATCACATGTAACGGTAAGACTTGAATCATCTGCAGCTGGTCTAAGGAACAGTAGAGAACGGAAGAACGGATCTGTTTGAATTAGTTGTCTTGAAACTTCTGCAGGACTTGAAATTCTAGCACCATCACCAGAAATGCTGGTAAAGGATGAACCTCCCTCCAAATACCTATCCACAGTCCACCTAAGAAAAGTTCCATTAGTTTCACAAGTGTAAGTGACAGTTTCATTTAAATCAAAACAAGTGTGAACTCGTTCCTCTGGTAGAGATGAGCGTAGATCAACAAATGCAGCTGTAATTGCCACATATATTACCACTGTCAATGACTGCAATAAAACAGAACAAATGAATGATACAGAGCAGGTACAATCAAATACTTCTGAATGGCAATGTACAGGAGTGATACAGAGAAACGGACAGCTGACATTAAATTTTATTTCTGTATGGCAAAAAATTACTAGTCTAATTTTCCAGTATCACTTCACAAAATAATTTTAGTTTTTGATGACCCATTCTAAATTAACTTTAAAAGAGTTCACTATATTATTACATAGCCTCGTTCCCAGGCTCCCCTTTGACCTTTCACTCACGGAAAGGAAAAGGAGAGCCTGGTATCTGAGATCACGTGGGGATAGAACAGGGTAGAACAGTGAAAATTGCGCGTGGGCATAATGTAGTGCGGTCGATGACTCTGCCCACGTTATAATGATTCTTGCCATGTGAGGCTAGTATGGCAAATGAAATGCAGAGTAGATTTTGTGTTTTTTTGTCAGATAAAAACAGTAAGCAGATAGCAATAGTATTATTTTTAGGCTGCCTACAGAGTGAACTTTGCCAAACAGTAACTGCACGGACAGAATTAGCCCTGCTGACATCCTGGCAACTTGAAACGTTCGTGCGAGCGGCTCAGCTAGTCTTTTCATCTTATTTTGGTAGTCTAGAGCATCAGTACGTTATGTTTTATAACTGTAGACTACTAATAGATGATAAACTACTAGCGAATACCCTTCTTTGTAAGTTTTGAAGCGCTCAGCAATCGCGAATATTGCTGTGTGCGCAGAACCAAGAGTTTGACGTCACTTATCTAACCACCGCGCCCACGTATTTGCTCTTTGGCAACCGTTGACGTCATGCACGTGATTTCGAATACCAGGCTCCCCTTCTCCTTTCCATGAGTGAAAGGTCAAAGGGGAGCCTGGGGACGAGGCTAATTATTACCCAGGTGGAAATGAGAGTGGAAATCTGCGGTAGACCACAGAATTTTACTAGCTGTATTCTACTATAATATCTCACCATTTACCATACATTGCAACTTTTTACCATGCACTTGTAAACCACGAATAAAAGTAACTAGCAGTTGCCAACACTTTTGTAAAGAGTGAAGACATGGCTACTGATAGTGCACACAAAGCACCTGAGCTATAAGACTACCAGAGCTCTGACTCCTGAGCTGACACAGCAAACGGGTGGTGTAAATTTTAGCTTCATGGTAGGCTAGCTGTAATATACATATTTCCCTGTGACCTTTCCATATTTCCCTGACCTTTCTGTTTTGAAGAGTGCAAAGAGACTCTAGTGCTTGAAAGAAACACCAGAAGAGCTCAAGAACAGAATGTTTGTAGATCTTTTCTCTGTAGATAGTGTTTACATGTTCACTGTTCCAAGTTCAAATTTTAGAGTAGGAACTGTTATATTCGCTAAAGTCTAAGTGGCAACTTTATAGCAAACGTACAAGCCTCAACTATACTCAAAAGTGGAAAGAAAGCAGCGAAAACTGTGAGTGCCATGATACACACATTTTAGAACATGCCTACTGACGGGTAGTACCAAAATACACACAGTAATATTGTTAAACCCTCGGGTTTACTCAATATTACCTTGTGCATTCAAGTTCCGATAATGCCCAAGTAGGCATGTTTTAACATATACATAGAAAGCAGGCCAACTACTGTCTGTCTTGCAAAGCAACACTGATGGTAACTAACAACGACAGGAGCATAACAGAACAGTGCACCATGTCAGCACAGATTCTAGATAACGCACACTAGATCAGTAGGCGTGGCCTCAAAGCTAAGCGCTAAAAAGAAGCACAAAAACCTCAAATCTCAGCAACTGCAGTGTTTTGGAAAGCAAAAAAATGTAATTCTACATGATCATTAACGTAAATACCATCAATTTTGTTGCTAGAGCTGCCTTTCATGAGATTTCGATTGAACAGACAGACAGACAGACAGACAGAGAGACAGACAAAATGACTACCGTAATCCTCGGCATGTGCAAACGAGGCTTAATTACAAACGGCCAATTTGGCAGCTGTATGTGCTGAGCCCAGAGGAGGTCGGACAAGCATAACAATTATGTCATAACAGCAAATTTAATTAGCATTCCTGCATGAAGAACTGTTTTTGCTCATTTTTACCACTGTACCAAACAGAACCAGTCAGATCTACAGTGTCACGACTTCCCAGAAGTTTGGAAGTGAAAAGTGGTCCCTTTTGTTTAGTTACTACACAGTTTAGAAAATAACCTTGTGTAGACACACAAAGAAACAAGAGGGACCAACAAAGACGTTTGCGAAAAGAAATTGAAATTCTAGGTCTGACAATATTATTAACAAAAGTCTGCACACAAAGATAATGTTGAAAACGTGTGAAAACTTGAAAACAAATTGGCGGAAAGATTGTCATTCCATCACTCTTAACCAATTTTTGAGCCAAACTCTACCAGGACACTCTTGGTTTTTTATTCAGCTTGAAGCTTGGTTTTTTACTCAGCTTGAAGCTTGTTTTTTTACTCAGCTCGAAGGATAGTCAATTAGCTATATTTTATTGTCCATAAATTGCCATAAAAGTTTGCAGGACAAAAATGTACCTATTTTTGACCTTATGCAATTGATGTCATGAGTCACGACTTAGAAACTGCGTATGCATTGTTAATGCTGCCATTATGAAGGGCAAATTTTGTGTGAAAGTACAGCAAAAGAGTGACAGCTTCTTCAACGAATTTTTGTAGTAAAACTGTGGGGACAGTGAACTAACATACACTTGATTGTACAGAAGTCTGAAGTAAGTAACAAAAGGTGTGACAATAGTCCTTTTCATTTAAGAGGCCGAATGCAATCATTCTCAATTGTAATGTTTAATGCTTTCGTACTGCAAATTTTCTACATTCACATCATGTGTGCCATAGGTAGCAATACAAAATCTCTGTTTGGACTGCTGTGAAGGCCACATGCTTACTGTATCTCTAAATAACAGAACCACCAATGATAAATTTATGTTAGCATTTTTTCCAAGTCAATAGCGCTTACTGTTGATGAGACAATCAATCCACCAACAGGCAAAATCACGTGAATTTATTTTTACTGACGTAATTTTTGGTGGTGAAAATTTAGCTGAATTCGACAAATTAGGCAGTGTCACTAATGCTACCAGTATGCTAGCCTCGTCCCCAGGCTCCCCTTTGACCTTTCACTCACGGAAAGGAGAAGGGGAGCCTGGTATCCGAAATCACGTGCATGACGTCAATCGTTGCCAAAGAGCAAATACGGGGGCGCGGCGGTTTGATAAATGACGTCAAACTCTTGGTTCTGCGCAAACAGCAATATTCGCGACCGCTGAGCGCTACAAGCAGCTTCAAAACTTACAAAGAAGGGTAGTCGCTAGTAGTTTATCATCTATTAGTAGTCTACAGTTATAGAACATAACTTACTGATGCTCTAGACTACCAAAATTGGATGAAAGACGGGCTGAGCCGCTCGCACGAAGGTTTCGAGATGCCAGGATGCCAGCAGGGCTAGTTCTGTCCGTGCAGTTACTGTTTGGCAAAGTTCACTCCTTAGACAGCCTAAAAATAACACTTTTACTATCCGCTTACTGTTTCTATCTGACAAAAACACAAAATCTACTGTGCATTTCATTTTGCCATACTAGCCTCACGTGGCAAGAAGCATAAAAACGTGGGCAGAGTCATTGACCGCACTACATTATGCCCACGCGCAATTTTCACCGTTCTACCCTGTTCTATCCCCACGTGATCTCGGATACCAGGCTCCCCTTCTCCTTTCCGTGAGTGAAAGGTCAAAGGGGAGCCTGGGGACGAGGCTACCAGTATGCCACATTTGGACCAAATGAGGTCAAAGAAGCTGTGTACAGCATTGCAGGTCAAGTTTTTTGACATGTACAACAGATAGTTAAGTCCATACTACTTGTCATACTTCATTTGTATGATGTTGAAATGAGCGACCTTGCTGATGCCACATGAAAGGTGGCATTGGTATGTGCGCTAGTATCTGGAAGAACTGTGAGAACAAGTTAGATCTCATGTATATTTTCAAGAAGATACTTAACCATCTGCTAGTCAAACCTTGAGATCTGATGTGTGTCAGAAAAAGAATTTTATCAATCTTTGTGCTGGAATGTACAGATTTATTCAGCAAGTACACTTTTAATGAGTCATGCATCCAATTCTGTGATGTTATTACTGTTGAAATTTGTTTGATATACATTATTGAACATTTCTTTCTCTTATTGAACATTCTGTAAGTTTGTCCTGATAATTTTGTAGATCAAAAAAAATTGTACGATCAGCAGTGTCAGAAAAATGAATCTATCGCTTATATATAAGCAAATTGTTTTTCTACACATGGTATGCAAAAGAAAATTGCCATAAATATAAATCTAACATGTAGTACTTCAGATTTGTTGAGTCGCAAAGGTCCTGGACAGCTTTAATNGGGCAAGGATTGACCAATGGAATCCACTCTAAGAGATAGCACTTTCCACCAATCCGTCCCATTCCACAGTCCGAACTATGGAATGGGCAAGGATTGACCAATAGAATCCACTCTAAGATTTGGATGTTCTTACATTGGACTTAGTGTATCGGATGGAAGTGTGGGATATAAAGATTCCTTTGGATGTCCTTGGATGAATCGGATGGGAATCGGATGGGAGTGTAAGATATAAAGATTCCTTTGCATGGATGTCTTTGGATGAATCCAAGGACATCCATACATTGGACTAACTAATATAGTGTGATTGACCCATAGATTGGAGTGTGGGACATACACGTTACTGGACATCTATGTGTTTTGGATGCTTTTTAGAACATCCGTGTATAATGATGGCAAATCTGGACATGAGTGGAGAGAGACCCAATTGCCTAACTTGTAAAACATTAGTAACAAATATATTCACAGAAAGCACTTACAACAAAACCAAACACCCAATCAACTTACTAGACAAACCAGAAAAGTACGATTGTAACACAAAAAATGTTATCTACCTAGCAATGTGCACACACAAAAATTGCAAGGCACAGTACATCGGTATGACAACCAGACCAATCAAATACAGAATCTGTGAACACCTCCAGTCCAACACCTCAGGAATAGGTTATCATTTAAACAATATACCAACCACAAAAGAACAGACATATATAAGTTCCAAATCCTGGAATCAGCACCAGGAGTTCTCACAACCAATAATGCACAACAAATGTGGCTAAAGAAGAGAGAATACTTCAATCATGTTAATTGCTCACTTTTTTACGATTTGGCCATTCCTATGTTTGCATTACACTTCTAATGTTTTTTGTACTTTTATAATAGTACAGTCAAGCTAGTGAGTTTAAATGTCTCTATGTATTTGGGGCGAGCCTGAGCGAGCCCCACATGGTCTTTGTAACTGGTAAAATTTCTGCTTGTACACGGTGGACACTTTCCGTATATTCAAATTATTCGAACGGTAATATGCAGTCCAGAATACGTCAAAAAAATATTGAAATTTGGAATTGCACAATATATACATGTACACGTGGTCGGCAGAGACTGNCACACAGTGCACCTGCACACCCACCTAGGCCACCAAAGCCAAAACACTTATAATGCTAAGTTTGTACTAGTATGTGTATGTCTATTTGTATGTGTGTTTAGTTCTTGTCATAAGCTTTTTGATGAGTAATTACTTTAATTTTTACCCACACCCATGGTGTACATGAGTATATTATGTTTGCACCACATTCCTAGCTGAACACCCAGATATGTATAAACATCCAGAACAACCACATGCCCTAGTCATACAAGAACTCATGAAAATCGTACTGGAAAACAACATCTTTACTTTCAACGACGAATTCTATAAAAAACTTCAAGGCACAGCCATGGGCACAAAAATGGCACCCATGGCCAGCTATATGCAAACATATTCATGGGAGTCATTGAAAACCTAATGGAAAACCTAGCCAAATAAAATATCGCGTTCTGGAGAAGATTCAAAACTAGGCTAAACAACTTTGAAAATCCAATCAAAAGATGCAAGCCCAATTGCCTAATTTGTAAAATATTAGTAACAAATACATTCACAGAAAGCACTTACAACAAAACCAAACACCCAATCAACTTACCAGACAAACCAGAAAAGTACGATTGTAACACAAAAAATGTTATCTACCTAGCAATGTGTACACACAAAAATTGCAAGGCACAGTATACATCGGTATGACAACCAAACCAATCAAATACAGAATCTGTGAACACCTCCAGTCGATCCAACACCTCAGGAATAGGTTATCATTTAAACAATACCAACCACAAAAGAACAGACATAAGATTCCAAATCTTGGAATCAGCACCAGAAGTTCTCACAACCAATTAATGCACAACAAATGTGGCTAAAGAAGAGAGAATACTTCTGGATATGCAAACTAGGTATATACTCTATCCAAAATATCCACCAAAGGCCTCAACAAAACAATATTTGACAACAATCAACCTAACTAACCCGATTCAGTAACCAAGGAAGACCACGAGGCATCAAGCACAGGTGCATGTAGTTCCCACTCATCCTGATTATAGCACAGAAATCATTTTTGCAATTGAACAAATATGTATTCATTACAATAATTATTAGTGGCCTATACAGATCTTTAGACGATTGCAATGAATACATAGTGGTATTGCTGTAACCTCGATGATGCCCATTTTGCCAGCACGTGAAAAACGTGGGGTATAGAAAATCTGGTGAAGTTCAGAGCTTTGAACCAGTAAAATTCTTGTAATGTGTCTGATTGTGTACAAAAAAAAGCTAGCATATACATGATCATCATATTGCAGTTGCAAGCATTATAATAGACCATTATCATTCTGCATAGCCACAAGATGCTTCCACATGTTTCAGTTTTCAGCTCAATCACTATAATAATTAATAGTTTTGTATAGCACTCTTGATGAGTCAGCCTGATCAATGCATTGATTGTTGTTATACCATAGATAATATATTACACACCCGGGATTGGCAACTGAATAAATTAATATCATTAGCGCCTATGCTGCCATACATAAGGCTGCGGCCACTCCGGCGCGTTTTTTAATTAGATCAGGAAGTGAGTAGAGCAGAAGCCAAAGGAAGCGGCCATGTGGTAAAGTGAGCCACTTGAGACAAGAGTAGTGTGTTTTGTCGACCACGAACGTAGTAGGAGCTAAACAGGTACAGTGATACACAATACTAGCTTGTATAAACACTTGTGCTTACCATACTTGGGAGATAAATGCCGTTTTGTTGAACAGAAATTAGCGTTGCTACGGTAGTAAAATTTTTTGTGGGGGGTCTATCTGCTCAGTCTGTTGAGCATTTAACATTTACTTAGTGCTTTTAGCACCTCACTATAATGAAGTTTTGCATGAGCTAGACATTCATGAAGCAGTATTTTACAGTACTTAAGAAAAGCAAGTTAATGCTCCATTATACCTGGTAACAGTTGCTATGGAAGTATGATTTTTTGTGGGGGGTCTATCTGCCCAGTCCATCAAGCTTTTAACATTTTTTTCCCCAGTTTAGTATCCCAAGATAATGAAGTTTTGCATGAGGGAGACATTTACGAGACAGCATTTACAACAGTACAGTAAAAGTACAGTGAAAGTACAGTAAAAGCAGTGTATAGTGTCATATAATGTGCCATATACTCACTTATGGTTGTTTAATGTTTCATAGCAATGCTGTATGCATGATTTAAGATGTGCTGTCTGCTACTATAGAGGTGTTGTGTACTACAATGATGCTAGTAATATTATTTGTGTTTAGATATCATGCCACTGAGGTACTAACTATGTGGATCATCTCCGGGCTGCCAGCCGCTGTAAATTCCCCTGAAACTGACTGTGTCTTTGCCACTCTCGGTGTACACAAGGAGTGATACTCTAACAGTTAATGATCTCTGTTCCAAGCTAATGACATGTGGTGTACCTCATCCATGGCATGTAACTCAGTTCTCATCGACCACTGACAAGGCTTTGTTTTTGCTTTGTGACAGAAAGTGCACATTGGCTGCCAACTCAGAACCAATCAAAAACCACTGTCTTCAATCATGCCATTCCGGACTTGAAGAAGTTTAATATCATTATGTGCATGCACACTGCGATGTGTTATACCCTGCTTGTACTTGAGGTTGAATTTTACATGTTTTTTTTTTTGTTTAAGCAACACTGAATAAATAGGATATTCAGAATGATACATATAGCAGCTGCAATTACAAATGTTGCAATGTACAGTGGAACATTTATCACTTCCTGCAACAACCAATTTGTGGTAAAAACACTTTGTCTCAAATACCACTGAGTTTGCATAGTACTACACAGCAGCTGCCAGCTGCTAAACGCGCGCGCTTTTTTCAAAGGAAACCGGAAGTTCTTCGGAGTGGACGCGCTAATGATATTAATTTATTCAGTTGCCAATCCCGGGTGTGTAATATATTATCTATGGTTATACAGAAAATTAAAGGAACTGTGTCACTATATAAGCGGTGTTTTGTTACTATAAATGGGTTGTAAACAGAAACCTTACAGTATTAAATGCGCATTACGCGAGCTACTTAGGCTTGTAATAACAGCTGACCACGTAGTACTATTACGCGAGTAAAAGCAAAATGCGCAATACANTTCCAAGCACTTACTTGATATATTTCCAGAAGAAAAGAGTGAAAAAGCAGCAGTAGCCAATCCAGGTAGGACTGTAGATCAATTTCTTTTTCGCTACAAATACGCGCATACGCAGTCAATAGACGCCAGGCCCTCTTTTTTGGGGGCCTGGGAACGAGGCTAGGTGAAAAGCTGCCTTTTCTAAGTGAAATGGAACGCCAAATAGTGAAAGAAAGGGTTGTTCATGGCTGTCAGGCTTAGAAAACTACATGAACATCCAATTTATAAACTTTGCGCTTGTTATCAAAGGTAAGTGTAAGAAGTTTATATGCGCCTAATAGTGAATGTGCGCTTAATAACAAAGTGCACCTAATAACCCGAGTCTACGGTAATGAAGTCACAAATAGATCACAAGTATACACATGTGTACAAGTTAGTGCCGACTACAGCAGTTTTGGACAAAAATGCCAGGCTGCTCAGCTTGGAGTGCTCACAGCAGCCAGCAAATGGTAAGCGCTTCACATTTATCTAAAAGACAGTCAGTAGCAAAAAAAGTTTGCGTCACTATGAGAAGTTCTGAGTCTGGGAACGAGACTAAGGTAGCACCAGTGTGCTCTCAACTCCATTCGTTGGCTATGTAAGGCTCCTGGAACTTGAATACGTTTGCTTCTTGAGCTATCAAGTTTCTTTTTGCCTCCCCTTCACTTTTACTCCTTGGCTTTCGAACGTTTTATTCGCTGAAACCAGACATGTGGACATTTGCAACATTTGGAATAATACGAAATAATTGCATTCTGATGAGGTATACACGACCATCAGATTTGAAAATTGATTTTTGGGGTGCAAAATCAAACTAAAATCACTTCCGTGAAGAGCACCTTTAATCTTTATAAATGACCTACACTCCAAGGAGCCTGTAAACTTCTCCGATAGTCTGCTTTTTGCAGATGATGTTAAACTGCTCAAACAAATCCACTCCTCCATTGATCCTACCCTGTTACAAATTGACCTGTATGAGATTGAGGTATGGTGCCGGAACAATTTCCTTCGGCTCAATTCGGGGAAATGTCATGCACTCACTCAGAATGCTAAACAAGCCTCAGAAGTCTCATCAGCAGCTAAGCTATAATAAAGTATAATAAAAATTTTATAAAAATGAGAAGTGTAGGAATGGACAGTGCGGTAAAAAGCAATGAAACAAGGCAAGCAAGAGTCTCTGAATTTCGGCACATGACTACTTCATTTTCATGAGTCAATTGTAAGTTTGAATTCCATCATTCAATGATGATTATCAGCCATTTGGCTCATGAGTCAATGCAAGCAATCACTTGATTAATTTAGATAAAGTAACAAGCATGCTAGAGTGTAGGTACACAGTAGCGTATGAGAGTTGAGTACAAAAAATGAAGTAGTCATGTTCCGAAATTCAGAGACTCTTGCTTGCCTTGTTTCATTGCTTTTTACTGCACTGTCCATTCCTACACTTCTCATTTTTATAAAATTTTTATTATACTTGTTCATTCACTTTTTTAAACACTAAGGTGCTCAATTGCATGGAAAGAATCATATAGCAGAGACTAGTCAGTCTCTACAACACAAATGTGCATTTGATGCGCATGCGCATTATATGCATGCAACCACATGTTCTATTGACGACCTTTGCCTACATAATATAAAAGGCTAACTAATAGACGACCTTTACCTACATCAAAAGGCTAAATAAAAAGTACAGTATTTTATATTGAGAGTTTCAAAGCTGCCTAGATTTTGTTTGCTGCCTTTTCGCCAGCAAACGAGTCGAAAAGGACGTACTGTGCATCAAATGAAGTCCCACTATATGATCAAAGTTGGCTCAATGCCTTTTGTTTGTCTGGAAATCGCGTTCAAGTAAGTCAGTTAGGAAGGAAGGAAGGAAGGAAGGGGAGAACAAAATTGCACTGTTGTGGCTTCTCGCCAGCGCTCTCTCCAGAGTGCTCCAGAAACTTTCTGTCAGTTTTCTTGGTCAATACAGTAAGCAAACTGTCTGGGGGAGGCTATTAAATGCATTTGAAGGCTTAGCTTTCTTTCCCTGAAAGTTTACAAGCATGAACATTTTGTATTGTGTCAATGGGACAGTCGGCCCATTCCTACTATACGTACTACCGTACGTATGATATCAAATTTGTGGCAATACAATTAGTTTATCTTCAAAATGTCAGGGTAATTCCATATCAAACTAACACGCAAAAATGACACACCCTTCAGATTAAAACCAAACTTGGGTCATAAGTATAATAATTATGATAAACTTATCAAGTGGTGAAAATTTTGGCATGATATGTTGTACGGTTTCCACAAAATGCCTGCTTGAAAATTGAAATTTTTGATGAATATTTGCCTACCACTTAACACTTAAATAATCATTACTCTTTATTAGTACATGGTATGAATGTCTAACATGCACCATTTTATTTGGCATGAAATTCTCTTTCAGATAAATATAATTAAGACCCCATGAGAGGTTAAAGGTCAGCTACGATAACATTTAAGCAGGGATTACAAGAAAACAAAGCAAAATTTTTCAAAATTATTGATATCCCAAATTCGTTATGATGATGCTATAACAACTGGGTTTTGGGCCGACTGATGCAACAGGAGATATAAGATTTTAAGTACAAACAAGCAAGTTAGTATAATGTACAAAAATAGCATACCATAATAGCCTTATCTTCTGTCTAGAGCTATCTATAGTCAGTTTCTAGGTTTTACTCTCAATTGCAACATGCAGTCATATTTCAATCAGTAACAGCTAGAGTTTTCTTGTCTGTTAACTGGCCAAACTAATTTGAACTTAATAATCTTTTGCTACTTATCTAAACAAAAAAAAAAAGGTATGTAACTGTGCATGGCCAAAAATTGTGGAAGTAGCAGCCAATTAAGCATCATTGCACGCAATTTAAAAAAAGTGCCAATTTGGCAGTAATTGTTCCAGTTAGGCCATATTTCTCATATATTTGATTTTGATGACCTTTACCAATTGATGTCATTGAACATGTGCAAGCACACAGAACTTTAGCCTGGAACTGGAGTGCTCACTGGTTGCCATACTCTAGCTAATTATAATACCAAAAGAGGTGAGAGTTACTAGCCTGCTTGCTGCACTATTGCAGAATGATCATAATTACCGGCAATTAGCTACACAATTAAGCTGTACATGTAGTCAGATTCATTCATTAAATTTTATTATAATAACATCATGAAAATATTCTGGAGTGTATTACGCAGATATTGTATGAAGCTCAATTTTGGACTATTTTCACTATCTGGCATAATATATGTACCAATATTATAATAGTCACTATCCAAGACAGGTATGGTGTACTATATGTTATGAAGTAAATCAAAGCTCAGTTACATGATTTTGTGTATCACAATTGGTTTGTGGAATTTTTTCTGCAAGATTCCTACCATACAGACTGAATGCTCTGAAGTCCTGAATGGCCTTCCAAATATCCATCAACTTGGTGAGCTATGCTCAAATGAAACCTGCTAGACACTTTTATACAGATTGTACACATATAGGTATATTTTTGGGATCATATTTTTGTACAAATTCATTAATACTCCTTGCTGTACTTAAAAAATCTTATATCTCCTATCACATAAAGTCGGCCCAAAGCCCAATTTTTATTGTTTCATCACATTAAGGTAACCAATTTGGGATATCAATATTTTTGAAAAAAATTGTTTCGTTTTCTCGTAATCTCTGCTAAAATGTCATCGTAGCTGACCTTTAACCTCTTAAGGGTGTGTTATTTTTGCGTGTTAGTTTGATATGGAATTACCCAACAACTAGAACTTGGCATACTAGTGAAGGACAAAAAGCAGACATGTATTAAAGGCGCAGTCGCACGGGCTCTAGCTCTTACGTGACATAATGAAGCCTTATTATGCACGTAATTCCTGCGCACAGAATATAGACCAGCGCTAGTATGTGTCTCCACGCTCTTCAAATACTGTCAACGCTCATGAAAAGCTCTAGCATTACTCTTTGCTACTTTGCTAGCTTACCTAGCTACTTTCCCTAACTGTACCGGTTTTGAACGCTAAATCTACGCGTTCTCGATCACAAACACGCGGACAAATAATATGCAATTCTCCATAACTGTGCAAAATAGTTACATTCTGATGACATATTTCAACCAATCAGATTAAGTTTTTGATTTTTGGGCCCGGAATTCAAAAAAAATGGCGCCGTAATTACTTCCGTGTGACTGCGCCTTTAAGCTTATCGATCACTTTTCCTAATCTGTAGAGTTCTTTCTCCTACAACTGCGAACACCCACCTAAAGAAAAGCTTTGTACTTCTCCCTTGTTCGAATGCAATTCAGTTATTGTGGCCCTCTGTGGCATCCCAGATTTATAAAGGAGAGTTCAGAGAAAGGCCACTAAGTTTATAGTAAATGATCATACCAAGGACAGGCTCATTTCCCTAGACCAATTAAGCCTTGTCAGCTGGCTTGAATCACAAGATATACTATTCTTGGTTAAGAGTATGCAAGACAATGATAACAATATGAACATGTTTGATCATGTTAGCTTTGTTGCTACCAACACAAGACAAGCATATCAAAACAAACTCAGGACAAACCGTTCTCGTACACTGCTTGACAAGAGCTTTTACTTTAACAGGGTAGTTAAACTGTGGAATAAAGTTCCCAATACGTGTCTTGATCTAACCTTCTCCTTTCATACCCTGATGCAAAGGCTCAAAGAATTCTTCTGGAAAACTTCATACAGAATGAAAGCACCACTGATGCACAAGCCTCAGCGCACTCATATAGAATGCAAAACTAAACATGCATGTATGACAATGTGCATAAAAGAAGACTACGAGTATTGAGACCCAAGTGAGCAGATTAGGCGCACAGCCTAGTCTATTCCATGCTAGCTGAGCATCTTCAAATAACTTCCAATTTGGTTTCAGTGCAGGAAGGATGTTGCTGTGGGCCAGCCTATAATGGGGAACTCAGTTTAAATTGGAAATTTATTTAAAATTTGAACAGTTACACTGCTGATGCTTGTTTCACACTGATATGGGGCTGAACTACAGAGACTGGTCTCTCATCAGCTACTGAGTAGCTAGTATGTCAGTCTGGCATGCAGTGATACTAAAGTTCACTCAGTGATACTAAACAATGCAGTACTATCATGCATAATAGTTCTCAAAGCTAGTAATATCTCTCTTGAGTTACTTACCTAGACAAGCAGCTAAGACATCTGAAACTGGCCCAGCACATCCACTCCAAGCTCAATTGTATTTCTAGATAACACACACTGTGCATGGGGCGT
The DNA here is from genome assembly GCA_964030475.1 of Tethya wilhelma. Classification (NCBI taxonomy): domain Eukaryota; kingdom Metazoa; phylum Porifera; class Demospongiae; order Tethyida; family Tethyidae; genus Tethya; species Tethya wilhelma. Next base: position 6,356,560 of record CAXIPT010000006.1, on the reverse strand, counting down.
GATCAATGGGTGCGGTTTGAAGCTAAGCACTCAAAGAAGCACAAAAACCTCAGATTTCAGAAACTATAGCGTTTTGCAAGATTCTACATGTCAAATTTCAAAATAATCTCAATTAATGAGCGTGCCATTCTTCAGATAATTTAGTAACAGACATACACACAGACAAAACGACTACCATAATCCTCTGCACGTGCTATACACACGCCGAGGCTTAATTACCGCATAGCGGGTTTTTGCAGGTCCAAATTTTCACGATAAATATATAGTCCTCAGGCAGGGCTCAAGTCAGCAGTTCTTGTGGCCAATCAGGGATCTCAACATCATGCATCTCAGCTCAGCTGTTGTATTCTGATTTATCAGCAGTTGTAGATACATACACCCAATATTTATACTGCAGTGGTTATTGTATTCAGAGTTATCATCAGCAACCTCTCACAGCTGTTCTAGCTTCTGCTCTCACTATCCAGCAGTATTGGCATCCATCCATACACTCAACATTACTGCAGTAGTTAATTCAGCTGATATTGTGCTATTCTGCTTGCTGCCAGGTTGGCACTGCGCTCATATACAAGTAAAATGTCTGACTTTAGCGGATAAACATAGCAATACAATGAGCTTACCTTCATGTAGGTTGTTGCCACCTGGAGTAAAACTTGCTCTATATGGCTTTTTGCTGTGCCAATCCTACTGTACATAAACACTTCTCAGTGCCCGGACGATCTGCCCAGTGTGAGGCAAGTGTCTACAATATTTTGAGGGCTTTACAATTTTTCATAGACACGTGGCATGGCATGCGGTTAATTTGGAACAATTAGAATATAGTTCAAATATACGGAAAGCGGTCGGTCGGACGATTACATCACTATATATATATATATATATATACAGACATACAAACCACTCATTCGACACGCTTATGTGGGGCTCGCTCATGCTCACCCCAATAATAACTAGTGACAATGTTGAACATCAAAGGGGCGAGCCGTTAACATTGCTATGTAGCAAACAATAATAATTGATGTTACGTCAACTATACAACACACATAAAAATGAAAGCTTATATTAACCAGCAGGATGTGGGACAAATGAACTAAAGTGTACTTGAAAATGTATACAGCATGACTAAGTAGCATGATCCAATTGCTTAGCCTAGTACCCAGGCCTTCCCCAAAAATATGCACGAGGAAAAAGGAGGGGAAGGCCTGGTAAAACTTCTCATGTGCCTTACGTCAAAAATCTTGTTTGCGAAATGCGTGGGCGACAATAACGCGCGTCTTTGCCGGGAAAACAAGCAGCTATGTTTTCTTGACTTTTTACCCTCGACAACTAACTTTTTATTGACTTCTGAGTCTTTAACAGTGCTACTATAGGCAAATATCTGCTGATTTTTGATAAAAAGGGCCATTAGCACGCACAAAGAAAAAGCAAGAAATCTTAGACTGGTAGGTTTGCTAACTCATACTCACCTTTTGAGCTTTTGAACGACACAATAACTGTTCTTTGGTAAGTATGGCCAAGCGCTTAGCCTTTTGGATATTGTCTGTACCTTCAGAATTCACTTTTTTGCTCTAACACAAGAAAAAAAACAAGGGGTAGTCAAAACTGTCAAAATGTGGATATCTGCTGCTGATCCTAAGCAGTAGACATTTTACCACAAGCACTTATCAACTCCTACTTATTGTCAGCTTCCTGGAAGTGCTTGTAGCCCAGCCTATCTAACAAAACCACACTCTGCTAATAGTTTAGGTCTGAGTAAAGCTTGTGCAGCTGTTCAAGAACAGAAACAAAGCTTCCTTAGTAGCTGTTAGCTGGAAAGTCACAGAAATGGTTATCCAAGAAAGCGCTGTGACTGTGAGCTGGATTACACTCTACAAAGAAGGCTAATATTTTCCAAGAAAGACTTGCCTGGTTCTTCTTGCGTAGCTGTTTCAGGTAAACTCTCAAATCAGTCTCAGAACTGTCCTTTTCTTGTGCAAATTTTCTCTGAAAACTGTAAAATCCATAGGCAGCTGGAGCGCTAAAAAGTACCCCTCAGCGTGGTGCGCGTTAGTTTGAAAAATAATTATGAATACGGTCCATTGCACAAGGTTACGGGGTACAAAGTGCAAGATCATTGATATGAATAATTTATGAGCACAAAAAATCTACCAATATCTAGCAACAGAACTGTATGATCAAAACTCTTCCTATTCAGAAGTACAGTAGTAGTCAGTTTGTTCTTGGAAAGTAAAAAATCTAGTTTTCACAGCTTTTCTGCTGAGTGCTACAGTGAACTACGGTCAAAATAAATTTTCTGCGTCAGTTTTTTCCAAGTAGCATGACTGCGCTATCCAGAGCGCTGATACACAGAAAACCTACCTTGGTTTGGCAGGGCCTGACATCGAGATTTTCTTTCTACTTCGAATACGAAAAGTTTTATGGAGCTAAAAAGCGCTCTCCAAAGCGCCCTAGGCAGCTGTCAGGCAGCAAACTGCGGCGACCTGGACGGTTCAGTTGCTTCTTTTCGAGAAAACTCTCATGTCTGGCCCTTCTCTGTTGACAGAACGGTAAGATGACCGCCCATATCCGGTTTGATTTGCTTTGCAAAAATTGACGCAAGAAATTATCTCTCTACTTCCGTATCTAAAATAACTAGCTTGTACTGATTAGCATATTCATGAGCTTACTGTATAAGGTCTATAGACCTTATGCAATTACGTTATTTTACGTCAAAATTTTCATAGCAACACCGGATGCGTTGCTACTGCCGCCATTTTGAAGGGCAAAAAAATAATGGCTGACATACGGAAGGCAAACAAATCGTTGCTTTACAAGTGAACTGATAGTGCATTTTGTATGATTAGGCATCTTTGGTAGTTCACAACTACCAAGACAGAATATAGCTAGCCCAGAGCGTGGAAGCAGCAATACCAACCACGACACGAAGATTATGATACAGAGCAAAGAACTGCTATTTTTGTCACCGTCTGCTAGCTATTTTAGCTGCCGCTGCTCAAGGATCACTTTGCAAGTCTTTAGGGCTGTCTGAGTGGAGGTAATCGAGCGTATGTTAGTTCACTGTCCCAACGGTTTTACTTCATAAATTCTTCGAACAAGCTGTCACTGTCTTGTATTGCTGCTGTACTTCCATGCTAAATTTGCCCTTCAAAATGGCGGCGTTAGCAACGCATGCGCGGTTTCTAAGTTGTGACGTCAATTGCATAAGGTCTATTGCAATAGAGCGAAAAACAGTTTACACGCATTTAATTTGGCGGTTTTTGCGCCGACCGCCAAACCACCAAACCACCAAATTTAATTTCCACGTTTACGGTATTTGAAAACGGGGGATCCTCGGTACAACTTTTTGATCTGTACAGCGAAAAACAGTTTACACGCATTTAATTTGGCGGTTTTTGCGCCGACCGCCAAACCACCAAACCACCAAATTTAATTTCCACGTTTACGGTATTTGAAAACGGGGGATCCTCGGTACAACTTTTTGATCTGTACAGCTGTGTAACTGTATGAGCTCCCAGCTGAAAGGGGGGATCCATGAATACCTTGGATCACCCCTAGATCTGCCACTGGACATGCGAATAAACAAAAATGAAGTTCTAACAATTAGCTTTAGGGTTTGATAAAGCTAGGTAGCCTCCTCATGCCTCCTTGGCCTCAGGTGCATACAAATTTATGTTGAGACCGTGCTAGCTGGGTCAAGCCAGGACGCCCAAACCCAACTGCTGGGTGCAAGCATACTAGCACGAGCCGCGCCTTGGAGATATTCACAATTCAAAATATTTAATACATGTATTTTTCTCTTACCAAGACAAGAAATCTGTCCATGAATCTTCTTTTGCAACTGTAGCAGCTAGATGACTTTGCAAGCACAACAATTTATATCTATGACACAATTCGTACAACCAATGATTAAAGTTTTAGGCTGTGGCAGATCAGGCTCCGTAAACTAATACAGTGTAGTCAATCCGCGCAAAGAACCGGCGTACCACTCAAGCTGCAAGGTCTGCAGATCTGAGCATAGATAATATAGACTACTATATTATCTATGATCTGAGTATGGGAATCAGGCCTAGGCATTAAAATTTGTGCGGTCTAAAGTCGACCCGCCCACGCGAGACTGTTCATCTTCTCAATTCAAGTGCACTGTGTAGACCTATAGTAGTACAACCAAGAATCACGTATGGAAGTTTTGTGGCTGGAGTTCCTTCTTTTCTTCCACATAGGCAAGTAGTATAGAATTTATATGATTCTCATATGTTTTAAAACGTCTCTTTGTTGGTAGGTAACTGTGCACTATCATCCAACAGCACTAGTTCAATATCTTGTCCTGGAGATGTTCTCAGGTTCACTTGTACTCATGATCCTCCTGGAGCTTTCTTACAATGGGCAATTACAAGACCAGCTCTTATGGAACCTTCTATGGCAGAGTTTAACCTTGGCAGTGTGCAACCCCCACCCCCTGTTGAGCTAACTTTGATCCCTGTTCTTGATAATAATGCTGTTGCAACTCTCCTATCCAACACTTCCATGATGGCTGTGTCCACACTCACTCTCACTGCTACAACAGATGAAACAGTATCATGTACTGGAGATACTATCCCAGTACAGATGATGAACATCACTATTGCAAGTATGTACATGATGGCTACCCATGAACTCTACTGTGCATGGCTGTTACTTTTGTCTCTCATGTAGCTGTTCCCTCTCCTCCTGAGAATGTGACCGTGGCAGTTGTTGAGAATGGAACTACCACTGTCACTGTTAACATAGCCTGGGACCCTCCAAGCAATAATGGTGGGGGAGCTGTGGACAGATACACAGTTGAGACCTCACCAGAGACTCCGCCTTCTGTTGCAGACACCTCAGGCACTAGTGCAACACTATTACTCACTTATAATGTGAGCTATTCTTTGAATGTCACAGCTGAGAATTGTGCAGGCAACAGTACTCCTGCAGTGATGGATTCTGTTGAGTTTGGTATGTTTGAGTTTCAGTGATTCTCAGTTTGCTTCTATCTGTTTCAATATGACTACAGTTGGATGTCCAGTTTTGTCCACTCCTGGTGTGACCTTTGAACCTTACACTAGTTCATCAGTTGGCTCTGTGGTCTCCTACCAGTGTAGACCAGGGTTCATTCCAGAGGGGAGGGTGATGTCTGTGTGTGGGGGAGATGGAAGGTGGAATCCTGACCCTGAACAAAGCTGTAGAGAAGGTACAACATGTAACTCTTTAGCACAACTGCTGTATTACTTGTTCCATTAACACAATTGCTGCAGTCAACTGTGGAGCTCCTGCTCTCCCTCCCAGCAGTACTATCCTCAGTGGTCCCAATGATATGTACAGAAATGGATCTGAGGTCACATTCCAGTGTAACGAGGGTCTGTTCCCCTCTAATGAGATCTCGATTGTCTGTACCAGTGAAGGGAGATGGTCCCCAGACCCTCAGGATATAGAGTGTACAGAGGAACCAGGTAATTGGTGTGGATATTCTGTCTCTTGTAAAAATCTATAGACATACTAGTATTGTCATTTTTAATCTCCAGTTCACTGCTCTCCCCCCACCACTCCAAGAGGTGTTGTTGTTGATCAAGTGACTTCAACTACCCTGATGTTTGGTTGTGATGAAGGGTATTCCCCTCAGGGGACAATGACAGCTGTGTGTGTGGCCACTGATACCTGGAGTCCTGACCCTGCTACCTGGGAGTGTACCTCAATAGCAACTACAGATCCAACTTCTAATGGTGGCTCAATAGGTATGTTCACAGAGCTATAGAATTTTTAAATTTTTACTCTTAAATTTGACTCAGCTGCAATTGCTGGTGGTATTGCTGGAGGAATAGTGGCTGTAGTGGTAGTAGTGGTAGTCATACTGGTGGTGTTTGTAGTGGTGATTCTGTTGAAGAGGAGAACCTGTAAGTAGTTACTGTATGTCAATATTAGTACAGTATACTTGTTTCATTATTGATTCTATATTCTTAGACTCATCGAAAGGTCATAGGTAAGTCATTATTTCAAGTTCAACAGTCCTGCTGTTCATTTCACACCTGCCATAATTTCATTCAGTTCAATTGAACTGCAAACGGAGGTATCTTCTAGCAATACTGGATCACTAGAGGTAACAATGTCTTACAATGTCTTCACTGTATGGCACTGTATGTAACAAATTCACAAATTTGTGTCCACAGCCAACTCTCTCTCTCTCTCTCTCTCTCTCTCTCTCTCTCTCTCTCAGGGTACCCTCAATGGTGAATACAGTAAGCTTGAACACCCCGATAGTGCAGGATACAGCGTCCTACAACATCCTGGTCCCTATGGAAACAAGGTACAAAGTGTTGACGGGTCATACTATATGAACCCAGTAATTATGTGATTTTTCCCCTCTAGTCTTCCTCCACTCAACCTGGTGGTCTGGTCTATGCTGATGTAGGCAACTTCGATCGCTCAAAGCATTCAAAGAAAGCATTTGAGTCATCTTCAGAGCTTGATGACAAAGTCCAATATTCGGCATTGACTCATAAGCCAGCACCTCCACCAGGTGTAGCAGGTGTGTGTGTGTGTGCGTGTGTGTGTGTGTGTGTGTGTGTGTGTGTGTGTGTGTGTGTGTGTGTGTGTGTGTGTGTGTGTGTGTGTGCGCGTGCGCGTGCGCGTGTGCGTGTGTGTGTGTGTGTGTGTGTGTGCGTGCACGTGTGCGCGTGTGTGTGTGTGAGAGAGAGAGAGATGGCACAACTTGTGTGTGTATAATTATCCCTATATCTTTACCTTTTCTGGAGTGTGTAGTAAAATGTGGGATTACTTTCACAGTGACCAAGTCAAGGCTTTTTCACAATAGTTAGGTTAACAGTTTGATGGGGGCTTATATTTGGGCACTTTTGAAAGAGATGTACAAAGATTTTTCGCTAGTTAAAGTTTTCCATGGTCACTATATATCTAGGTGATTCCTGAGAATCAGGCCATACTCAGAATTTGTGTTCTACTTCCACTATTTTTTACTTTCCCTCCCCACACTAGTTTCCTTATTGGGGTGATTCAATCTGATTGGTTGTTTCTCTAGGCACTAGTGTCCATTAGTCATGGAATGCAAAGCTTACATACACTTGGGACCTCTGTTAGTCATCACAGGTTAATGGGTCTATGGTGGTTGTTGATGGTTTATCCTCCACTCCAGCCTCAGTGTGTGTGTTTCTTGTTATCTGTTATTGTTGGTGTGTGGGATTTTGCCATCATCTGTGAATGTGTACACCACCAGTACTAGTTAAGCCTCGGTGCGTGAGTATCATGTGCAGAGGGTTACGGTAGTCGTTTTGTGTGTGTGTGTGTGTGTGTGTGTGTGCGTCTGTCTGTTACGGGATAATGTGAAGAATGGCAGCTATATTGTCCAAACCGAAGGTACTTACGTTCATGAATCAAATTATCTTGAAAATGGTTGTGTAGAATCTTGCAAGACACTGTAATTTCTGAGATACGAGGCTTTTGTGCTTCTCTGAACGCTTACCTTTGAAACCACACCCATCAATAACCCTCCACATGTAGTGTGCGTTATCTAGAAATACAGTTGGACTTCAGGCGCTTAGCCTCTGGATGTGATGTGCTTGGCTCAGCCGCTGTCAGTGTGTTTACCAGTGAACTTCCACATGCTAAGTTCCAGCTAGCTAAGCTGCATGGTCATTACATGATTCAGGTAGCCCATAGGTTTGCTGATAATCATAGCATTGCTTATCTAATCACAAGTTGCACGTGACAGAGTGCGCCAAGGCTTGTGCACCATCGGTGCCTTTATTAGTTCTGTTGCTCATTCAATGTGGTTCTCTCTGTATAATAGCAATTGGTATGATTATGTGTGTGTTGAGTAGTCCAATATAATATATATATATATATAAAAGAATATAAGTTTACATGTTTCCACGTATTCTGGTGAGTGGATGAGCTCATAGCTTGAGTTCTTATATGTTAATATTGAACAGAATTTCCAACAGAATACGTACACTAAAATAATAGCACTGAGCCTATACGATTTATGTGTCCACATACTGATATACGTTTACTTTGTCCTTACCTTCCTGTGCCTTGATTTACACTCAGGTAGGAAGGTAGCTAGTATTGTGTAGAGCTACACAATAGCTTCCTTGCATTTATGTGAAATACTGTAGCCACATAGCCAGCCCCTTTCTCTCACTATGTGCAATGAACTGTAGTGAGGGTCTCTGGTTGTGAATTTACATCTTTCTTCATTAGTTCACTGACTGTTCAGCAAGTGAAAAGGGGAATGTACTATAGTGAAGGTGTTTACGCCAGTCTGGTTGTGAATTCAACCTGATATGTATCTTCTCTTCAGCTATTGACAAACTCATGGATCTTGACAGCCTCATCGTCCAGTTGAAGGAAGTCAGCTCCCTGTGGTATGAGCTGGGGGAGCAGCTGGGTATGGAGAGGGAGACACTCAATGAAATAGAGTCTCAGTGTCTCACCACTGAGTCTCGGAGGGAGGAGATGTTTGCCCTCTATCTCCGTATGGAGCGTCAACCAACCTGGGCCAAGATTGCCAAAGCTCTGAGGACCTTGGGTGAGACTACACTGGCCGAGGGTTTGGAGAACTCGTATGTGACTGGTGAGTGTATGGTCTCTAGTAGCCAGCCCCTCTCTGCATTCACTCTGCCTTCAGTCTACGTTCACTTTACCTAGCTAGCTTCTATTTCCGTGGAGCTAGGTGAAGTGCGTGTAGAGAAGGCTGGCAGGTGTTAGTGTGTGTTAGTGTGTGTGTGTGGGTGTGTGTGTGACTGTCACAAGTGCCTCCATGTGTTGGGATTTCCCCCTCCATGTGACCTCATGCTGGCAAAACATTGGTGTAGCTGCTAATTGAGTCAGGAAACTAAAAAGGAACTTGTATGCATAAAACCTTTCATTTACACACACACACACACACACACACACACACACACACACACACACACACACACACACACACACACACACACACACACNACACACACACACACACACACACTGCATATGTAGGTAAACTGCCCATTCAGATTGACATGAATGCGGTCCCTGCCAGTTCGTACAAGCACTCTAAGGGACCCCCTCCACCACTTCCTCCGAAATCAGTCTCGGACTTCGATTTTGATGATGATACCTCATCCCCTGATCTTCTCATCCTCCCTCCGAGGCCCCCCCAGCAGGAGGGACCGGGGATGACGACCTCCTGGAAACGACCACCGCCTCCTGTTCCCCAGGATGAGGAGGTCGCTCCACCAAGACCACCTAAGGCTGCTGGGTACGTTTGTTTTACCTTTGTGATACTTTTTTTGTGTAAAGTTTTTGTGGATTGGTCAACAGTACTGGGTGGTTTGGGGTTACGTAACTGTATACAATGGATGTTCTAGAATTAGGTTTCTTTGCATGAATTGTGGTGTGGGTATGTGTATTTTTACAGGTTCATGTAGTTATGAGGATGCTTTGAGATGGGATAGAGCTTGTATAGTAGCTGTGGCCTTGTTCCTAAAATCTCTCTCTCTCTTTCTCTCTCTCTCTCTCTCTCTCTCTCTCTCTCTCTCTCTCGATCTCTCTCTCTCTCTCTCTCCCCCCCTCTCCTTTACAGTGGCCCTCCTCAGCCGCCACGCCCCCCCAAGCCAAGGAACTTGTAATCAAAAGTACATTTTAGTGTAATTTAAAATTTTGTGTCTTTCTGTTTTTAACTAATATTATTTTTCGTTTCGTGTTGTATTTGTGCAAGACACCATATATACATGTGTGATAGAATTTCTAATTTAAGCTCACCACTTACAATGCATATATTCAATGTCATGTACATGCTGACGACATGACACACAAGCACCTTTGCTGTGTGTGCTGTTTGACTCACCAGACAGGTACTCCAATAGCAAAACTATACTATATGTAGGCTTTTTGAAATGGCAGCAAACCACCTAGCTTTGTGTACTCATTGAGCCACCTGGTAGATATCTTAGTGGATCTTTATGTGGTATCTGTTGCTAAGCATTGTTGATAAAATTTCTGAGTATGTTTTTTCTAATACCACTTTGATATACATCACAAAGATGAATTATAATTTTGGTTAATCTTCAAGGCTATCTTGTACTAAGTAATGTGAAGTAGCATTGCCTATAATTATAGGGTCTATGACTGATACCAGGTATACTAGTACCAATTCCAACTTTCTACGTATAGTCTTACAGGCCTGACTTCGATCACACAAGATTGGGTATGTGATTGTGTGCAATCCCTGTACTACTTTCGTATACAGTCTTCATGTCTCAAGTCACAGATTAGAATCTTGGAATTCTGTTGACAATAATTTATGCACTAATATGCACCCTCACACACAGACACAATGATAGTATTGTGCTACTGATTGTCTTCTATAGTGATGAATAAGCATCACATTGTAGTCTAGGACAATGAACAGCTGTGTGTTGTGTGTGTGAATGGCTGGCTAGCTCATGCAGTTTTGAGCTCCAAGAAATGTCATGATCAGCCAAAATAGTTAGATCTAATAGGTGTATCCTGAAGATATCATCTACAACCATCTTTAATTATCTATGCTCCTAGTCTATTGAGCTAGGTCTACCCTATTTTCTACCCTTGACATGTGACTGGGGGAAACCACCACCTCTATATACAAGCTGTGCAGTCACCTTTGCATGCTAGACCCTTTTCCCCCTGTCACGCAGGTCAGGGAAGAGTCTAGCTCCATAGACTACTATGCTCTATGTAATCAAGTATATCTGCTTCAACCTTTAGCTGCTGGCCATGTGATCAAGAAATTTGTAGTATGTTTAGAGATGCTCTAGCCTGGACAACACCTGCAGTATGGTGCTAAAGTGGTGAAAATTGTCAACACAATCCTTCCTATCTCCACAAGCAATTGCACTCATGTGCTTTACCCTTTCCAAATTTTGGGTGTGTATTCTTTTGAGAGTTTATTCATTAGTTTTGAGAAGCAATATGCATCAGTGGGCTTCCTTCATTCTTCCTTGCTGTAAGGTACATTCCCTAGTAGTGTAAAGGGCAATGGGGTTAATTTATTGCGTGAGCAATCACGATCACACGTTCCGTGTTTGTTCTGGAATTGAGTGTACAAGACCACAGTTTTGGAATCAGATTTTGTGTTGCATGCTTTGCGCGCGCGCGCGCGTGCCTGCCACACCCTAGGCCCTGTACGTGTTGTTGCGCAATCGCATTGTTTATTTAATGAACCAGACTCCTTTTATACATTTATTGTCCAACAAGACATTCATTGTGTATGTAGGGGGTGGAAAACATGTCATGAGTGCTATCAGATCTCATGATCCATGACTAAATTTAAAATTAATGTGGGATGGTTTATACACTCAGAGCATCCAGAGACATCCTTGCATGGTCATGCAACTATTATATACATATTAGGTGTAATGATTGTGGTAACCTGGACCTGGTAGTTATACTGAGTGTAATACCAAAATTTGATTCAGATGGCAATTAGCTAGCTGCTACTGGTTTTGTATGTTTACACAGTGAATTTGAGTGATCATGCATCCAAGCAGACAACTAGCTAACAAGTCATTCTTGGTATGCACAGCCACTGATACCATGACTCCATAACTCAGTGTGACCCAATACTCTACTACAGCTCTAACTGTCAGTATACTGAAACCATAATTCTTCTGGTGGGTTTTCATAACAACTGCCATCAATTTATGTCAACATTGAAAGAAAAACTGCTATAGCTGTGTACTCCAGCTTCCCCTGAATTGAACAGTGTCAACTGAAGGTACAATGTGTCACCACTATACTCACTTTTGGAAAGAGTATACTGTTGCTGTTGGGAACACAAGCAATTGCACAATGTTCTGATTGAGTAAACATGTACCTACCTATGACATTGTTTATCTACACTCTAACATGAGTGTACTCTGTTCATTGACAATCAATCAGCCAAGCATGCATGAATACAATCATGTCATTGTGAGTGTTTGTGTGTGGTGCCATGATTATGGACACAGTCATGAATTTGGGCTTCACAATTCCAGTACACAATATTAATTATGCATACTAAATGACATTATAGCTAGCTAGGTAGCTATGACTGGCAACAACAAACCTAACTCAATTATGGGTGGCACTTGAATGTACCTTAATTATTTTTTTGTTGTAGCTAGTATAGGGGGAATGCCAGGTGTACCTATTATGGTGTGGTGTTCATTAGTCAACAATCACAAAAATGTGCCCAGTAACCAAGTACATTTGTGTTCTAATGGGTGTACTTGTAAGGTTTTATGTGGCAGGAACTAGCTAGCTATGAGGACATTTATCCATACAATGCATATGTAGCCCATGGTTCCAGCTAGCTAGCTATGCATATGCAGTACATTTTGTGTGCAATTCGCGCACTGTAAACTGGACGGTGGTATGTGGTCGTCAATATAGTAGGCCAAATTATTCCGTTGCACATTTGTCATACCAGCAAGGTCTTGGCCACTCACGAATGCATGGGTAGAGGACATCAGCCAAAAAACCAAACATCTGGCGTGGACTATTGCACTACTGGCAAAGTTTTTCCCAAAATACAGTCTGTGCCAGTGGTGCAGCAAGCAGTGAAGATCAGTAATGGCATCATGTAGCTGAGCCTGATGTATGGCATCCTCAAAACTGATATCATGTCTCTACTCTTTCATGGAAGATTTGGACCTGTTGGTATGAACAACAAATACTAAATCAATAGTTTGCATCTGAACTTCTAGTTGTATACTATAATACTTTAGATGCTGCACAGTGAGGGTCACATGTGACACAGCTCCCACAGGGCACTGACATATTGAGATGGACTATCGTGACTACCAGATTGTGAGTGTCATCCTAATCAGTGATGGAAGCACAGATCTGCTCAGACTATATAGAACCACCCTGGTACCTGATCAGTGACATTCTCTGCTAGTGCTATTTTGAATGGAGCTACAGTAGAGTGTGTGGCTGCAGAGAGAGACTATGGGGTGCCGTTTGTGTCAAAATATGAAAAATAAAATTAATAGTCATTGAAAATGTATTGGTTTTTAGTAAATATCTGACTACTAAAATCACTGGAATAATTACTAAATTTACATAGCATACTGGTATTTACAAATACCAGTATCTAGGCTCATTCCACATACTGGTATTTACAAATACCAGTATCTAGGCTCATTCCACATACTGGTATTTACAAATACCAGTATCTCAGTGCACTCCACATACTGCATGGTATTTACAAATAACAGTATCTATAGGCTCAGGCTCCATATACTGGTATTTACAAATACCAGCATTTCAGTGCACTCCACACGCTGGCCTGGTATTTACAAATACCAGTATCTAGGCTCACTCCATATACTGGTATTTACAAATACCAGATATATATCATATCCGAAGTCGGCACTTGGACCATCTGGGTCTATGAGTGCAATTTGTAAGTAAAGAGCTTGGCATGGTTCAAAGTTCATTCGAGGAACTTGAACTCTGGTCGTCCATAGCCTCGTACCCAGGCCACTCCCTCTTTTTAGTGTTTCAGAGGATATACATGAGTAGGCAAGTCCTTTAATTACATTCCAATCATGTGACCAGCCACCGCGCCGCAATACTTCACAATGAGAGTTGATCATGTGCACCTGCTTGCCAGCTCAGCAAACGCGCACTTGTGTTGTACACTGTACCACCTAGCTCCTCACCTCAGCTCTGTGGTCGGTCTCTAAAAGCGATCGCACGTGATGTGCCACTCTTAAAGTCATGCACTACGTGCTGAACTTTGAACTCAAGACGAACATTGTACGATTGTACTTCAGAATAAACTAAGATGCAGTTATTTGTAAATACCAGTGTGTGCCTGCGGAGTGAGGCTGAGATATTGGTTTTTGCAAATACCAGTATGTGCAATGAGCCTATATAGATACCAATATATGGAGTGAGCCTAGATACTGGTATTTGTAAATACCAGTATGTGGAGTACACTGTGATGCTGGTATTTGTAAATACCAGTATGTGGAGTACACTGTGATGCTGGTATTTGTAAATACCAGTATGTGGAGTACACTGAGATACTGTTGTTTGTAAATACCAGTATGTGGAGTACACTGAGATGCTGGTATTTGTAAATACCAGTATATATATAGTATGTAACTTTAGTATTTATTCCAGTGATTTTAGTAGTTAGGTATTTACTAAAAACCAATACATTTTCAATGACTATTTATTTTTCATATTTTGACACAAACGGCACCCCATAAGAGACACCGTTATAGTGCAGATATGAAGTGAGTAAGTTGTGTACATCTGGAAGTTATAGTGTGTTTCAAACAGTTCCTGGTAAATATAGGTTCTCCTCCATACAACTGGTCCTAGTGTACAGCTAGCTTACTAGAACAGGAGCAGCAATAAACATTGGGTGGACTGCTGTCATTATTGGTGATAATTACACTTTTAATGTGGACACACCAATTGACTCAGGGTCAGAGGTCATATCACCACCACCAATACAACACTAATGGTATCATACAACATCACCTACACAGTCAGTGTGTTGGCTAGCAACTGTATTGGTGACAGTGGAACCATACCTACGACAGTCAAAATAGGTACTGTATAGTAATTTTGTTTACTGTCCACTTTCACTGATGTGACCATTGAAATCTCATCAAGTTTATTTTCTCCCACCACAGCTGGTTGTAATCCCCTCCCGCCCCTGGCTAATGGAGTCATTAATGACTATCCCAGTGGAGCAGTGGGTGCTGTGTTGTCCTTCCAGTGCAATGAAGACTACCTCCCAACATCAGACCCTCCAATGGCCACCTGTCAGGAGAGGGGCTCTTGGACTCCAACACCAGCATAATTAATATCATACATGAACAGCAGGTGCTCTAAGTATACTGGAGTTATTGTAGCCATCTCTTCTGCTGTCCTCTGTGTGCTGTTTGGTTTCATCATTGGCTTCATTTGTGGTGGAACAGTCTTATAACAAAATTACAAGAGTACAAGAGACTGTTGAACTGCAAGTCGGGAAATTACAATCAACTGTACAAGCACAGGATCTTCATGCTAAGTCTGGTGGTTTCACTGTATCTAATGAGCCTCAAGACCTCAACCCTTCTCCTCTGGATCTGGTGTATGATGTTATTTCCTCTACTCAAGAGACTGTTGAACATTCAGTTCAGCAAACACAGAGTCTTCATGGTTCCACTGTGTTGATCTGGATCAAGCACTCTTGACCAGGTTATTAGTGCAAGTCCTTCTCAAGAGAATTTTGAATTGCAAAAAAATTTGGCTTTGCAAGTGTTAATTTTAATGTACTTCCTTCCATCAGAGAAAATATAAAAGAGAGGGATAACAGCTAGCTCAGTACTATGAGCTTGATTTTTATTATGAAAGAAAAAAATTAAATGTCTTGAAAAATGTACTGGTATCTAGCTATACAGATGTACATTACCTCCTCAAATCACAAGAAACTCAAAGAAGTAAAGCTCAATCCTTCACTTAACTAATAACTTAATTTTTTCTTCCAGTCAGGAAGGAAAATCCTTGTTGATCAGTGCTGTTCTGAGACTATATATACACGTATATATCTGTTATAAAAATTAATAGCTTTTTTACTGTGATGATCTTTACCTTGTAGTTTATTGGAAACACCAGGAACTGTGTCACTATATAAGCGGTGTTTTGTTGCTAAAAATAAAAATAATGACGTTTTGTGACGTTTTTTGTTGATACGCGCGCGGCCCGGGTGTACCACGTCCGGAACGTTTGCATACTACCATAGTCTATATTATCTATGATACTACTCCGTGTATTGCGCATTTTGCTTTTACTCGCGTAATAGTACTACGTGGTCAGCTGTTATTACAAGCCTAAGTAGCTCGCGTAATGCGCATTTAATACTGTAAGGTTTCTGTTTACAACCCATTTATAGTAACAAAACACCGCTTATATAGTGACACAGTTCCTTTAATTTTCTGTATAACCATAGATAATATATTACACACCCGGGATTGGCAACTGAATAAATTAATATCATTAGCGCGTCCACTCCGAAGAACTTCCGGTTTCCTTTGAAAAAAGCGCGCGCGTTTAGCAGCTGGCAGCTGCTGTGTAGTACTATGCAAACTCAGTGGTATTTGAGACAAAGTGTTTTTACCACAAATTGGTTGTTGCAGGAAGTGATAAATGTTCCACTGTACATTGCAACATTTGTAATTGCAGCTGCTATATGTATCATTCTGAATATCCTATTTATTCAGTGTTGCTTAAACAAAAAAAAAAACATGTAAAATTCAACCTCAAGTACAAGCAGGGTATAACACATCGCAGTGTGCATGCACATAATGATATTAAACTTCTTCAAGTCCGGAATGGCATGATTGAAGACAGTGGTTTTTGATTGGTTCTGAGTTGGCAGCCAATGTGCACTTTCTGTCACAAAGCAAAAACAAAGCCTTGTCAGTGGTCGATGAGAACTGAGTTACATGCCATGGATGAGGTACACCACATGTCATTAGCTTGGAACAGAGATCATTAACTGTTAGAGTATCACTCCTTGTGTACACCGAGAGTGGCAAAGACACAGTCAGTTTCAGGGGAATTTACAGCGGCTGGCAGCCCGGAGATGATCCACATAGTTAGTACCTCAGTGGCATGATACCTAAACACAAATAATATTACTAGCATCATTGTAGTACACAACACCTCTATAGTAGCAGACAGCACATCTTAAATCATGCATACAGCATTGCTATGAAACATTAAACAACCATAAGTGAGTATATGGCACATTATATGACACTATACACTGCTTTTACTGTACTTTCACTGTACTTTTACTGTACTGTTGTAAATGCTGTCTCGTAAATGTCTCCCTCATGCAAAACTTCATTATCTTGGGATACTAAACTGGGGAAAAAAATGTTAAAAGCTTGATGGACTGGGCAGATAGACCCCCCACAAAAAATCATACTTCCATAGCAACTGTTACCAGGTATAATGGAGCATTAACTTGCTTTTCTTAAGTACTGTAAAATACTGCTTCATGAATGTCTAGCTCATGCAAAACTTCATTATAGTGAGGTGCTAAAAGCACTAAGTAAATGTTAAATGCTCAACAGACTGAGCNGTGTGTGTGTGCATGTGTGTGTGTGCGTGCGTGCGTGTGTTTGTGTACAATGTGTGTGAGAGTACGTGGAAGTGAAACCACAATGACATGAACCAAGACATCAAAAAGGAGGCAGGGCCATTCACACATGCAAGAAGGTAAATCCCCTACATAAGAGGTATAGAGCAAGCCAGGGTACAGGTGGTTGTACACCAGGGTACATCAGCTGAGTTTATAATAATAATCTATTAAACATTGTTACTTGTTCATGTAGTCTCATTCCCAGCTCTTTTCCCACAATTATAACTGCCCAAAACATAACGAGATTGAGCCTGTCAACAAAGTCATGAGAATTATCTTCAGCAGTTAATACTCACGGTGAGAATAAGATATACAGTACACAGAGAATTGCACAAATGTATTACCTGTAACATAGGAATTCTCTAATTTCTCAGCCAATATATTCTTGTGTAGGTTCCTCAAAGCCTTAGCCACTTGAGTCCAGGTAGGGTGAGGCTCTTGTCGGAGAAAAAAGGCAAACATTTCTGTTATTCTCTCTTCAATGGTGATACATTGTGACTCAATATTCTTTAGCGTCTCTTTGGTCAGTCCAAGCTGCTCTCCCAATTCGTACCATAGAGAGCTGACTTCCTTCAATTGGATAATAAGACTGTCAAGGTTTAGGAGTTTATCCACAGCTAAGGGGAAAAAAGAAAAAAAAAAAGAAACAAAAAAAGAAATGCATTACCAAATAGTTATAGAATTACAATCTTGTTCAAAGTATGTACCAAAAAAGGAGGTATTGTGCTGGTACACGCAAAATGCATAACAAGTCGCTGAAGTCAATGTCACAATTATTGTACACCCTGCTTTCAAAATGAGGATTATTTACAATGTGAGTATACAATACATTTCATATGTGTATCATATTATACCAGGAATCAAGATTCAATATCTTGAGTATACAAAACACTCAAAATAATAAATTGTAAACAGGCTGTAATGACTATAACATGATAATTGCTTTTTTTATCTTTTTTTATTTTTATTCCCAAATGTTCCACGTGTAGCTAACGGTTACTTATGCTTATAGAACTGACCACCATGTCATCAAAACACAGGTGGGACAATTGCAATAAGACTATGAACAGATTGTGGTATCTGTGACAACAAAATTTGAACCTCTTGCACAGTAAGATTCACACACTGACTACATCATACTATCAATCCATGCATGGTCTGGTAATGGAGATGTTTGCCTTGTGTGTCACGGCAGATAACACCACCAATCTGAAGATCTTATACACAATCACGCAAGTGGACAGACACTTCAACAAACTCTTACCTGCTACTTCTGGTGGAGGTGCTGGCTTGTGTGTTAGGGTTGAGTACTGGACCTTGTCGTCATGATTTGAAGACTGAGTAGATTCTTCCTGAGTTCTCTTCTTAGATGATGGGCCAAAGCTTCCCACTTCAGCATAGACTAGACTACCAGGGTGATCGCTAGAAGACTAAACAAATAGAGAAGAGATCATAAATTTAAAGGACACTATATAGGCAACAAAGGAGAATGAGAAAGAACTTGTACTAAAGTAGAGTAAACCACCAAAAGTGGGAGATTATTATAGTGGGAGTATCTAGTGAGTACTTGTGTCATATACCTTGTTTCCATGGGAACCCGGGTGTTGGAGGACACTGTATCCCTCATTGTCGGGGTGTTGGAGTTTGCTATATTCACCATTAAGGTTACCCTGTGTGTGTGTGTGTGTGTGTGTGTGTGTGTGTGTGTNGTGTGTGTGTGTGTGTGTGGTAGGGGAGGGGGGACTGAACAGCCTTTAGAATGTACAACATACCTCTGGAGGAGCAGTACCACTAGTTGAATGCATTTCAACACGCACATGGCTAGGAAACACAAGTTACATAAAATATAATAGACATTAACACTGTGTAATTACTTACCTGTCACGTTTACTCGAACCTGAAATTGGAACCAGAGATCTTAATTTACATCAAAAAGAGAGAAATTTTCACTTACTTCGTCGTTTTAACACCACCACAATGATGACAGGAGAAACAATTACTATTATTAATATGCTGATAGCAGCTCCAACCATACCACCTATTGCTCCCAAACCTAGACCTAAAGTACCAATAAATAATATGCAAATCTTTATACTAACATTTGAGTAAACAATGGGTCGACATAAGATAATGTTAACTATTCACAGATGATATTAATATACCACCAAAAGGTTGGCCATTTGGACTTCTTGTGGGTGTTTCTTGACACTCAGTCGTTGAAGGGTCTGGTTCCCATACTCCAGTACTGAAACACACTGATGTCATCACATTGGCTGGGTCGTCATTACACTGGAATGTGATCTGTGCTCTCTCTATAGTACTGGAGTAGCTGTTGATATCACCACCAGTGGGAGGCTGGGGGGTACCACAGTCAACTGGAATAAAATTTGACACTAAAAGTTTTTAGATAGATAAATTCACTGCGACTGAAACAGACCTGATGTTAGGTTGCCACAGTGATGGTTCGCTGGATCAGGGTTCCACCTTCCATCTCTCCCACACACTGCCATCTCTCTCCTCTCTGGAATGAGACCTTCCTCACACTGGAAGAAGATCACTGAACCTTCAGTGATACTGGTGAAGTTCTCTATGGCAACATCAGTAGCAGGAGATGGTGGAAGACAACCTGGATGGAGGAACTACTTCTATACAGATTCCTTAATTGAAATATTATTCTAATCTATACTTCTTAAGTTCTTACATAGCCTCATGAACCAGGCCTTCCCCTGCAGGCTATAATGTGGAAGGCCTGGTTTATGAGGCTACTTCTTACTTCCAGTCTCTCTACATGCTGGTGTTGGAGTCCAAGAGCCACTCTCCTGACAGGTGGCCATTGGTGGGTCTGATGTTGGGAGGTAGTCTTCATTGCACTGGAAGGACAACACAGCACCCACTGCTCCACTGGGATAGTCATTAATGACTCCATTAGCCAGGGGCAGGAGGGGATTACAACCAGCTGTAGGGAGGTAATAATGCAGCAAGTTTCAATTAACAGTCAGGAACAAAAAAAAAAAAATAAAAAAAAAAAAATAAAAATGCCCCATGAGGTATGGTGGAAGAATTCCTCAGTACCTATCCTGATAGTGATGGTATTGCTGTCACTGTCACCAATACAGTTGCTAGCCAACACACTGACTGTGTAGATGGTATTGTAGGATACCATCAGTGTTGTACTGTTTGTGGTGATGACCTCTGACCCTGAGTCAATTGGTGGATCCACAGTAACAGTGTAATTATCAGCACTAATGACAGGAGTCCACCCAATGGTCACTGCTGCTCCATCCCTAGTGAACTGTACATTGGAATCAGTTGTAATGGTATCAGGAGTGGCTGGAGGAGAATCTGTGAAAAAGTTTCGCAACTTAGTATTAAACAGTGGGGAAAAAATGGATAGTGAACTCGCTTCTTATCTGTAATACAACGGTGTCTGTCTCTGCTGCTCTGCACTCTACAGTAGCTCCATTCAAAGTAACATTAGCAGAGAATGTCAACACTGAGGATGTTATCATACTGTCACTACCACTAGAAGTAACCTGGAACCCTAACCCAGGGTCATTGCTGATTGTGAGTGCCATCCCAATCTGTGATGGAAGCACTGTCCTGCTCAGACTAGGACCACCCTGGTAGCTGATAGTCCATCTCAAGAAGTCAGTGGGAGCTGTATCACATGTGACACTCACTGTGTCACCAGGACAGGCTATCACTGGGAATAATGTCGAGGTAGCATCTGCATAATATTATTAGTAGTGTGTTTATATCTATAGATAATAATAATTATTATTATTATACTATTATAAATTTTATGGTAGTGTGAAACAAATACTGACTACACCACAGTTCATGGTAATTATAGCTATAAAAGTTTATCTATAATATTTATAGCATAAGAAAATGATGACACAGTGTAGGCTTACTTGAGAATTTGATCCACACTACCAAGAGAGGTAGATTTGCTACCCACACTCTCCAACACTGGCAACATAGTATACTGATTGGACGAAAGGCAGACATGATTATGCGAGCTTAAACTTGCACTTATTCGTGGAAATAACTTCGTGGTCGCGTATGCATACGTATACTCAGGCACCGCCGCAGCTCCACACTTCTGTATTATTTTTCTCAGTTACAAACGATCGCGACCGGTCGACGATATCCCGATCTAGTATCCGATTACACTGATCGGCACGTGATGCGTTCTCGATCTGAGATCTAGACCGAGAGGTACTATGTAGGTTGAGGGCTTATGATCTTAATTAGAATTGAAGTGACGGCACGACGACATAGTTTTCATTATAAAACGATTTGGTCTTTGATCGCTCCCTTTCTTGGAGAAAACTAATAAAATTAGCGGAAGACTAAGCATAATCGGAAGATGCAAACCAATAAATAAAATTTAATTTTAATTTTCATAAAAATGACTACTCATTAACACTAAAAACAAATCAACATACTTCCAAAACTTAGTAATAATAATAATTATTATAAAAGTAAAATATCTCCATGTTCCATGAAACTGCAATCATGCACACACTCTATTTACATAAATGGACAGTATTTCAGTCTGGTGAAAGTGTACGTGTTCACTTCTTCAACTTTTTAACCCATTTTGAATTCAGTAACTCTTGTTTGTCAAACTCTAGGGAAAGTCTCCCAGCAGGTGTGCTGTACAATGTTATCCCATCTGCTAAAGTTTGGTGCTATAAATAAACAGAGAAATATAGTTAATATACTGAATGAACAAGTAGTAAAAATTTCAAAAAAAAAAAAAAATAAGCAGTGTAGGAATGGGCAGTGCTATAAAAAGTATTGGAACAAGGAATGGTATCAATTTCGGCACTTGACTACTTCATTTTTTGTGCCCAAGTCTGATTAGATTACTGACCAAGAGTCTGATTAGATTACTGACCAAGAGTCTGATTAGATTACTGACCGTGAGGTCAGTAATCTAATCCTGCCTGCTGTACTTTATTCTACTTTTTAGCCAAAATTAATGATAAGATTGGCATGCAGCTAGTCAAGTACAGATCATTCTTTGAACCATTTACAACAAATTTATATAGCTATGAGGGATCAAAAATGAAAATGAAGTAGTCATGTGCCGAAATTGATACCATGCCTTGTTCCAATACTTTTTATAGCACTGCCCATTCCTATATACACTGCTTATTTTTTTTTTGAAATTTTTACTACTTGTGAATATTTGAATGCATGCTAGTGCAATCCCAATACAAAGGTTTAGAATGGTGTCTTCTCCACAGCCCTTCACGAAATAAGCTTAAAACTGGCTATAAAAGTAGATGCAGGGGTACTTAGGCTAAACTTAGCCTAAGTACCCCTGCATCTACATATATAGCCAGTTTTCAGTTTTAGCTTTCAGAAGCAATGCTATTACTTTTAAAAGTAATAGCATTGCTTTTGAAAGCTTGGTTGCCTGGCTACAAAAAAAAAAGGTCTAGTTGCACAGTGATATCGTAGTGCATTAGCCCTTCCCATAGTTTTTTTACACTGCCAGATGCTTCACTATTAATGCAAAAAGGCTTTCAGCACAGTTAGCTTGATTGTCCGGGAGCTCAATTGAAATTTGGTGAACTTTAACAACCTAAGGGCTTAGCTTCAGGACATGAAAAGCTTTGTCAAATCTACTTTAGTAAAAGAAAAACAAAAAGAAGGCATATATATATACACGTAGCTACTATACTAATTCTGCTGTGTGATGTAATGCACTTTCAGTGTTTCGTTAGCTAAAATTAAAGTTCGCCACGTAAAATCGATTGAGCTCCCTTGCACCAAAATTTCCACCATATACATGAAAACTTCCTGCTATTAATACGGCATTTCATTTACACTATATTAACTGTTATGTGACACCTAAGTCACACCTTGGCCATGGCCTACACAATCATTTCTCATCCCTTACCCTACTGTAATTACTTATTTTTGTTTTTAGCCTTTGTTTTTTATTTCATCTGGGTCAGTTTCATTTTTTTTCATTTCATTTCTGTACTCTATATTTTAATCACATCAGGTAGGTATACTTGTCATTAGCCTTCGTGCTATTTTATGTCTTCCCTGTTTGCTTTGTGCAACCAAATATTTTAAAGAAAAAAAATGGTTTACAGCTATCTATGTATAGGGGAGAAATTAAAGTGATGAATTTATGGAATGAGCAAATAAACTGTTGCATGTGGGCCCCTTTCAGTGACTGTGTCATGATGGCGATATTATCATTATTTTACCTTTGTGTGAGGTGGTGCACTATCAAATTTCCCTTCCTTCACAACTGGCTCATCCTTCATAGATTCTGAGCTGCCTTCCACAGCTTCAGTAATCAGAAAGCTTACATACCTTTTTGTCTGTTATTAAAAAAAATATCATATTGAAAGTTATTTGATTCCTCTATAATTGCATGATGTGCCTGTGTGCATATAATATCATGGAGGTTCACCAAAAGTGATTCAGTCTTGAGCTATCCTATACCCTTTCTCTGTCTGTGCAGAAGGCAAGCTAAAGTGCCTATACATGTATTATAACTAAAGACTACATATTATTATAAATGACAGTTCAAGATAATATACTTGTGCTTAATTGTGATTCTGTATAGCAGCCTTTGTATTCTGCAAACTAGCCTTGTTCCCAGGCTTCTCCCTTGTGAATCCTCTCCTTCAAAAATAAGGCAAGGAGGGAAAGCTTGCCATGGTCCAAATATCAAAGTATATGACATAGCCATTTTTGAAGCATTTGTATGTGGTCAAAGTTTTCCTGGGAGCTATATACCATGAGCAGGACAGAATGAAATTGATAATTTGATACCAGGTTCTCTCCTTACTATTTTCAACAGAAATATTCACAAGGGAGAAGCCTCAGCCCTGTATGGGCATGAGTATAGCAAGAGCTATACATTAACAGTATATAATTCAATTATCAGAGTGCATTTCAAAGCTGTCTATAGCTCTTGAGAGTTAGACAGATAAAGAGTGTAAAGGTATATGCAGTTTGGCCAATTGGATGAAAACAAGTTACTTCATACGCTACAATCAAAGTTGAATTGGTTTATTGTCAGTTAGGAATTAGAAAGTGTGTTCTATATAGGCCTTCAGACATGCTTAGCCCTCCCAGCCCTCAGATACCCAGGCAAAACATTTTTGTAAGATCTTACCAACTTAGTAATCTTCCTACGTATAAACTTGAAAATTTGTACTGTCAATAGGACAGTCAATCCATTGCAATACTACAATATTATGTACTTGTAAGTCTACAGTACATACATGTATAGCACAAAAATTTGCCGGATTGGTGGTTTTGGTAAGGATTGACAATATTAAATCCACCAACACAAGTCATTTTCATGCAGCACATATAAAATACACATATTGCTACGTGTGCTACCACCATACAAAATAAAATCTGCAGATCATGAATTTTTGACAATCTGCCTAATCCCACCAATATTTTGTGCCATATGGTATTATTATGATTATTCACATACACAAATGTAGCTACTAAAACAAAAAATATTAGCAGGCATTTAATTTGGTAATTTACTCCTACCTGCTCTAGTAATCACTGATTTTATTTAAATAGTGGGTTTAGTTTACCAATTTCTGTGCCGACTTTCCAAATCACCAAATTTAATATACCACCAATATTTCTCCATTCACAGTAGTTACATGTCTTACAAAGGCATGCATTAGCTACATTAAATTACACAACAGAGAGGTTGTACAAATTCAGCACACCCACATTTTCTTCTGATTCCTTAGCGCTAGCCTGTCATGAAGCACATAATAGAAATAAAAATGAATACCAAGATAAACTCATTAGGGGAGAATATTTAAACAGCTTGCAATTATGTGGCACTGTAAAGCTCACCCACCTCCAATATTTTTACTTGAGCCTGTCAAGAATGAAGTACATGTAGAAATGATAAAAGAATATCATAAGTAGAGCTTATAATTATTGTTTTGAACAGCTTGTATAATTGCATGTATTTAAAGTACACCCACCTCTAGTTCAGCTCGTTGACACTGCCATGAGGCAAATGTAATGAAAACAAACATTAAAAGTATATGGCTAATTGTTTTTACAGCTTGTGTGTATGAAGAGTACCCACCTTTTCTTTCTCATATAGAGCCTGTCATGAAGCACATGTATATATATAGAAATTTAAAAAAATCAGAGCTGATTAAAGCTTGTAAAATTGTGTCTAAAGTACACCCTACCTTTGTTTCAGCTGCTACACACTGTCAGAACACATGCAGAAATGAAAGGGGGAAAAGTAGGGCAGCGGTAGTTGAAGAGGTTTAATATAATTGTGTTTAAAGTAAACCCACCTCCACTTCAGCTCGTCGAGACTGTCATGAAACACATGTAAAAATGAACATCAAAAGTATATGGCTGATTGTCTATAAACAGATTGTCTGTAAAGCAGACCTTTTCTTTCTCATGTTGAGCCTGTCATGAAGCACATGTAGAAGTGAAAGAAGAAAAAAAGCATCAGAAAATAGGCCTGATTGCTCGTGTATAATAACACCCACCTTTTCTTTCTCATATTTAGCCTGTCATGAAGCACATGTAGAAATAAAAGAGAGCAGCAAAAATTAACTCTGTGTAGGACTGATTATTTCGAACCACTTGTAGGACACCCACCTTTGCTTCAGCTGCTGTACGCTGTCATGAAGCACATATATATATATAGAAATGAAAGAAGAAGAAAAAAGCATCAGAAAGTAGGCCTGGTTGTGCTTGTGTGTAAAGAACACCCACCTTTTCTTTCTCATATTGAGCCTGTCATGAGGCACATGTAGAAAGAACAGCAAAAATTAACTCTGTATAGGGCTGATTATTTTGAACCACTTGTAGGACACCCACCTTTGCTTCAGCTGCTGCAGCACGCTGTCACAAAGCACATGTAGAAATGAAAGAAAAAGAAAAAAAACATCAGAAAGTAGGCCTGATTGTGCTTGTGTGTAAAGAACACCCACCCCTCATATATTTAGCCTGTCATGAGGCACATGTAGAAATGAAAGAAAAACAAAAAGCATCAGAAAGTAGGCCTGATTGTGCTTGTGTGCAAAAAACACCCACCTTTTCTTTCTCATATTGAGCCTGTCATGAGGCACAAGTAGAAAGAATAGCAAAAATTAACTCTGTATAGGGCTGATTATTCTGAACCACTTGTAGGACACCCACCTTTGCTTCAGCTGCTGCAGCACGCTGTCACAAAGCACATGTAGAAATGAAAGAAAAACAAAAAAGCATCAGAAAGTAGGCCTGATTGTGCTTGTGTGTAAAGAACCTTGACCCACCTTTTCTTTCTCATATTGAGCCTGTCATGAGGCACATGTAGAAATGAAAGAAAAACAAAAAGCATCAGAAAGTAGGCCTGATTGTGCTTGTGTGTAAAGAACACCCACCTTTTCTTTCTCATATTGAGCCTGTCATGAGGCACATGTAGAAAGAACAGCAAAAATTAACTCTGTATAGGGCTGATTATTTTGAGCCACTTGTAGGACACCCACCTTTGCATCAGCTGCTGCACGCTGAAAGAAAAAGAAAAAGCATCAGAAAGTAGGCCTGATTGTGCTTGTGTGTAAACGGAACACCCACCTTTTCTTTCTCATATTGAGCCTGTCATGAGGCACATGTAGAAATAAAACAGAACAGTAAAAATTAACTCAGTGTAGGACTGATTATTTTGAACCACTTGTAGGACACCCACCTTTGCATCAGCTGCTACAGCACGCTGTAACGAAGCACATGCAGAAATGAAAAAAAAAGCATCAGAAAATAGGCCTGATTGTGCTTGTGTGTAAAGAACACCCACCCTTTCTTTCTCATATTGAGCCTGTCATGACACATGTAGAAATAAAAAAGAACAGCAAAAATTAACTCTGTGTAGGACTGATTACTTTGAACCACTTGTATATAGGACACCCACCTTTGCTTCAGCTGCTGCAGCACGCTGTAACGAAGCACATGCAGAAATTAAAAAAAAAAGCAACAGAAAATAGGCCTGATTGTGCTTGTGTGTAAAGAACACTCACCCTTTCTTTCTCATATTGAGCCTGTCATGAGGCACATGTAGAAATAAAAGAGAGCAGCAAAAATTAACTCTGTGTAGGACTGATTATTTCGAACCACTTGTAGGACACCCACCTTTGCTTCAGCTGCTGCACGCTGTCATGAAGCACATATAGAAATGAAAGAAGAAGAAAAAAGCATCAGAAAGTAGGCCTGATTGTGCTTGTGTGAAAAGAACACCCACCTTTTCTTTCTCGTATTGAGACTGTCATGAGGCACATGTAGAAATA
Organism: Tethya wilhelma; assembly: GCA_964030475.1. Lineage (NCBI taxonomy): Eukaryota > Metazoa > Porifera > Demospongiae > Tethyida > Tethyidae > Tethya > Tethya wilhelma. Next base: position 6,329,065 of record CAXIPT010000006.1, on the reverse strand, counting down.
AAAAAAAAGGTAGGGTTGATAATTTTGAACAGCTTATCTAAAGCATACCCACCTTTGTTTCAGCTGCTGCACGCTGTCATGAAGCATAAGTAGAAATGAAATAAAAAATTAAAATTTATTGAGCATGCATGGCTTATTATTTTGAACAGCTTATATAAAACACACCCACCATTTCTTTCTTATATTTATCCTGTCACAAAGTACATGAGGAAATGAAATAAGAACATCAAAATTAACACTGCAGGGCTGATTGTTATAAACAGCTTGTAGAATTAGTGTAAAGTAAATGAAAAAAGGAAAAAAAAGTACTGATTGTTTTGAACAGCATAATTCACACCTACCTCTGCTTCAGCTGCGGCACGCTGTTATGAAGCACATACATATATAAATAAAAAAGAACATCAAAAGATTGTTTTGAACAGCCTATGCAATATTGTGTCCAAGGTACACCCACCTCTGCTTTAGCTTGTTGATCCTGTCATGAAACACATGTAGAATGGGGGGAAAAAAACACAAAAAGTAGGGCTGATTGTTTTGAACAGCTTGTGTATAAAAAAAAAATTGGGCACACCCACCTTTGCTTCAGCTACTGCACGCTGTTATGAAGCACATGTAGAAATGAAAAAAAATACATCAAAATTAACCCTACAAGTAGTCAAAAAAAATCAATGAGTGTAGGAATGGGCAGTGCTGCTGAAAGTAAAGGAACAAAGAATATCTCAATTTTGGCACATGACTACTTCATTTTCATTGGTCCTTCATGCATAATATCTACCATTCATGTAAACAAAAATATAATCATGAGTACTCAGGAAAAAAATCTGTCAGTTTTAGGCCTTGCATGTAGTTTGTAATCTGTCAGAGTGAGCCTCAGAGCAAGTTAAATGGCTTAACTTTGTAAGATCATATTTATTAACCCTTGGTGCACATGCACAGCAAGGGTTACGGTAGTCGTTTTGTCTGTATGTGTGTGTGTGTGTGTGTGTGTGTGTGTGTGTTCCAACTATATCTCAAGAACGCAAGCTCCAGTCTTCAAAAGCGGCATACCAAGGTAAAACAGTTGAGATTATCTACACAAAGAATTCAGTAAAAGCCTGTAGTTCCTGAGATCTGAGGAGGCCACACCCATGCGAGCATGAATGGCGATCCTGAGCGAGCCTCGAGCTCGTAGCATAAGTAGTACAAGTTTAGCTACGTATATACTGATATGTAATGGGCCTGAGATCCTTACAAAGCAACAAAAGCCTGTGGTTTCTGAAATCTGAAGCTTTGCAGCCTCCCTGACAGTGAGCAGAGCTTTATACTTCGAGGCCACACCCAGTTATATTTTGGGGGGTGAGCCTGAGCGAGCCCCATAGCAAAGATAGTAGATGCTTAGCTACTGATGCATGCACTATTTCAAATCGATAATATGTACAATATACTAATACACAAACAGTAATGCATAAAATTTTCACATCACAATGACATTAAAAACTCCAAATTTTACGTGCATATTCGTCGCAGCACCAAGGGTTATGCACTTTGGTGCCTTCATTTTGTATTGTGTCTATGTGGGTAGCAATACATGCAGTCATTGTCACAAGCCACTTCACCACACCACATTGTAGTAATGTAAACCACTTCACTATGTGTAAACCAACAATTGAACTTGACATGGCAGGAATGTTCTGGTGTGTTACCAGCAAAGAGAGGCTTTTCATGAACTTTAAATTTTGTGCCACAAAAATTATTTAGATATAGGTAAATAGCCATCCCTTCATGAGAATGGTCTCCCCAAGAAAACTAACTTTTCCCCTGCGTTTACTGATCGGGAATACCGTTACTAGGCACAGAATCAAGTGTTTGAAGTCATTTTTTCTAAACGCTGTGCCCACAAATTTGCAAACAATTGATTTTAGATACCAGCCTCCCTCTAGTACTTCTATGCACTTCATTTATGGAGCTATAGAGGGAGCCTGGGATTCAGAGGTCACATTATGTGTTCTCATACACGTAATAATAACAACACACCAATCATGAAAAAATTACCTTTTGTTTAAAGTAGAACAAAGCTGCAATCAGTATGATTATAGTTATCACTATACCGCTGACGAAAATAGACACTACCAAACCAGCTGTGAGCCCAGCCACTTGCTCACGACGTACCTCACGCACACGATCTGAAAGAAAAAATTGTTAGGAATTTGAGATAAATATGCATGTGTATAAAAGAAGATCCAGTACAAATAAGCTAGTAAGCAGTGACAGTGCCATGCAGTTAGCCACCTAGGATAGTTAATATGTATTGCGGCTATAGTTAAAATTAATGCAATGTATTATAATATTGGGCAATGAATGGGTAAGGACAAGGATGAATTTGTTAAGCAATTGTAGTTATAGATGTAGATTTATTTTTTTTGGCTTTTGATGGTGAATGAATCAGATTCATTTGACCTACTACATTATCAAAATACATTGTAACTAACATTAGAGTGTTATAACATAATTATAATACCATAAACCTATAGCGTCATTTGCAGGCCTTAATTCCCATGCAGTTTAATTTTTAAAGCTGGGGAAGCTTATTTAATGCTGAGGATCATGGCCTGGAAATGAAGCTACAACAAACCTGTTGCATTTAGTACTGTCACATCTATCACAGAAGCATTACTCAGTCCACAGGTGTTATTGCTTATAACTTGTACTTTATAACTGCCTGGTCCTACACTCAGAGTCAAACTAGTTGCACTTGTTGTCTGCACAGATGTGGGGGTCGTATTAGTTCGAATCTCATAATTTGTTGCTTCTTCTTGTCGTTCCCAAGATATCTTGGTAGAATCGGCATTGAGTCTATCCGTGGGGACTCGAGGAGGTATATCTTTACATAAAGAGAAAACCACTATGCATGAGTACAATACAGCTATACAAAGACATCACACAATTAATACCGTATAGCGGGAAATTTTCGTGCGGTTAAAATTTCGTTTCAGGCCTTGAAAACAAGTTTTCGTGGTCTTATTTTCGTTCTGGACCCATGACCCCGCGGCCACGTTTTAAAAATTTCAGATTTTCGTGGGCAAAATTTTCGTTTTCATGCTGTCTGGAATGAAAGGAACGAAATTTTTCCCTCACGAAAATTTCCCGCTATACGGTAGTATATTATATACAGCTATGTATACCTATAACAGTGAACATATTCACATCCGATCCTTGCGGTACATGACACTCAGTAACTGCTGGTCCTAAGGGATTCGAATTAAGTGGCAGAGATAGAGTTACAGTAAAGTCAGAGTTTCCACTTCCATCAGGGATATTCTTCTCAAGGATAGAGACTGCCTCTGAATTTGAACCACGAAATGCTTGAGTACCATTATCGTCATCATTAAAAAATAAAATCGGGTCTGTTTCAGGTACAAGTGGTGGACTGACAATGCGAATATTGGTACCATATCCTACGCAATTGAAGACTACTCTGCTATTCAAACAACCAGTCCTGTTATTGCCATCAGTGAAGTTAAGAGTTGAAGTGAGCACAGGAATAGTCTGACCTGAGGAGAGGGGGGAAAAAAATCTGCAACGAGGCTTAACTAATAACTATACCTAACACACACCATAGATACTAGAGGCTAAGTATATATGTACCACATACACAACTGCAATATGTTCATACCTGAACATCTTTCAGAAGTCAGGAATAGGATCTAGATCAAAGTATGTGTGTAAACAACTATAATTATGACATAATTATGCAGTGAAATGAATTTTTAACTACTTATTATAGCCAAACATAATAAATACAGCATACCGTATAGCACAAAATATTGGCGGGTATAAAATTTGGCGGATTGTCCAAAATTTCATGATTGGCGGATTTTATTTTGGCGTTTGAGCACGCAGCAATACACGTATTCCATATGTGCATGCGCAAAAATGACGATTTGGCGGTTTTAAAACAGAAATGTCCAAAGCTTTAACTTGGGGGTTAAAGTTTCCTATCTTCAGTCTGTTGGTGATTGCCATGAGCATAAAATCCCATCTCTGGACACTAAACTTTGTTAAAAGTTAGATTATTTAATGTACAATTTGCATACCAAGTTTGGAACAGCAAAGCAAGAATCTGTGGAAGAAATAAAAACAATGCGTTGCATACTTCATAATCGCGAATTAACTGTACTTGACCTTATGAATAAATTCATTTGCAATTAAATCTCAACGTAGGAGCGTTTCCGCGTACGCGTGCGGTTCGACTGNTACCAAGGACATAATATTAGTTTACAGGCCCTTGATCATATCTTGTAGATTGGTGGTCTGCAGCTTGAGGGCTGTTCCTTTGATGGTACTAGGTTGCTTGAAAACAAGCAGGACTCATCCTCAGTTGCAACCATGCCTCCTTGCACTGTTGCCTGGGTAACCAAAGAGACTCCACCCCCCTACTCCGAGGCTGATTGCATATCCTTGCCGATCTACTATAGTCCTAATAGAGACAAGCTGGTGGCTTGTTTGGACGTGCCCAGTGGAACTCCCGGTAGCAAGGTGCAGTGGATACAATCGGGGGCTGCTCTGTTNCACACACAGTAAGCCTGTACAGCCACCCAGGCCACCAAAGCCAAAACACTTATAATGCTAAAGTATGTGTATGTCTATTTGTATGTATGTATGTGTGTTTAGTTCTTGTCATGAGCTTTTTGATGAGTAATTACTTTAATTTTTTTACCCATGCCCATGTTATGCATGACGTGTATATTACGTTTGCACTCTGTCATTGCTTTTCTGTTACTGCTATATATGAGAAATCATTGTCGCATTTGAACAAATATTCATTACAATAATTAGTGGCTATACAGATCTTTAGAGGATTGCAATGAATAAAAAATATGGTATTGCTGTAACGTATCTGATTGTGTACAAAAAAAAAGCTAGTATAATTATACAGGATCGTAATAATTTTTATTGCAAACATTATATAGACCATTATCATTCTGCATATATAGCCACAAGATGTTTCCACATGTTTCAGTTCAATCACTGCAGACCGGTGTTAATTTTAATGTACTTCCTTCCATCAGAGAAAATATAAAAGAGAGTGATATATTGCTGCATTTTTTTTTTTCCAGTCTGGAAGGAAATTAAAGTTCTTGTTGATCAGCACTGCATTCTGTATACGTATCTATAATGAAATAGCTTTTACTGGGATGATCTTCTACCTTGTAGTTTATTGGAAACATCTTTTCTGTATACCCAACAAAACAAGCAAAACAACAATGCATTGATCAGCACTCATCAAGAAAATATAATTGCTATACAAAACTAATGATGTAAGCCAAATTCCCTTGCAATTCAATATTCTCTAGAGATTTACTTGCACTAACTACTTCGTCATACACAGGAGAAGAAGTGTTTGACCCAGACACAGTGGAACCATGACGACTCTGTGATTGTCTAGTTGATTGTTCAACAGTCTCTTGAGTAGAGGGAATAATATCATTCACCAGTGGAGAAGGGTTGGGGTCCTGAGGCTCATCTGATACAGTAAAACCATCAGACTTGACATGAAGACTCTGTGATTGTACAGTCACTTGTTTATTGGTCAATTTCCTGACTTGCAGTTCAACATTCTCTTGCCGACTAGAGTGTTACATCATACACTGAAGGAGGGTTGTGGTCCTGAGGCTCATTAGATAGTGTGAAACCAGCAGACTTGGCACGAAGACTCTTTCCTAGTTTTACTCTTTTAATTTTGTATAAGATTAGTCCACCACAGATGAAGCCAATGATGAAACCAAACAGCACACAGATGACAGTAGAGATGGCTACAATAACTCCAGTACCAAGACCACCTTCTGTTCGTGCATGACAAATGTTTATAAAAATAATATGGCTATGATTTTGATTATCATTCTGTGGATAGCATGGGTTAATTTTATACTTTTTTCTAGCCTACCTATTTCTCTACATGCTGGCGTTGGAGTCCAAGAGCCACTCTCCTGACAGGTGGCCATTGGTGGGTCTGATGTTGGGAGGTAGTCTTCATTGCACTGGAAGGACAACACAGCACCCACTGCTCCACTGGGATAGTCATTAATGACTCCATTAGCCAGGGGCAGGAGGGGATTACAACCAGCTGCATGGGGGAAATAATTAGTGTTACTGCACAAGGTTTCAAGTTGGCCTGCATGGGGTAAAGCTACACAATAATTACTTTCACAGTCAAAAACAAGTGATGGAATGAAATGATGTACATACCTACATCCTGACTGTATATACTGGTAGTGGTGCCTGAGTCACTTGGTGTGCCCACAGTGACAATGTAATTATCAGCATTAATGACAGGAGTCCACCCAATGGTCACTGCTGCTCCATCTCTAGTGAACTTTACATTAGCATCATGCAGTTGTAATGGCACCAGGAGTGGCTGGAGGAAAAACCTGTATTAATAGTACATTTCCAGGAACTGTTTGAAATACACTAACTTCTGAATGTGAATAAGGAACAAAACTTACTTCACTTCGTATCTGTACCATAACATAATAAGTCTGGGCGCCAGACCCTTCTTAAAACCTAGCAAGAAAGGATCTGGTGTCCAGACTAACACACTCTACAGTAGCTCCATTCAAAGTAGCAGTAACAGAGAATGTCAACACTGAGGATGTTATCATACTGTCACTACCACTAGCAGTGATCTCAAACCCAAATCCAGGATCATTGCTGACTGTGAGTGCATGTGAAACCAATCAGTGATGAAAGCACAGCTCTGCTCAGATCAGTACCTCCCTGGTAGCTGACAGTCCACCTCAGTGTGTCAGCTGGAGCTGTATCACATGTGACTCTCACTGTGTCACCAGGACAGGCTATCAGAGGAGACACTGTCAAGGCAGCATTGATATATCTATGGTTAGGTAATATTATTAAATGATAAAAGTTAAAGATCAGTTGTGATAATTCCATTTGCTCTTTACCTGGTGCAGCACTGCCATCCTGCATGAATAGTGAGATCCACGGCTAAGACCTTGTTGGTATAACAAAATGTGCACTGAAATAATTTAGCTTATCATATTGACGACCACCACCCTCTAGTTTTGAAGCAGGTGTTCATGCTCATTGCTGTGCCTGTAGCTTGTTATAAATATCTACTGGCTTTTCCACAGTTTAAAGGTGTTATGATGAATGTCATGACTATGTGTTTGTCGTTGGTAAGTCGCAATTTTGTAATGTCTTTGCAATTGTGGCAAATTGTCTATGATATAGATCCTTTGTGTTTCTGTGTCTACCACTGGATGTTTTAGTCTCGCGTAGCCAGCCCCTCTCTAATATTCGCTCCGCACACACGCTCCGCGAAAGAGAGGGTCTGGGAACTTGCCCATACTATTGCTGTGCAGTTCCCCAGGATTCCTGGGGAAACCACAAGCCTTTGATAATACTACGTAGCACTTATAGTCCTATGGTTTCCAAATGTACACGTGTAGAGTTCAGCTAGCATTCAGGATATGAATATTATTATCACCTACTTAACAAACACTTATTTTTCTGTTAGTCCGCCCATAACAACATTCCTGCTGCACAGGTATAGTATGGGCAAGTTCCCAGACCCTCTCTTTCGCGGAGCGTGTGTGCGGAGCGAATATTAGAGAGGGGCTGGCTACGCGAGACTATGGATGTTTATGGTAGGTAGAAATATAGTGAGAGTTAGTGTGACTTCACTATCATTGATCTTTCTTTCATAGGAAAAACTACGCTATATCCAATTGAATAGTAGTGTTTCCGGAAGCAGAAGGAATTTTGCCTGTTCTACTAATGGGACTATAATACTCTGGACTATTCCACCACATGTCAATGAATCTGACCCATTGCTCTTTTCCCTGGAGACAATGCTAAGCCAGGTGTTGTTCGTGGACCTGTTGTGGCTGTGCTAGTGAGTACGGATCCTCTTCAATCTTTATTGACTGTGAAATAGCAGAACATTAATACAACAGTTGAGTGTGCTACTAATGACAACAGAGAATCTATTCCATACCAAACAATAGGTAATAATTATAAATTTTCAATCTTTCAATGTACTGGAACAGTTACGTACTCAGTGCATGCAAGCATAAATATTATTATAACGCTTCACATGGATTGGAAACGCCTCCATATACTGGAAAATCATAAGAACTAAGAGTCACAAGAAAATCCCTAAAGTAGTTACTGACTGATTATTAACCTGGAAATTGCACTCTGCAAACACTGTTTATGGCGCCAAAGTAGAATCCAGGTCTGGGAACGAGGGTAAATGGACAATTTACTGATTTCTATATTGGCCAGTCAGAATTTGTCTCATATTCTGCACCGTTTTGCACACTTACTATCTACCTAGAAAACTTGAAGTTTACAAGACCCAGAAAAGGTGCCTTAGTACTTTAAAAAGATGTAAGTACTGTTTCTTGTAAAAGCCTAGATTTGCAGTTGAACCTGCATAAGTTCATGATATAAATAACAGGTAATAGACTGCTCTACAATCCTTTGGACTATAAAATATTGTCTAGAAATGACCTCAACCAACGCACACTCTTACAAATATGATATCCAGAACAATCACTGTACTCTTCTGGCTACAAAAACTTCCATAGCCCTGCATAGATACTGCCATTATGGACCATAACGGAATACAAGCCAGTTCATAGCCTTTGCATTCACTTGTAGTTGCCTAGTGTCAGAACAAACTTTAGTACATGGATTGGAAACGGGATAGTTTACGGAGTAATCTGCGGAGTTTGTATTCGCAGACGTCAGTATATGGCCAGCTGCTTGTGTAGAGAATGGATAGGGTGTGCTTAGCTCTACTTCTCTCAAAAAAAAAAATGCTGAGCAAGAAAAACGTTGAAAAGAGAAACAAATAATCCCAGTGAAGCGTATATATTATCTATGGTGCAAGAGACAAACTAATAATAATCCTTGAATTGCACATGCACCATTTATAGTTCAACCTAAAAGTCCAGAAAGGATTCAAATTAATGATGCCTCTCAAATGGAGGAAACTTCAAGAGGACTAAGTTCTATAGTGGATTGGTCCCAGCCAAATGATGTTGACATTGCACATTACGTAATTCATGTTAACACTACAACATCACTTTTGGACGACGACGTTGAGTTCGTTAAATTTACAAACCCAGTCATTCCAGCATGTACAGGCATACAGGTTGAAATATATTCAGTCAACACGTGTGGACCATCTAGTAAGAACACTATTGCTGTAGCAACAAACAACAGTGAGGGTAAGAGGTTTGCTTTATTTTGGAGAAATTATTCATTAACATGATTGTCCATTTTTTAATAAACAGCATTGGTGTCAGAGAGACATCACTGGACAGTCTTCCTGTTTCTAACTGTCTCCTGGGTCTACATTGCAGTAAAGGCAATAAAAGAAAGACTTGGTAAAACAGCAAAACACAATCAGTACTGTTGTGCAGATCTAGCTAGATTTGTATAATTTTGAGCTTTGTTAGCATTCTATCACTAATCATATAGCAAAATGATGCCAACTTTGAAGCACAGTATTATAGCACATAATACACATGCAATTAAGCTCTTGTCGTCGTCATTATTATTCTGTGACAATCATAATTACAAACTTTACCTATGCTTTATTATTTTTTTTCCTATTTGCCAGTACGTCTCCTCTTGTTGCACTTTACAATTACGTATATACAATTAAGTGGGGAAGAGGACATGATGATTGTCACCATAGAAGTTTAGATGCAAGCGATTCAGAGTTGAGATAATTCCACAGCTACATCACTGATCTCCACAGCACAGCTTGCTGCACCATATAGCAGACTGTATAAGTAATTTTGGAAGAAACCATGCCAGTAGTGCAACAGTTCATGCCAGATGTTTGGCTTTTTGGCTGATGTCCTCTACCCATTAGAGGTGGTGACAACAATGAGTGGCCAAGACCTTGCTGGTGTAAACAATGTGCAACTGAATAATTTAGCATACTATATTGACGACCCCTACCGTCTGGTTACAGCTCGCGAATTACACACACAATGTAAATAGTGACAAGTTATTTAGATGCCCACATATCAGTCGAACCGCACACGAATATCCGCGCCTGATTTTGTTTGCAACGTAAGTGGGCGTGACCAGGAAAATGGCGACTTTTTGGCCGTTTGGAGGCACATTGAAGAATGAAGTTTCAAGCTGGATTACACGGAGATTTGGCCCTATCTGTGCTCACCATTGGATAGTCAGATGTCCAAAGAATAATATAAGTCTTCATTTACGAGCTCAAGTGTTATACGAAATGTCTGCTTGCCGTGAATATTTGCACTAGGACACCAGACAAGCAGTGTGTGGTGACTATTTCCAGGAGAATATCACTCGGTAAGCAAGGGACACAATTTTGGCTTGCTTATTTATGTTCTACGATGTCTTAAGCACCTTGTGTGCTATTATTGCTATTGTAAATGTCTTTAAACGGAAATGTCCAAAGCTTTTGTAAGGGCACTCACCCTAATCTACATATGAATGCATATAAATTCAATGTATTGTGTAGTACACGACTACTTTCTAAGTTTTTGTATTTTGCCACTGAATTTGAAGCACAATAAGGCATACTAAGACTTGTACAAGGTATATCTGTCTGTCACTAGGCTCTTTCAATGTACTATTTGACCCAGTCAAGTTTATCATAATAGTATGGAAAAAGTACATCATGAATATTCATATACTGGTATTATAATAGTTCACACATAGTCTCGATTCTTGTCTTCTGCAGGCTCTGATTCAGGCACATCTTCTGACAGTTGAAACTACTTTAGAAAGTACTCCAATTCATATAAAAAACAGTGNCAGGAGAAAATTTTTTCATAGCTTTCAATTCGTATGTGCAGCACACACTCGTATTGCACATACTACACTATACGGTACAACAATATCCTATTTTGCAGTTGATAAGTAGCGTACTAACAGTAGAACTGCATGTACAGCATATGGCCATAGATAATATAGTCTATATTATCTATGATATGGCATAACAATGACAGACATACCACATGTGCTGGGCCTGGGAATGAGGCTAAGTGCATGCAAAGCTTTGAAACGAGGCTTGCAATGTAACTTACAGTGAGCAAAAGCTAGCTAGTGGTACGTATCATACGTGTGCCTACTGACCACATACATGCATACATACTAGCCATGTCCATAATAGTGACCTCTGAACTCTAATTATTGTAAACTAGCTAGAGAACGAGTCGAGCAAAATGTAGGATGCCAAATGGATCGGATCTGGTCTGTTTTCAAACTGTTAGCGTGAGATTTTTATTGTAAAGTGAGAACATGTTACAGTTATGACTGTTTCATGTGTGAGAAATATGCACAATGCATTAGACTTAGTTGGCATGCAGGTCTGTACTGGACTCACTAATTATTAAATTAATGCATGTTTGTGATCATTGACCTCTCTCTCTCTCTCTCTCTCTCTCTCTCTCTCTCTCTCTCTCTCTCTCCTCCCATACAGTGGCCCTCCTCAGCCGCCACGCCCCCCAAAGCCGAGGAACTTGTAATCAAAAGTACATTTTAGTATAATTTTAAAATTTTGTGTCTGTTATTATTTTTGTTTCATGTTGTAGTTTGTGCAGGACACCATGTATACATGACATTGTGTAATGGAATTTCTAATAAGCTCATGAATCACTTACCATTATGCATATTTCAATATCACTGATGTACATACTGACACACAGCCTCTCTGCTGTGTGTGCTGTTTTTCACTCACCACATAGGTACTTGAATAACAAAACTTTCACATGACAGCAAACCACCTTGTGCACTAGCTAAACCACTTTGTGTACTCAGCTCAGCCACCTGGTATCTTAGTGTATCTTGTGGCATCTGTTGCTAGAAGATTTACCATATCATTTTTGTGATGCATACCAAAATTGTATTAGAAAAGCAGTCCCAGAAATCTTTTAACAATGCATATAGCCTAATGGCTATCTTACACTATGTGTGGACTAAAATGTTGCCTATTGGGTCTAAGACTGATATGGTACTAACATCAGGTATTCTAATTCTAACTTTCTACTCTTACAGGCCTGACTCTGATCATGCAAGATTGGGTATCATGATTGTGTGTAACCCCTGTATTGCTTTTGTAATGGTCAAGTCGCAGAGTAGAATTTTCTTGACAATTAATAGTATGCACTCTCATGCACACAATGAGATGTTGTGCTTTGACTATACAGCATCACATTGTGTATAGTCTATGACAACTGACAGCTGTGTGTGTGTGTGTGTGTGTGTGTGTGTGTGCGTGTGTGCGTGTGTGCATGCGTGTGTGCGAGACAGATATAAATTTTAACATACAAATGTACAATTGTGTAATTCATGTGTGTCAGTTCAAGTGTGTTGCACATATACAGTATCTGAACGTCACGCTAGAAAGGTATATTACTGTGCAAATGTGTGTGTGTGTGTGTGTGTGTGTCTGTATGTGTGGGTGTGCATGTGCGTGCATGTGAAAGATATTTTCTAGAGAAATATATGCAAGATTGTGCATGCATATATTTGTACATGAGTGTATGAGTGTATGTGTGTGTGTGTGTGTGTGTGTGTGTGTGTGTGTGTGTGTGTGCATGTGTCCCTGTGAATGCTTTTTCTAGCTAGCTCGGCTTTGAGCACTCCAAAGATTGATGTGTCAGCCAGAAAAGTAACTGTTTCTTGAAGAGGGCATCTCAGCGCATTTCAACACTCTTATCATTGCTGTAATCAGTAGTACAATAATAATTATCTGCTATAATTAACCTTATCTTACGTCAAACTCTGATCCCTCAGCCTTGTTTGAATTTGTCATCACTCCTGTCAATGCTGTTGGAAGAGGAGAGCCAAGTAGTATGGCTTTTCCAAAATACATTGGGTGTGTATGCTTTTGAGAGTTAAACAAATTCATTAGTTGCCATTATCTTCCTGTATTCCCAACTAAGGGTGTATTTAATTGCCTGGCAGTCCCAGTTTTCTGAACTGGAATGTTTATTCTGGAATTATTGAGTGTCACATACAAGATCCAAGTTTTGGAATCAGATTTTGTGTAGCAAGCCTTATTTGGATGCTTACTCACTGCCTACTCATGTATCAATAGACCAAGCCCCTTTAATGTAAATTCATTGTTCAACAAAAGGAATTCATTGCAAGTACACTGTAAAGAAGTTGTCATGAACATGACCATCTCATGCCAATTCAGGGGTGGTTCTATTGCTGGTAACCATATGAGCCTTATATTATCTATGCTGGTAAGGGCACTGCATGACTCAGAGTATATATCCTTGGCCACTACATGCACTGAATCCGGGATCAGTTGTGGTAGCTATATATGCACACTGATTTATGGCTAGGAATGAGCAGGTAGATAGATACAATTTTAATTTGGTTTTGCAGGAATGCAGTTATTATCCACGACACATTGTGGATTTTCATACTGGTCCTGCCACAACAGAACAAAATAGAATCTGATACGAATTACAAAGGAGTTATCATTAGTAGTGAAACTATTTGCTAAGCCTTTTTAATACTGACATGCAGGAAAGTAGTTTTGGAGCTCATTGGTTTTACACAATCTGGGAGTTTTTTTATAGTGAGATTCTCCCTGGAACTCAAAAGATTGATGAGCGATACATATTAGTCTTTGGGCATCAGGGGAGTGCTGTTCTCATTGATCCACGAGACTTAGGTTGATCCGTATGTACCCTTGCACTTGGTACAAATTTGGAGTTTAGGTGATGTGTGGTCTCAGGTGTGCATACGTACCAAGTCTCACTCATTAGGAGTGAGTCTCACTCATTTTGAAGCTGTCTCACTCCTAAAAGTGCTCAAAATTTGTATTATGCCAATGGAATCTCACTCTTTGTGCTCTACTGCTTTTATGTACTAAGATAATGAATTTATATGGTACATATACAAAATCTCACTCATTTCAGTGCATGAACCTTGGGAGCTCTGGGTGTGCCTGTGTAGATGGCATATTGCTGCAACTAGTAGTCCACGTCATGTTTGGGAGTGAATCAGGAGGTCACAAACATGTTCGATTATATTATATAATGTGACCCAATCACTCTACTACAGCTCACCCTAACTGAAACCATAATTCTAGTGGTGGGCTTTAATAACTACTGTCATCATTAATGTCAACATTGAAAGAAAAACTGCTAGTGTGTACTCCAGTTTCCCACCACCAGTGATATGAACTTTGAACTGTCAATTCAGTAAAGGGATTGTACAAGATCATGCCACCCATTATACTCATTGTTAGGGAACACAAACAGTTGCACAATGTAAACAGGCCAATGTACCCATCTGTGTTTATCTACATCTAGCAGTATGTACTTGTGTTCCTGACAATTAACCTTGTACCTGGGCCATGCATCTGTGCATGCAGTGAATGACTATTACATGAATAGGAGTTGTTTACTGTGTGTTTGTGTTGCACTATGGATTAGCTTAGCTGCTATGATATGCAGTCTTGAATTTTGGCTTTTTACATGAATTCTCATCTTAACAACAAAATTAAGTTATCCTAGTGTCATATCCATAATATGCTGGGGGAATGTCTAATAGTCTCGTGGGCAGACGTCTGGCCCACGAGACTAGGGAATGTCAAGCATATTCAATTCATTATGGTTGTATACTGCATCATGCCATGGGGTTCAATGTATTCATGTGACAACCAATGCAAGCTTCCATTTGTATTCTGGATGACGTTGTGCTTGTTACTACACGCGCGCATTATTAATTTTACATTAATTTTGTATCCAATTCGCGCGCTCTAAACCGGACGGTGATGGTCGTCAATATAATATGCTAAATTATTCCTTTGCACATTTGTCATACCAGCAAAGTCTTGGCAATGCACTCACATTGAATGGGTAGAGGACATCAGCCAAAAAAGCTAAACACATGACATGAACTATTGCACTACTGGCAAGGTTCCCCCAAATACAGTCTGTGTGCAGCAAGCTATAGTCCCTTTCTTGCTAGGTTTTAGGGGGAAGAAAGAAGGAAGGGTCTGGTGCCCAGACTAGCAGCAAGCCACAGTGCTGAGAAGACCAGTGATGTATCTACTACATTAGCCTGTTGTATTAATGTATGGCATCCTCAAAACTAATCTAATCTATTAATATTCGGTATGTAATAGTTTTCATCTGAACTTCTGTATCATACGTACGGTAGTACGTATAGCTCTTTCGGTACCAAAATGTCGTAATTTTACGACAGGTTTGTAGTTCAATATTTCTCAGTGATGTCATAATTTATGCTTATGAATTTATTCATTGTCGGTAGTGTTGGGTACAAAGGTCTCGTTACACTGGAAGTAGATCAGTGATCCCTCTGTTGTAGCAGTACAAGGAACCATTTAATGAAGGTAAACATTGAAGGCATTGCTACTTTAGAATAGCTGTATAGCCTCGATCCCAGGCCCCTCCCTTTAGCTTTTTTTGCAAAAAAGCACAGGGGGAGCCTGGGAACGAGGCTATAGCTGTAGACAGTGAAAACATACATTACCTCTGGTGTTCCTTCTACTTCCTGTGGTGCACTACCAGCACAGTTGACAGCTGCCACTCTCAGAGAGTACTCAGTGTTGTAAGAGAGACTAGTCATTAATGACTCCATTAGCCAGGGGCAGGAGGGGATTACAACCAGCTGTATAAATTATAAGGTTACAATAGTCAATCGAATATGTCTGACTGTGTCCCTAATTCATATAATCAATGAGGAATGTCAGGCAAGGGAATGGCGTGGTCGGAAATGATGAGGAGGAGGGGAAGGAGTACACAAGGGAAGAAGGGGAGGGGAAAACCACCACTTCATCTGTACAAATGCAAGAATGAATCTATAAATATACAACAAAGGTATAGAGCCAATATTAATGACAGACTTGACCATGTGCATACAAACCTGCTATCGCACTATCCATGACTTCCACAGTTACAGTGACATCACACTCCAGAGACATTAGACCAGTTGTTGAGACTGAACTGCAAACATCGACAGTACATTCAGCGGGGTTGGGAGACGGCACTGCCACAAAACTGAAAATGAAATCAGCCACTGCAGGGAAATCAGAAAAGAAGTTCAATAACTGCTACAGAATAAAACTACACTAATATTGTTATCTTACAATCTGATGAATCTCTGATAATGACCGTTAGCTCGTCACGATCCATATCAAGAGTATAGCCTTCAGCTTCAGCATCAGCAGCACTCAAAGTCACAGTGATACTGATATTGATCTGCAACCATTGGATTTGCTGATATTCATGACCTGATGATGGAGGTGGAGGAGGGAGATAATGTTCCATTTTCCCTACTTCTGACTACACCGGGAGGTCCACTCAAGGTTGATATTGGTGTCATTATAACACTGAACGATGGAAACAAAGCAGGTGAATGAATATACTCATACAGACTGAGTGTACATGCAGTATGTCACTTTGAAGGTTTATTTGATTGTGTTATCGCTATAGTGTTGAATGAGGACTTCAACCAGAGAACCCTCTGAGTCTCTGTCATGTTTCTTGTTAATGATGGCAATGGAGCAGAGCGCACCACTGTAGACACAGTATCTATCATTGCTGACAATGTTCTGGAAGGTGCCCATTCATTCTCATGGTGAATGGGTGTGTTACCGTATAGCGGGAATTTTTCATGGGGGAAAATTTTTGCATTTTCATCTTGCGTTTTCATCTTGAATAGAAATTTGTGGGGAAAATTTTCGTGGATTGCGTCTCAACATTACGTGACGACCTCGTACCTTACAAAATTTCGTGGGGGAAAATTTTCGTGGAAAGCTGCCAAACTGTGAAATTCGCAAAAATTTCCCCCCAAGAAAATTACCCACTATATGGTACAATATCCCACCATGCAACTTAATCAAGACTGAGCTTCAATTGTTTACACAATCAGCTGATGGAATTGAACCACGAGAATAATCTTATACGTGTAATGGTATGCATACATGTATGCTATTTTATTATACCTTCTGCATCTGTGATAGTGACTGTGACATCATTGTTTGGGTCAATTTGGATCAGAGATGGTGATGGATCCCCAAGTGTTACAGTAAACTGATGGTCTCCTTCAAAGCAGTCATCATTGACAACAGTAATGTCCAGACAGGCTGGAGCTGTTGGTCCAACAGTGAAAATCACTGGGAAGTTGTTGTTTATATTAGCTCTTTCTGACGTCATGATATCTTCTGGCAGAGCTGTATACCGTATAGCGGGAAATTTTCGTGGGGGGAAATTTTTGCGTTTTCGCCTTGAATAGAAATTCGCGGGGAAAATTTTCGTGGATTGTGTCTCAACTATACGTGACGACCACATACCTTACAAATTTCGTGGGGGAAAATTTTCGCGGAAAGCTGCCAAACCGCGAAATTCGCAAAAATTTTCCCCCACGAAAATTTCCCGCTATACGGTATGACGTTGACACATAACACATAAACCATGCAACTTGAACTGATTGATTATACCAAACATCATACGTGTTTACAAGACACAATTAGCTAGCAAATTTGTAAATAAAGTGACATACTTATGGTACAACTTACTTGTTTGAGCGTCTCCAGTGATCATCATTAGAACAAGTGCAGAAACTTCAAAGTTATCAATATCAACCCCTTCTGCACAGATTGTAATAGTATAGGTACATCATTTTCACTAATAGTCACATCCTCTGTCCATCTGAACTGTCACTGCATAATTATAATTATAACTTTATAAAAAAACTGCAATGGACTATCATAGTAATGATTATAGTACGTGACAGACATGCACTGTCCACTTGAACTGACCATCATCATCAATGATTGTTAGAATGGTAGTTTCATCAGAGACACTAATTCCATCAGGAGTTGTTGAAGACACAGCCATGCACTGTAAAGGAATGGTCCCCTTCAAAGTTCATATCGTCCAAGTTAGTGAATAGAAGACAAGGTCCTGGCCCAGAAACAGTACCGACTGGGAAGGAATATTCCAGAGGTGTTGGAACAGAGAAGTCAATGCCAGCCCCTATGAGTATCATGAAACAAGGGATGTATGTAAATGATCACAAATGCAGATCTTAAAATTCCAAGTATGCATGCATTCAATGCCGGGATTCATTCGAATCACATACTTGCTCCAGGAGTATCCTCCACCTCAACAGTCAGAATGACATCACGCTCCAGAGAAATTCCAGTCAGTGTGACAAAACTGCAGACTTCAAAGGTGTTATTTCCACTTTCAAGAAGACGCTGAGCTGGCACAGAGACACTAAATCCGAAGGAGCTCACTGTGAGAAATGAGACAATAATATTGTGTGTGAATATACACAACAACCATTGCATACAGAATTTAGCTAAAGTAAAGGACATCAGTAAAGCTACTTACTGGCAGCACAGAAACAATGCAATTTTAGTTGCTGAGCCACCTACAAAAATATTGGCAGTTTTAAACTTGGTGATTTCCTATAATATGTATAATGTCATTCAAAAAATTTTTTTGAATGCATTTAATTTGGTAATCTTGCATCCAAATGCTAATACTAAAAATTTCAAAAAAAACTTAGTGTAGGAATGGGCAGTGCGGTAAAAAGTATTGGAACAAGGCATGTCTCAATTTCGGCACATGACTACTTCATCCATTAGCCCTGTATTATCTATGGTTAGAGAACAAAAATGGCACTATGGTGGCTTCCCACTAGCGCTCTCTATGAGTGCTGAGGAAAATTTTTGTGTGTTTTAGGCCTTACATGCAGTTGGTAATCTGTCAGCGAGAGCCTCAGAGCCACTTTGAAGGTTTAATTTGTTTGACTAGATTTTTATAGTGACCAACATTTTGTATTGTGTCTATATGGGACAGTCGGCCCATTCCTACGTGACTACTGTACCGTGTGAAAGAAATTATATACTCTGAATTCCGGCATCATTGCAATGTCATGTCATGAAAAACAGATTTTCAACTAGTTACCAATAATAATTCCTATATATACACGTATTTCTAAACTTAAGTACAATTACGGATCAATTGTAGTGGCGTGACCAGAATTGGTGAGCACTCATATGATGGGCTGCATGTATAAAGTTATCATGTTACTAGCTTTTACACGACTCAGACGGGAGTAATTAGTGGGAAGTAACCTCAATAAAAGATCGATCCCCAAGAATTAAGGAAAAGCTGTGATAGTAGTATTAATTATTGTTATATAATATTCATAGAGCTATATAGCCAGTATATATCAGGTATGCTACTAGGGATATATAATATTGTAGGTTTTTTTTTTTCAATATTAACATCGTCCAGATTTTTCTCTCAATTAACTCATTACTCGAGCACAAAATTATCAGTAACCTTAGACTACATGGACCAGGTGCAATTGAGACTGTAACACATCAAACATTACCGTATACCGCTTAATTTTCGTGGTACTTAACTTTCGCGGTTTTCGCGGATTGAACGTTATCTGTGAAAATTGTTCAACGAAAAATTGCGTGCTCATATGCGTGCACACAGGAATGATATCAATCCGCGAAACTTATTCAACGAAAATCTGCAATAGCGCAATCCGCAAAAATTAAAGTAACCTCGAAAATTAAGCGGTATACGATATAGTTATATGGTCAAGGAAGAAGTGGGTAGTGTTGTACGTAAAATCAGGGCTGCCTCATTTTGATGAGCTTCTGTTGTAGCATTTTGAGATTTTGTAAAAATTAAACTCATTAATTAGGAATGTGGTGAGCACTGGTACATAAAACCGACACATGCACCTTGACTAGCAGACAGAGTGTTGCTAGCATTAGCAGCATATACAAAAAAGACGTTCATAGTAAGCAAAGAAATGCTCAGAGACAAAACTTGCTGTGTCGCACTACTGCTGTGTGGTGTAGTTTTCCTGCAAGTGCAGTGCTTACCAGCAGGTGTGGATATAGTTCAACCAAAAAGGTCCATGAGATGTAATTCAACAGATGATCCTTGCAAAATTAATCTCACTGTCAGCTACATGCAAACTCTCAATGCTTATTGTGTCAATTCTGATAGAAGCAGGGGCAGCGATTCAGTACCTGTGAACATCACAAAAGATGGAGAATTTGAATTGGTTTACGGAGACAATTTCATTAATAAGACTTGCACACATGATAAGACCAGAGTTTTCCAACCAATCGTTGGTGACGGAATATCAAAAAGAAACTTGCTTGTCATCAATGACCAGCTACCTGGACCTGTTTTGATTGGCTACAAGAACCAACGAGTACAGATCACTGTCAGGAACGATCTTGGTAAAGAAGCTATCACTCTTCACTGGCATGGACAGCACGTAAACGGCAGCCAACACATGGACGGAGTACCTTTTGTTACTCAATGCCCAATTCAACCTGGAGATAGTTTTGTGTATGACTTTCATCTGTTTCCAGCCGGCACCTACTGGTATCACTCCCACCAGTATGACGAACGCAGTGATGGAATGTACGGAGCTTTAATAGTCCTTGATCAAGATGCACCACAACCTGATCCTCGTTTTGATGTTGATGAACCTGAGCAACACACTATAGCATTTTTTGAGTGGTTTCCAGTTAATTCCAATGATTGGATTGGAGCACCTTTCAGACTAGCCGATCCCACTAATCCAATGGTACCTTACGAACCAATTCCAACGTACGATGGTTCAGGAAGTGGTGGCGGGGATCCTCCTTTCATTGCTGGGTTAATGAATTATGGAGGTTGGAGATACACACCATCTGCTGATGACTGTCAACGTGTTGCTAACACAAGTTTAACTTTTTTCAATGTTACCCGAGGAATGAGTTATCGATTTCGACTTATCGGTTCGCAAATTAATTTTGCCTATCGTTTCTCAATCAGTGGTCATAGTCTGCGAGTGATAGCAACTGATGGTATTGATGCTACTGTTCCTTCTTCTATTACTGAACTAGTTGACTTCATCATTGTCCACGTTGGGGAGAGATATGACTTTGTTCTCGAGGCAAATCGAACAGTAGACAACTATCTTATGGTTGCTGAGACACTGGAAAACCCCGAAATGTTGAGGAGTAGGAACTACTGTATCAAAGCTCATCGTGTCTATGGTGTCCTCCATTATGACGGTGCAAGTGATACCCTCCCTGACGATTTTGATGATTCTTACGACCCTCTAACTCGCTGCACACCATCAGATCAGTGTTTTGCTTTAAACTGTCCGTTTCAAATCTATTCCAGCAACCTAAATATCCGATGCATCAGTGTCATGGACCTACAACTAAGCAACCCACAACCTGTGCCTTCAGATGATGTGAAATCGCATTTCCTAACATTTGGATTTGCAAATGGTCCTTCAATAAACGGTCGTGTATTTGATGTCCCAACGAGTCCATTACTCACTCAAGCAGATGAAACAATTGCAGCTGGCCTCTTTTGCCTTGCAGATGATCCTCCATATAATCCTATTGATGGTACAAAAGTCCTTCGACCAACATGTGTCAACCACATAAACGTTATAACAAATACATCAGAATTTGTGTACGTTAATATTCCCCCAAATGGAGGCACCAGTCACCCAGTTCACCTTCACGGCCATCACTACTTTGTGTTAGATATTGGCTATCCAAGCTACTATGAAAATGGAACTATTAACAGTACAAATTCCAATATTATGTGTTCTGAGAATAATAGCACCACAAACCTGATGTGGTGCGACAACAACACCGCACCTATTTCAACTTGCATGGCTACCAACACATGCGTATTAAAAGACACTGTCATTGTTCCTGTCGGAGGTTACGTGAGGATACGTTTCCCACGCAACAACTGGGGATGGTGGATCATGCATTGCCACATTGAGCCTCATCTTCTTGGAGGAATGGCACTTGTGGTGAATGAGACTTCCTTTCAAGGAAACGTTGCTCCACTACCTGCCGGTTTCCCGGTCTGTGGCGACTTTCCTCCCAAAGATCTAATTCCACCATCTGAGGTGGAGCTGAGGGAAATAAATGAAGATCAGTTTCGTGATTCTACAATTGCTCTTGGTGTGATATCGGGATTGCTCCTTCTCGCACTGATTGTAGTTATCATCATCTTGGTGGGTGTCTGCTTTCACTTTAAGGGTCACTCTGGAGGAGGTGGGAGCTCCAGTAGGAAGGTGGAGGTTGAACTGAAGTGAGCTGAGTATTTAAATTAAACATTTAGTAGAACCTTACTTTTAGTGGTTAGCAATAAAATAGCAAGTAAATGTTGTTGCTTTTGTTTTGCTTGTTGTTGGTTGTTTTTTTTTTTTTTTTTCTGAATAGTATTTTTTTTGAATAAGCAAACTTCAGAGATTGCTAGTCTTGTTCTGACTAAGTCTGGTGCCATCATCGGTGCGGTTTTTAATAATAACAAGTAGTAAAAATTTCAAAAAAAATAAGCAGTGTAGGAATGGGAAGTGCTATAAAAGTATTTGAACAAGAAATGGTCTCAATTTTCGGCACATGACTACTTCATTTTCATTTTTAATCCCTCATAGCTAATTGTCGTAAATAATTCAAAGAATGATCTATACTTGAATAGCTTATACCTGTATGACTATCACATTTTATATGACTTGGCTAGTAATCTAATCCTGCCTGCTATAATTGATTTCACTTTTTAAAGTTGAGTGATAAGATTGGCAGGAATTTGAACTTTAGGCACAAAAAATGAAGTAGTTATGTGCTGAAATTGAGACCATTCCTTGTTCCAATACTTTTTACACTATGAGAGACTGGTTAGTCCCTACAAAAAGCCTGAGTATATAGCAGCTATATTCATTTTATTATTGTCTTCTAGAGGAGCTAATGCGCATGCGTATTAAATACCACGTGGATAATCAATGACCTTTGAACTCTACCTACAGATGATGGCTACATTGATCAAAGTACATGAATTTATACAAGGGGCGACGACTCTCATATGCTCTGTACTTGCGGCTGCGACCGTGGTCAAGATCTTGACCATTCTAAATTTCGATTTTGACCCTTGACCAGTACTAAAATTCGAGCTTGACCCTTGACCGTAGCTGTGAAATGACGTCATTTTGATGACCTTTACCAATTTTGACGGTTCTGAAATTTTATTTTGACTGTTAACCAGCTCTAAAATTTCACTTTTACTGTTGACCGGCATCTTGACCGCGGTCGCAGCCGCAAGTACAGAGCATATTATGTGTGATGAAAACGAGTATCAAGGAATGTAGTACCTATGAAAAGGACTTACTTTGTGCTGTCAAAGTTGGCTCAACACTTTCTGGTTCTCTGGAAGTGCTTTTCAAGTAAGTCAGTTAGGAAGGAAGTACGTAAGACAGAACAAAAAAAGGCACTAGTGTGGCTTCCCACTAGCAATCTCTACGAGTGCTGAGGAAAGTTTCTGTGAGTTTTTGGCCTTGCATGTAATTAGTAATCTGTCAGTGAGAGACTGTGAGCAAGTTTGAAGGCTAAATATTATTGTTTTCATAGATTTTTATGGTGGCCAACATTTTGTATGGTGTCTATGGGACATTCGGCCCATTCCTAGTATACGTACTACCGTACGTATAATACTGTCAATATTTCTATATTCACAGTAGACTATAGAAAACACAAAAATGTAATGCTGAAGTATTCAAAGTTTTGAACAGGCATGAGTGATTTATGTACAACTAATTACCATCATTATCTGATATTGTAACAATGGCAATTGTACCAGAACCAGTGATTCCTAAAGGGCTGCTTGAAGACACTGACACCGTGAAAGAATGGTCCCCCTCAAAGTTGTCATCATCAATGATGTTGAATGTCAGACATGAGTCAGTCGGTGGAAATGGTGAGGAGGAGGGGAAGGAATAGACGAGGGAAGAGGGAGAGGTAAAATCATCACCTTCAACTGTATTATGTATGTGTTAAAAATGTGTCTGGTAAAGAGCATCAATGTAGTAACTTGGTTATTCAGCAAAAGCAGCCCTCAGAGGGCCTGGGGAGGAGGCTAGTAGGATTGAACAGGTATAGTTAGCATCAAAGTCACAGTACTTCACAGAAAAACATAAGCAGAACTAATTTAAAACTCTCAGCTTAGACTTTAGTGCTCAAAACCACAGTATCATAATCATAAAAAGTACCGTATAGCAGGAAATTTTTTGCGTTTTTGTATTGAATAGAAATTCACAGGGAAAATTTTCGTGGATTGCATCTCAACATTACATGACAACCTCGTACCTTACAAATTTCGTGGAGGAAAATTTTCGTGGAAAGCTGCCAAACCGCGAAATTCGCAAAAATTTCCCCCCACGAAATTTCCTGCTATACGGTATTGTAAAACAGTCATGTACTTTAGTCTTCCATACCATAATCAGTGGCGTATCCAGGATTTCAGTTATGAGAGTGCTGATATAAGGCGGGCGTGAAGCGTCCAAAAATTTTGGATGGCCACACCCACTTTTGCATCACGTGAGCAAAATTCTTGTTATTCATGCAATCACAGCGGAGATGAGATCGTGTTCTGCAGTTTTTTCGGCTTTTTCTCCATCTTATGTAAAATTTCACTCTTGAAAGTAAATTTAAAGTCATATCAGCTTATATTTTATTTATTTCAAGCATAATTCATTGAACTGCGCTCGTCTTGAGCGCTGCTTTTACGAGATGACGTCATTAATTATTTTCTGAGCTAGGGGGGTGCTGGAGCACCCTGAGCCTCACCATGCTGGATACGCCACTGATAATATAGCAATAGCCCAATACCACATTATTTAAATTGAATGTACCAGTAATACTACATGCACTGGTTTAGTTTGCATATAATATTTGATAAGAATTAAGCTTTATTAACATGAAATAGTCTGCTCTGAATACACATGTCCATACCTGCTATCAAATTATCCATGACTTCCACAGTAACAGTGACATCACACTCCAGAGACATTAGACCAGTTGTAGAGACTGAACTGCAAACATCAACATTACCAGTACCTTCAACAGGGTTGGAAGACACTGGCGCAAAACTGAAAACAAAATCAGCCACTGCACAAGTAGAGGGATAAGAAGAACAAAGAGCATAACTTCAAATGGCCATGCTTAATTTACAGCTAAGGTTTACACAGTAATCATACTATACCATAGCTAGGATGGAGGTAAAATCTCACCATCTTCTGCATCCACAATAACAATGGTCAGTATATTTCTATTGCCAAGAGAGTAACCCATAGAGGATGCCACCAAAGAACTCAGACTGACAGTGAAAGAGTGATCCCCTTCCACAACATTGTCATCAATGATAGAGACACTCTGTGCTGTAGTGCGCTCAGCACCGTTGTTATCATTTTCAAGAAACTCAGCAATTAGGGAGCTTGAGGATACATTAAAGTCAATACCCAACACTGCAATGAAAGTACAAGTGAACATGTGATTGCATGCATATTTAGTTTCAACTTTGTAGCTACCAGTTCTTATGTCTATAGCTCTAATGAGGTAATGACAAAGTTAAATGAGACATCTGCTTTATTAAACTTTGGCTAGTGTATTATGATGCATGCACACACACACCTGCTTTGTCTCCATCAACTAGAAATAGAGCTACTGACAAGGGAGCCCTCAAAAATCCTCCATCTGGTGTGGTCAATAGAACCATAAAACTCTGCGTTGTTCCCTCATCAAACTCAAGCTGACTATCCAGTTCAGCAAACTGTACAGTTGCATCTATAGAATGGTGTGATATAGAATTGGGCAACTGGCAAAATTTAATGTTACAATCCCAATTAATGCACATGTATTTCAGATCCTATACTAGTTGACTTTCAAACCAGATCTCAAGGCCTACATGTAATGGCATGACCCACATGATGCAAATACATGACCAGCATGTTCTTCCCGACGCAATAAACATGCCATACCCCTGACTTAAAGTCCATGCTGGTATGAGAATGCCGGCAGAAAAAATCAAATAACTTTCCTACTATCCAACCAATTTCAAAATTTCAAGCACCTTTGGAAAGCGTGGGTTAGGATAGAATTACACTATTACACCTTTCTCTCTCACACACACACATATATATATATATATATATATATATATATAGGCGGGATTTAGTGTGGGGGGTATACTATTTCCCTCCTATATATATATGGGTGGGCTGGCCAAAATCTCAGTGTACCCAACGTTAAAAATCCCACCCATATAATATACTAAATCCCATCTATATATATGGGTGGAAAAGGTCTGATAGTGTAATCTTGTACAAACCTTGGAAAGTGCTTGTTCTTCCTGTTCTTTTGGTTGGTTTTTCAGCTTTCTACACCTTACCAGTCAAAAAGTTAGCTATTTTGTTCAATAGGAAAAGTATTAATTGTCATTATTTCCCTTTCAGCGGCATTCTGCAATCTCAAACCTGATGGATATCAGTCTGCCATACATGCAAAAGCCATGGACAATACCTTGCTCATCTGTGATGGTGATGGTGACTGAGGAAGGAGTTCCAATCCTCAGAGAAGAAGGACTTTGAGTAGCTGGAGACAAACTCACTTCAAATGAATGAAATCCTTCCCAATCATCATCATTGATTATCGACACCCCAGCACACGCTTGCAGGTCACCACTTGGACCAGGATTCACAAAAATGAGTTGAGAAGAAGTTCCAAATATAACATCTTCAGGGGAAGCTGCACATAAAATGCAAAATAAAGAGTCATTTTGTTTGCATAACAAATGAAGTCTTTATGATTGCATACATATTTGTGCTTGTTGCAATAAAATTTTTCAAAGAACTGTTTATTTGCTATCTAGAAAGATTTGTATTGTGAGATTATTTTTCACTCTCTTCCCCATGTGTTAGCTTCCTAGGCCTGAATTACTTACTTGCTAAACCGATTCCCATTATATCCAAGGAAACACTAACATCTTCTGTAAGTTCAGAGCCAGTCACACCATTGATGGTAGCACACACTTGAAGAGTATCTTGTATGCATTTTCTTCTGTCACTGTCACAGCTGCCGAAATGGTTATCTCACTGTCAAATTCTAATAAACAAATACATTAATATTTTTGTTACACACACAGATACAAACTGTGTTTTGTGGCTTCCCTCCCCTTTTTGCACCTATTATTGGTGCGGCAATGATAATAATAAAGTACATACATCGGGCTCCATGAAAAAAATGCTAGGAAAAAGCAAGAAAGGCATCAGTACATAAAAACATTAATTAAGAAACATGACCAGAAACCTTACAACTTAGTGCAACTATGGTTGTAATAAGAGCTGACCACACATGTACAGTTGCTATTATGTGTGATCAAGAGTGTACCTATAGGAACGTAGCTAGCTGCATACGTAGGCAGATCAATTGGCCAAGCTCAGATGCAAGTTGCAATAGTGGCGTCATGATACGTAGCAGATCTTGTACATAATTATGTATGTATGAGCTAATAATAACCTATTATTTTACCATCATCCAATATTGTCACAGTGGTCTCTGATGGTGGACCAACTGTGATACCAGGAGGAGTGGTTGCAGAACCAAAGGAAAATGTAAAGGACTCAATTTCTTCTAGAATGGTGTCATCAGCAATAGTTATGGGTATACAGGCCGTTTGTCCCAGTGAAAACGGAGCATCAAGATTAGCATGTCTGAGAGAGTGGTTGCGAAGTCAACATTCTCCACTGCAGTACCTAATATCACATTAACAATATTTAATATTAAACAGTTAAAATTCATGCATACAATCATGTATACATTGTAGAATTAAATGTCCAAATTAAATATTAATTTGTGTGAAGTATCGCAACAATGAACATACCAGATGCAATGGCAAATGGTGCTGACACTGTAAGAATATCCGGATCCACTGACTCCACCAGATGGTAAACTAGAAATTCTTGCACACGCAATAATTGGGAAGGCTGCCTCCTCCATTACCAGAATATGCACATGAACAGCTGCTACTTCAATGGCATCAGCTATAATTATAAGACAGAAAAAGTCAAGCGTAAGTTAATTTACATAAGTAAGTGAGTAAGTGAGTGAGTGAGTGAGTGAGTGAGTGAGTCAGTGAGTGAGTGAGTGAGTGAGTGAGTGAGTGAGTGAGTGAGTGAGTGAGTATTTACATGTACAGTTTACTATAAAATTATGCAGGCCAACCAGAAGCATGCACAGAGCAGAAATTAAACATTTCTAATCAACAGACTATGATAGTGTCACAAATGGCAATGTCACTAATAGGTATAATTTATTATACTTTCATCATCAATGATTGTGACTGAAGCAGTTGAAGGTTCAACAAGCTCTACACCATCCACACCACCACCAGTTGGAGGAGCCAGAGAAACACCAAATGATTCAAAATCTTCAAAGATTGAATCTTCAATAGGGGATATCCTGACACACTCGACTGCCCCATTTGAACTGTTATCTGGAAACTCAATCACCAATTCCATGTTAGTTGGCTGAATGTAGTCAACATCTGCTCCTTCTGTATTGAGAGATGCACACACCTCATTAATTCCCAATTATTCACATGACTTTGTGTAGCAGGCTCTCCTGTTTCCTATTTTTGGGCAGTTATATGTTATCATACTCATGGGGAGAGAGAGCCTGGCATGATCCACGTAGAGAGAAAGAGAGAGCGACAGTAAACTTTGAATTCAAGAAAGTCTGTACAGTTTCACTAGTAAAAGATACCATAAACGTGGAAATATTGGCGGTAATTTAATTTGGCCATTTTGGTCTGGCTGCCTCCAACAAAAATATTGGCGATTTTAAATTTGGCGGTCATTGACTGAACACTTGCAGAATTATATGTATGACGAAATAATAATTGGCAGTACATTAAATTTGGTGATTTCCGAGACAATCGCCAAATCGCTAAATTTAATGTACCACCAATATTTCCACGTTTATGGTACTAATTTTTCTATGGGTTACGTCATTTATATTATGTGAATTGGTGTACCACATGTTTTCTCCCTAGTACTATTAATTTTTTCACCAGATAATATTCACATCAGGGAGCCAAGAGTCTAGGCTAGCATCCATGCACATGACTACACAAGGCATCACTAGCCTTGTTCCCAGGCTCCTCGCATATGTAGGTATGCAGGTAGCCTTAGCCTCAGACCCAGGCTCTCTCCTTTGACCTTGCACTAACGGCAAGGAAAGGAGAGAGCCTGGGATCTCACGTCACGCACGTGACTCTACAGGTAGAACGCTAGTAGAACACAGATAATTGAGCGTGGGCACATCACGCCTAGGCAAGGTGAGAATGAAGTTAACTACCATGAGCATAATGCACCAGTAGTGAGTAGTGGTTGAGGGTTACTATAGCCTAACCACCTAGCCTCGTTCCCAGGCTCTCACCTTTGACCTTACACTCACGGTAAGGAAGGAGAGAGCCTGGTCGGAAATATCACATGAATTTTGTCATTTATGACGCAAAGGTAGATGTGACCTTTGACCTCTGCCGCGATCGTGCCGTTTTACAAGCGCTTAGCATAAACAACTTGAAAGTAAGTAATTTTACTGTACTTACCTTGCTTATTTTCATGGTTTGGACAGCTTAAATCAATTTATAAACCATAGCAGCATTAGTTCAGACTTGCTGCAGCTTGCAGAGGTCAAAGGACGTGTCTACCCTAGTGTCTATCCCCACGTCATTCACGTGATATTTCCGACCAGGCTCTCTCCTTCCTTACTGTGAGTGTAAGGTCAAAGGTGAGAGCCTGGGAACGAGGCTATAACCACCAGCTCTTCTGTAAACAGTCAAACTAAACCACTGTCTGAGCTTGCTCAGCTGAAAACCACAGTGCATTATGCCAGACACATAATATGAATCCTGAGGCTTTGATCTGATAAGGCTTCAAGCAACAAAGCTAAGTTAATTACACAACTAATTATGCTTTAATATGCTGGAAATTCCAATGCTCATGTCATGTTGACATGCCTACAATATATTTCATAATACAGAGTCACACCATGCCATGCACTTCACTCACTTAATAAACATTAATAAATGAGTACATGCAACGAATGGTTTCATTAGGGGAGCTATAATTTCCCTCCTTGCACAATCACTTCTCCCTCCTATTTCTCCCCTAACAAGTCCCTCATCCCCCTTAACAAAACATGAAACAAAATATCCCTCCATTAGATCTATACCATAATAATAGGGCCTTTTTCTGCAGGAAGCAATTTTCGTGGATTTGGGGGAAAACCTATTGTTAACTAATCCACGAAATTTGCTTCCCTCGAAAAAAAAAATGCCCTATACAGTATACATACCCCCGTCCTATGGGTTGGAAGCGAGGCAGTATGCACCGTGCATGAATATTCTACAAAAATGCATGCATGCAGACAATCATACCAGTTGTTCCATTAGATGTGATAAAAATAGTCGAGTTGATCACACCACCAGTAGATGGGGCCACGTTAGTCAACATGGCACACACAACAGCACTGGTTGAGTCATTCTCACCTATACTGAAGGACGATCCAGTCAAACTGACCCTGGGAACTGAAATTTGACAGCAAAATATAGCAAAGTATACATGTAAGCTTATTAAAAAAATCAATATTTTGATACAATAATTATAGCAAAAATTTCAAAAAAAATAAGTAGTGTAGGAATGGGCAGTGCGGTAAAAAGTATTGCAACAAGGAATGTCTCAATTTCGGCACATGACTACTTCATTTTTATGCTTGATCCCTCATATGGATCCTCAGTATCATTAACGCAATGATAACAAAATGTACATAGTATACCATAGCTTATTATTGCATTGGTTTAAATTCCTAATAATCAGTTAACTAAGCAGTGGAGTAAACTATAACAGACAGGTGGTAAACTGGACTGCCAGCCAAGAGTTGGTTATAAAAATGAAGTAGTCATGTGCCGAAATTGAGACATTCCTTGTTCCAATACTTTTTACCGCACTGCCCATTCCTACACTACTTATTTTTTTGAAATTTTTACTACTTGTTCATTCACTTTTTTCAACACTACAGTGTGGAGACTATCAGAGACTTGTTAGTCCCTACAAAAAGTTTGAGTAGCAGCTACATGCACTACATTATACTGGAGCAGGCTAATGCGCATGCGCATAATAACGTCACGTGGATAATGACCTTTGAACCCTACCTACAAATGGCTACATTGAAGTACATGAATTTATACTCTCAGTTTCAAAGCTTTCTAGTTTTTGTTTAGGCTTATTTGTGATGAAAACGAGTATCAAGGAATGTACTACCTATGAAAAGGAGTTACTTTGTGCTATCAAAGTTGGCTCAACACATTCTGGTTCTCTGGAAATGCTTTTCAAGTAAGTCAGTTAGAAAGTACGTACGTACGTACGTTAGGAGAACAAAAATGGCACTATTGTGGCTTCCTGCTAGCTCTCTGTACGAGTGCTGAGGAAAGTTTCTGTGAGTTTTAGGCTGAGCAAGTTTGAAGGCTTAATTTTGTTTTGATAGATTTTTATGATCATAAACATTTTGTATTGTGTCTATGGGACATTCGGCCCATTCCTACTATACGTACTACCGTACGTATGATTATAGCTAAGATCAAACATGATAGTGTACACTTACCGGTTATTATAATCACACTTGAAAGGGCTGTACTGCCAGAAGCACTAGCTGACAATGTAAAATGTTCTCTCTCCTCCAATTGTGAATCATCAACAATTGAAAGGAATGCTGTGACAGATCCTGATAATGGAGTTCCCGCTGGAACCTCACCCATCACGACTGTTGGTGATATATCGTCAGCAGTTGCTGCATGAAAGAAATTGCTGACATCATCTTATGTATATCAAGTAGCTACTGCATATAGACTACATACAGCTAGAGCTTGCCGATATCGAGCTTGAAGCAAGTTGAATTAATCAGTGAATTTCACTATTTTTTGTAGATTGTACTAACAAAATATTATGATCACTGCAATTTTCAGTTTCACTACGTACAAAGCCAACTTTATTACTTGCAGAAAATGTTGCGATCCTAATTACAACATACTATAGTAGACTTCATTTCCACATGCCTTACCAGTAGGTGAAAAGACGAAATCTGGGAAAACACTGACAGTGAAAGNAACTTTAGTGTACCCCTACACTGTTGAACCCCTATAGTACTATAGGCAGTATACACTCAAAGGGTCACATCTACACTAATACTCACTGCCTATACACTATAGGGGATCGTTAGTGTAGGGGTATACTAACTATCTCCTATACTAATATAGGAATAGCTTAACGACTATACACTGTATATCTCCTATATTACTTTGGAGACTTTTAGTGTACCCCTACACTAACGACCCCCTATAGTGTATAGGAAACACACTCTCAGTCTGTTAGTGTAATCTTATCTTAACCCGGCTAGCCCATTTCCTCCAAAATCCATGTAGTTATTACTTAAACTGAGTTGAAGGAAAAAAGCTCCATTCAGAAAAGCCAGCCTGATGTATTCCTCCAAACCAGTTAGTACTGTTAGGCTCCATTTCTCTAGAGTTCTAAACACTTTTCAACAATCTAGTCTACACTGAACTGGCACGTGGTCAACTATTACGCAACTTCTTGCATCTAATTACATAACACACCATGCCATTTATACTTGCATGCCTATAAATGCATGAATGCAGACTGTCAAGTTACCATATATTTAAGCCTCGGCACGTGTATAGCACGTGCAGAGGATTATGGTAGTCATTTTGTTTGTGTGTGTGTGTCCGTGTGCGTCTGTCTGTTGCGGGATAATCTGAAGAAAGGTAGTTCCATGGTCCAAACCGAGGCTTTTGTGCTTCTCTGAATGCTTAGATTTGAAATGGCATCCATCAATCATGCCCCACGTGTAGTGTGTGTTATCTAGAAATACATTTGGACTGGATGGTGACAGAGCTCTGGCTCTCAGCCTCTGGATGTGATGTGCTTGGCTCAGGTGGCTTAGCTGCTAGAAGGAGCTGTACTTCCTTTCTTCTCAGTTGAAGAGGTAACGTGTTTCTGCACTAGTGTTTTCAATACTTATTCATCTATCTATAATGAAGACTACCTCCCAACATCAGACCCACCGATGGCCACCTGTCAGGAGAGTGGCTCTTGGACTCCAACCCCTGAATGTATATAGAGAAATAGGTAGACCAGGGACCTACAATCATGAGTACACTCATATTAATTGTGTCAATAAGTGGCCATTCCTTTGTTCCATCCAGACTGTGGTCCACCATTGCCTGCTACTGGTGTTATCACCTTTACTATGACTAGAGTGGGTTCAGTGATCTTCTTCCAGTGTGAGGAAGGTCTCATTCCAGAGGGGAGAGAGATGGCAGTGTGTGGGAGAGATGGAAGGTGGAAGGTGGTTCCAGGTGTAACCAGAATATGTGTAAGAAGATGAAATTAAGCTATAGATGTATGTATGAAGAGATTGTAGAGCTGTATCACACGGTGGAGAGGAATAATAGCTGATTCTCCCTAACAGCCCCGCCCACTTTCTATGGATGTGCTCGCTTTTGACGCTGCTAACTCTTCGTGTGCAGTAGCTATGAACATAAATTTGTGATATCAGGTAAAGAAGATAATGTATTATATGTAGAAACTCTTTTGGTCGAATGCTTAGTAGTTTTCTGTCCTAAAAATTAAACATTGTAATGTTTTTTATCAGTAAACGGTCAATTTCGCGTAAGAGGTATCCAGGAAAAACAACTGTTTAACTACGAAGCAGAGTTGCAACCAGTGTGAGTCTTTGGTACATTGTAGCTAGGGTGGGTCCCTATAAATGTGACACCAAACCATCCTGGTAGCTTTCCTTGTTTTCAGCCTGGAGGAGGTACAACCCGGAAGTGTCCCAAATTACCCCGCGTCCCGATCACATTCCAATGCCAAGAAACAACCACAAGCCCAAATAGCCGATCAACATCTAGTGTGGGTATGCCTTAATCATTGAGAGATTTTATGATATTGCATTGAATAGTTGTGGTCAGTGTTGCTAGGTTTTGTACATATTAATTAACTTGATTTACTATTCAATTGAGTAAACAATATCCCATGATTCCCAATCTCCTCAGAATATAATGTGTCAGTAAACAATCTCAACTGTTTCACAATTAGCTCAGATTCTATAGTTTGCTTACATAAACCAACAAGTCTGCTATCCAAACAATAAAATAATAGTGAGCACATTAATCTATTCCTCTAACATAACTGTTCACATGCACAGGCAGTCTAAGTACTGGGGTAGCAGTTGCTGTCTCTTCTGTGATCTGTTCACTTACCTTTTTCATTATTGGCTTCATCTGTGGTGGAGTAGTACTGTATATCATGAGAGTGAAGCACCATTGAAACACAAAATTCATCATCAATCATTAGTTTTGTACATTTATGTTTTTAGTAGATGCTTTTTTGTTTACGCTGTTATTTTGGAGGGTAGGGGTCGCTTACTTTGTAAGATTGCAATTTTCTTTGGGATTAATCTTTACAGGCAAGGTGTTTCCAAGAACGTCACAGGTGCTGTACAATAGATATCAGTATGGAGATGCAGCATGAACACTGTCAAAAGGACTTTAAATTCCCTCCATTATTTAAGTGAAGGAGCTGTTCTCATTTGAAGAGGTAATGTGATTCTGCAGTAGTTTTTCAAATATATAGATGAATACTTTTTCGTCACAGTCATACCATGCAGTCTGACCTCAAATTTTGATTTTCTCTGATGGAAGGAGGTGTATTGGAGCACCAATAAGTATAACCTAAAACGTATTTATGGCCGCAGTATGTATCGACTTTGAACTACAAAGATGTATATAGGTCAGTTTTTCCATATAATGCCTACCATAATAATGCTCAGTACAGCAGTGTGCCAGTAGAGGTACGACACTGGAGCATATAGGGTGACTCAGCTTGGAGGTGCATGTGATTGAAATCTCGAAGTTTTTGATCACATGACTAGAATGTAACTAAGAGCCTTGCCAGCTCACGAAGGAGCTCCAGTGTCGTATACCAATATCATCAGGCGGACATATGGACACTTGATCAATAGGGAAAATGTATACCCTTATTTATATTACTTGCCGTTTTAATTAACTCAGACAGATCAGAGGGATACCTCACACATGTAATCATAGGATAATAGGAATCCCTAACAAAATTAAAGATCAAGGCCGGGTTATGTGGTACTGTGTTACAGTAGTGTGTTTTGTTTACTTGATCTGCTATTGGGATTCCTATCCATCAGGTCTGCTGTGGTAAATAGCTGCAATTTCATGCATACATGAAAATGAGCTTCAGTAATTTGAGGTTCAGTCTTTGTCAGTGACTGCGTGTGTAGCTTAGAAATAATCTTGTTGCACTGTATATATGTGGTTGCTGTTAGTTAGTAATAGAGTAAGTGAGAGGGAGAGATGAAGGTTTCTGTGCCAGTACTGATGGTGGTTGTAGCAGCTCTCTTTGCTGTGCAGTGCAGTAGAGTCTTTGCACAAAATAATGTTTCAAGTATTTAGCTGATTACTTGCTCTCTTGTTGTACAGGAACTAATGTTGTTGTTATTTATCTTCATTTAGGTGTTGTATTCGACCAAGACACATATACTGTGGAAGAGGGTGACACTTTGACAGTGAACCTGATCATTACAACTAGTGATGGTCTTCCATTGAATGTTTCAGGAGCAACTTCCTTTACTATCGTGATCACTGTGTTTCCAGAAACAGATTCATCACCTGGAGGTAAGGCATTAAAATCTCTGTACTTAGTGGCAATTTACTGTAAATCTGGAATGTTTTTGCATGTTTGTATTTTCTTATTATTTTTGTTTACAAAAGCATTATTCATGCATATTTCACGCTTAACCACAAAACAAAAAAACATTTCTTTCACTAAACTGTGTACTCAAGTTTTGTTAATGGTTTAAAAAAATTGTTTATTAAATTCAATTCCTCGATAATTTATAACAGTACAGTTGATAAGATGTTCTAAATGGATGTATGTTTTGTAATGCAGCAAGTGCTAATGATATCTCTCCATCAGAAGTGACTATTACTTTTCAAGACGGATTTTTTAGTGGAATATCTATTCCAGTGGAGTTTTCAATAGTTGATGATGGAGTTTTGGAAGAGAGAGAGTCTTTTGTGTTGCTTTTATCAGCTGGTGGTGCTACAGACGTTTCAAGTTTGGTTATAATAACTACTGGTAAGTGTATGTCTACACTGACTTGCGTGATATGAATATGAATATCATCTTAATTGCTCTCAACTGTATATTATATACCATAATTTGTTGCTAAAAATTATCATGTCCATGCAATTGTACTTTTCCAAGATATAATTTTCATTATAACAAATTTAATGCTCTCACTCATGCAGTTCCCAGGGTCAGTTTGACTGCAACGTCCTTCACCATCAATGAAGATGACTCAACCAGTGCTGTCGTATGCGCCATGTTGACCAATGTAGCACCAGAGACTGATGGTGTGATCAACTCAACTATTGTTATCACATCTGATGGAACAACTGGTATGATATATGTACAGATTTCCATTCAATATCTGGGGTTGCTGCTCAAGCTGGAAGGGAGGAATTTGGGTACCTAAAGGCGGTCATAGCTTAGCCTCATTCCCAGGCTCTCCTTCTCCTTTCCATTAGTGAAAGGTCAAAGGGGAGCTTGGGGACGAGGCTAGTCATAGCTCAGTGGTAGAATACTTGTGGCTCAACCAGTGAACCTATAGTTTTGACTTCTGGTGGCTGCCCAGATTTTTGCAGCACTGATGTTGAAGTGTAGGTAGGAAAGAGAACATTATACTTATACTCACTGGTACATTGTGACATAGAAAAGCATAAGACTATGTGTCTGGGAGTTATAGACTCATGCCTATCATTTTATGGATACGTCTCTCAATGCAGGAGGAGCAGGTGTGGACTTCATCAAGCTGACTACCATGGAATTGGAGATTATGTTCCCAAATAACAGTCTAAATGGAGCAGTTGAGTGTGTCAGGATTTCTCCACTTGATGATTCAGTTTGCGAAGATTTTGAATCATTTGGTGTTTCTCTGGCTCCTCCAACTGGTGGTGGTGTGGATGGTGTAGAGCTTGTTGAACCTTCAACTGCTTCAGTCACGATCATCGATGATGAAAGTATGCTACATAATCATCAGTGTTATAATTATTGTACCATAAAAAATTTCACGTTTCAATCACAATGCAGCTTCTCCTCCAGCCACTCCTTGTGGCATTACAACTGATGTACAGTTCACTAGGGATGGAGCAGCAGTGATCATTGGGTGGACTCCTGTCATTAATGCTGATAATTACACTGTTGCTGTGGACCCACCAATTGATTCAGGGTCAGAGGTCATCACCACCACTACCAATACAACACTGATGGTATCCTATAATATCAACTACACAGTCAGTGTGTTGGCTAGCAACTGTATTGGTGACAGTAACACCACTACCACCGCAGTCAGAATAGGTATGTACATCATGATTTAAAGTAATTTCATTCCACTGCTTATTAAATCTTCCATCTCATGCCTTTTTACTGTGAAAATAATTATTTGTGTAGCCTCCTCCCTTCTCATTATTTGTTTAGCATCATTGAAAGCTGGTGTAGTATAACTGAATTGCTAATTTTATGTCCTCAATGTAGCTGGTTGTAATCCCCTCCCGCCCCTGGCTAATGGAGTCATTAATGACTATCCCAGTGGAGCTGTGGGTGCTGTGTTGTCCTTCCAATGCAATGAAGACTACCTCCCAACATCAGACCCACCAATGGCCACCTGTCAGGAGAGTGGCTCTTGGACTCCAACACCAGCATGTAGAGAAATAGGTAGGCTAGAAAAACAACTACAAGTTAATTTAACCCAATCCACAGTATTCATGACCCGATGATATATTTTCAATTTTTTGTCATACACAAACAGCAGGTGGTCTAGATCTTAGTACTGGAGTTAGTGTAGCCATCTCTGCTGTGACCTGTGTAGTGTTTGGTTTCATCATTGGCTTCATCTGTGGCGGAACAGTCTTATACAAAATTACAAAAGCGAAACTAACAAAGAGTCTTCATGCCAATTCTGGTGACGTCACCATATCTAATGAGCCTCAGGACCCCAGTCCTTCTCCTTCGGTGTATCGGCAAGAGACTATTGAACTGCAAGCCGGGAAATTAACTTATGAACAATCAACTGTACAATCACAGGATCTTCATGCCAAGTCCGGTAGTTTCACTGCATCTAATGAACCTCAAGACCCCAATCCTTCTCCTCTGTTGAATGATGTTATTCCCTCTACTCAAGAGACTGTTGAACAATCAACTAGGTATTCACAGAGTCCTCATGGTTCCACTGGGTCTGGGTCAAGCACTTCTTCTCCTGTGTATGTTGAGGTCATTAGTGCAAGTCCTTCTCTGGAGAATTTTGAATTGCAAGGGAATTCAGCTTACATACATCATTAGCTAGTTTTGTATAGCAGTTATTTTTCTTGATGAGTGTTGATCAATGCATTGTTGTTTAGTTTGCTTGTTTTGTTGAATATAATAATATTATTATGGACATTACAGGAATTGATTGCATGTAGAGGGCAAAGGTCATCACGGTAAAAGTTACCAGATTGGGGCTTTCCCACCAAAATGAACCAAGACATGAACTGGCTGGAGCTTTATCAAGGTGATTTGTGAAGCAGTATCTACAGTAGTTCAGTGCTAAGAAATTAATCATGCATTATCATGAATTTCTTCTTTCACACTATAGAACATACTGAAGACTACAATCAGTATCTATAATAAATTTATGCTTGTCCAAGTGACCAAGTCAATCCTGGTTCACTGATACCATTCACTCTCTATAATTTTCTTCAATGAAAGAAAACAGTTTAATACACCAATGATTGAGCTGAGATATGTGAAAGCATCTTGAAACTATATGGCAGAGCTAGAAATGACCCACATCTTCAATTCCATATAAAGCCTACCACACATTCACTGACCGTGACCATCATAGTGTTCTACTCATCATTCTCCTGGACTCCCGACAGGCTCCAGCCCGGCACCAATGGTAAGCTACAGTGAGTATAATTCTACTTTCTTGAAATAAGAGACTTTAATTCCCCCCACTCACCCTCTCCACCATCACCGCTGACACTTGCTGCTGTCTCTCCAACTGACGTACTGCTTCTGTGTTATGTCTTTCATAGCCTATGTGTAGCTACATATATAGAATACAAATGAGATACAATTTTATTTGATATGACTGAATCAGTTGCAACGAGCGGGCCTTGAACCCAGAGAATCTTTGCTAGGAAGATTTATAGCATTAACATTCTACCAGCATGCATGTCACACCAGTAAGGTCTTGGCCACTCATTGTTGTCACTGCATTTTATCTATAGTCATTTTCATACTTGCCAACCTCAACTATATTACTTCTGCAGGACACTTTCATCAATTTTGCAGGACACAATATAAAAATGCAGGACAACAATACTATTTTTAATACTCATGGTTATTATGAAAAGGCCAGCATGCAATTATTATAAAGGCATTCTCATTTCATCATTGCTGGCAAAAAGAGGCGGGGTCTAGATTCAAGACTACAAGCCTATCTAGTCGACTAGACTGTAGTTAGTACCATGATGTAGCTGTAGATTCAACTGACTCACTGGTTCTGTCTCTGTTTCAACTGAGTAGGATCGTTGTGACTAGAACAGTTTTACGTGACTGAAGTTCACATAGATTCCGGGAAATTCTTACTTACTAACGGGACTCCGGGACAGTACCACTAAAAACGGGACGATCCCGGAAAAATCTGGACAGTTGGCAAGTATGCATTTTGCTTATGTATCAATTCGCCTACACTACCAGCTGGCTGACGTACTCTATCCATTCGAAAACCTGGGTAGAGGACATCAGCCACAAAAAACTAAAACATGTGGCATGAACTATTGCACTACTGACAAGGTTTCTCCCAAATACAGTCAGTGGAGCAAGCCACAGTGCTGGGAAGATCTGAAATAGCTGCTGTATGGCATCCTCAATACTGATTATCATCTGTCTACTCTTGTGTAGAACACTTGGATCTATTGGTATGGCTGTAGCATTGTTAATAGTTTGCATTTGAACTTCTGAATCTATACTTTATAGATGCTGCCTTGACAGTGTCTCCTCTGATAGCCTGTCCTGGTGACACAGTGAGAGTCACATGTGATACAACTCCCACTGACTCACTGAGATGGACTATCAGTCCCCTGGATAGTCCTAGTCTGGACAGAACTGTGCTTCCATCACTGATTGGGATGACACTCACTATCAGCAATGATCCTGGGTTTGGTTTTGAGATCACTGCTAGTGGTAGTGGCAGTATGATAACATCCTCAGTGTTGACATTCTCTGCTAGTGCTATTTTGAATGGAGCTACTGTGGAGTGTGTGGCAGTAGCGGTGGACACCATTACAGTACAGATACGAAGTGAGTTAGTTTTTGTTCATTGTTCACAAAGTTCCTACAGAACATTATTTTCAAACCATTCTGGGAAACTATATATTATTACAGGTTCTCCTCCAGCCTCTCCTGGTGCCATTACAACTGATCCTAATGTACAGTTCACTAGGGATGGAGCAGCAGTGATCATTGGGTGGACTCCTGTCATTAATGCTGATAATTACACTGTTACTGTAGACCCACCAATTGACTCAGGGTCAGAGGTCACCACCACCACCAGTACAACACTGATGGTATCCTATAACATCAACTACACAGTCAGTGTGTTGGCTAGCAACTGTATTGGTGACAGTGACACCACTACCATCACAGTCAGAATAGGTACAGAAGTGATTAATTTTATTCGGTATATCCAGTTTCACATTTTATATACTCCAAACGTGACTATACCGAAACCTCATCCAGTTATTTTCCCCTCCCACAGCTGGTTGTAATCCCCTCCTGCCCCTGGCTAATGGAGTCATTAATGACTATCCCAGTGGAGCAGTGGGTGCTGTGTTGTTCTTCCAGTGCAATGAAGACTACCTCCCAACATCAGACCCACCAATGGCCACCTGTCAGGAGAGTGGCTCTTGGTCTCCAACACCAGCATGTAGAGAGATTGGAAGTAAGAAATATAGAGTATTCTGTGAAACATCTTTGTTACTTACAGCTCTTCCATCCAGGTTGTGCTCCACCATCTCCTGCTACTAGTGTTACCATAGAGAACTACACCAGTGTCACTGAAGGTTCAGTGATCTTCTTCCAGTGTGAGGAAGGTCTCATTCCAGAGGGGAGAGAGATGGCAGTGTGTGGGAGAGATGGAACGTGGAACCCTGATCCAGCTAACCATCGCTGTGGCAATCAAACATCAGGTCTTATAAAAATTCGTGTAAATTACATCAAATATCAATTTTTGTTGGCAAATTTATTGTATCCAACCAGTAGACTGTGGTACCCCCCAGCCTCCCTCTGGTGGTGATATCAACAGCTACTCCAGTACTATAGAGGGAGCAATGATCACATTCCAGTGTAATGATGACCCAGCCAATGTGATGATGTCAGTGTGTTCCAGTACTGGAGTATGGGAACCAGACCCTTCATTGACCGACTGTCAAGAAACAACCACCACTATTCCAAATGGCCAACCTAGGCCTGCATCCAGTGGAGGTATGTGATAATATGTGTCAATCTGTAAACAGCCTCAACTGTTTACACAATTGGATCAGTATTTTGCTTACATAAACCAACAACACACCTATCTAAACAATAATTTGTGCATAGATCAAGAGAAGTTTGTTATTTAAACTGCAACGCATGTGGGCTGTCCCATTTGGTGGATTTGGGGGCATGGGTGCATGGAGTGGTGAGCATGTGGCATCAATTGACTGCTCATGTGGAGTACATGGCTTAATCCATTGGTTGGATCATCTCCTTAATTGGCTGTAATTTATTAGCTCTGGAGTAATTTTATCATTCCAACATAACATTCACACATGCACTCACATTCACAGGTGGTCTAAGTACTGGAGTTGCAGTGGCCATTACTGCTGTGATCTGTTCACTCTTCTTTTTCATCATTGGTTTCATCTGTGGTGGAGTGGTCTTATACATAGTCATGAG
Organism: Tethya wilhelma; assembly: GCA_964030475.1. Taxonomy (NCBI): domain Eukaryota; kingdom Metazoa; phylum Porifera; class Demospongiae; order Tethyida; family Tethyidae; genus Tethya; species Tethya wilhelma. The sequence continues at coordinate 6,287,035 of CAXIPT010000006.1, read as the reverse complement.
AGTGAAGCAGTCACAGAGTCCTCGTGCTAAGGATGATGGTTCCAGTGTATCTAAGACTCAAGACTCTAAACCTCCTCCTCCAGTGTATGATGTCATTGGTACGACTCCCTCTAGTCAAGAGACTATTGAACTGCAAGGGAATTTGGCCTACGGACCATTGAAAAGACAGCATTAAAAATCATAAAACAACCACGTATATAGCATTGGTATTATTTCTCAAAGGTATTATTTTTTGTATTTTTTTTTTTTTGGTTTGGGCAGGGTTTACATTCTTAATTGTAAGATTGCAATTACTGTTGGGAATTGCTTTACATGCAAGGTAATTCCGGAACATTCTATTCTAAAAGGTAAAGGATCACCACAGTGAAAAGCTACTAGACCATGGTCGGTAGTTAGGGTCAAGGACTTTCCCGCCAATACATGCAGCTACTGATCTTGGAAGGAGCTTTTCAGACTTTCTGCATTGAAGGTAATGTGAAGCAGTAGAGTTGGTTTTTTTTTATACTAAATGTATACTAAGATATATCTCATTGATTTTCTACCCTACACAAGCCGTTTGCATCAACCAAACTTGAATCCTGACCATGTCAGAGTCACAAGCTTATTTCATCCTCTCATGGAAGGAGGCACATTGGAATATTAAACTTATGGAAGCTTTTTGAGACTAGGCAGTGCTCCGAAGCTGCAAACAGGCTAACTGATGACATCTTTGTTTCTATATAATGCCTACCACTGGAAGTTTCTTGGTATCATGGCATTTTCCTATGATCGTGGCGACTGGCAAATCATTGTAACACAATACATGCAATTGGTAAGCTCGGTGTTTGAAATTTGTGATTATTGCTAAGTGACAGATATAGGTAGCCTCGTACTCAGGCCTACCCGTCCCAGGGGCGTAGCCTAGCATTGGGCTCGAGAGGCTTGAGTCCCCCTTTCTTGCTGACCGGAAGTAAAATTATTACCAATTATTAGTAAATTTCTATTGTAAACGATGCCTTTGTCAGTAGCAAGCCCATACAAAATAGCTGGCTGACACTTCTTACATTGCTAGCTGTCATTTCTACCGTTTATTTCCAAGCTACCAGCTCCTTGAATCGCTCGAAATCGCTGGACCACACTTGTGAACGTTAGCAAAGTGGGGTCAAAGGTTGGGAAATCGATCACATGCACTAATTAGTGGGCGTGACACCCTAAAATTTTTGTGCGCTTTGCGCGCAGAAGACATTCAGCCCCCCTTGTTTATAATCCTGGCTACGCCCCTGCCTACCCCATGTGGTTTCGTTTTTAATTTAATTTACCACAAGTTTAGCAATTGAACGCAGGGGTACAAGGCCTGGGAACGAGGCTAAGAAATTGTGTATAAGTATTATGGCATCATGCATAATTCATTATAACTGACTTTGTAGCCAATAAAAATGTCACTTATTTTGTTTCAGTCGAGTCTCTTATTCCAGGCCATTTTCTGCTAGGAATTCCTAGATCTTATATGACTACATGTGCATGGTATCCCCCTCTGATCTGGTCCCTTCACAATCTGTTGTTATTGTTTTTTAAATATAGCTAGTTCTTAAATTTGTACGATTTCCCTGAGAGTCTATTGACCAAATATGACAAAGTTCAAAGTAATGGTGCATCAGTATAGGTTTACATCTATTGACACAAGTTAAGTAACTAAGGCAATGGAATGCCATGCTCATGTAGAGCATATGCCTCAACTACACTAGCATAACGTCACAGATGTCATAATATTATGCATTGGTTCAATCTTTAGCCAGCTATATGGGGATTCCTCTTAACCTGTGCATGAGTAGAATTAGTTTCGTGTTCTCTGCACCCATATTTGTGCATGAATAATAATATTGCATGGTTATCTTTTCCATATAATATTATAGCATAGCAATAATATTATATTAATTGTTGCACTCACACCAGTTATTAGTCAGTGAATCAGCTTGACTGAGTTGAGTGCATGAGAGGTAAAGATGAAAGCCTCTTTGCCAATAGCTATTGCAGCTCTGTTTGCTTTGCAGTGCAGTAGAGTCTTTGCACAGAATTCTGTGTCTGGTATGAGTTTTACAATTTATTTGCATGATCACTCTTGTAGGTGTACCAGAAACTATCTATCTACATCATATTATAGATATTGCATTCGATCAAGACACATATACTGTGGAGGAGGGCGACACTTTGACTGTGAGCTTGACTATTAAGACTAATGATGAGCTTGAGTTGGATATGGACACGGCTTTCACTGTCAGTGTTTTCCCAGATTTCGTCTTTTCACCTACTGGTAAGGCATGTGGAAATGAAGTCTACTATAGTATGTTGTAATTAGGATCGCAACATTTTCTGCAAGTAATAAAGTTGGCTTTGTACGTAGTGAAACTGAAAATTGCAGTGATCATAATATTTTGTTAGTACAATCTACAAAAAATAGTGAAATTCACTGATTAATTCAACTTGCTTCAAGCTCGATATCGGCAAGCTCTAGCTGTATGTAGTCTATATGCAGTAGCTACTTGATATACATAAGATGATGTCAGCAATTTCTTTCATGCAGCAACTGCTGACGATATATCACCAACAGTCGTGATGGGTGAGGTTCCAGCGGGAACTCCATTATCAGGATCTGTCACAGCATTCCTTTCAATTGTTGATGATTCACAATTGGAGGAGAGAGAACATTTTACATTGTCAGCTAGTGCTTCTGGCAGTACAGCCCTTTCAAGTGTGATTATAATAACCGGTAAGTGTACACTATCATGTTTGATCTTAGCTATAATCATACGTACGGTAGTACGTATAGTAGGAATGGGCCGAATGTCCCATAGACACAATACAAAATGTTTATGATCATAAAAATCTATCAAAACAAAATTAAGCCTTCAAACTTGCTCAGCCTAAAACTCACAGAAACTTTCCTCAGCACTCGTACAGAGAGCTAGCAGGAAGCCACAATAGTGCCATTTTTGTTCTCCTAACGTACGTACGTACGTACTTTCTAACTGACTTACTTGAAAAGCATTTCCAGAGAACCAGAATGTGTTGAGCCAACTTTGATAGCACAAAGTAACTCCTTTTCATAGGTAGTACATTCCTTGATACTATCTTGGCAATAGAAATATACTGACCATTGTTATTGTGGATGCAGAAGATGGTGAGATTTTACCTCCATCCTAGCTATGATTATTGTGTAAACCTTAGCTGTAAATTAAGCATGGCCATTTGAAGTTTTGCTCTTTGTTCTTCTTATCCCTCTACTTGTGCAGTGGCTGATTTTGTTTTCAGTTTTGCGCCAGTGTCTTCCAACCCTGTTGAAGGTACTGGTACTGTTGATGTTTGCAGTTCGGTCTCAACAACTGGTCTAATGTCTCTGGAGTGTGATGTCACTGTAACTGTGGAAGTCATCGATAATTTGATAGCAGGTATGGACATGTGTATTCAGAGCAGACTATTTCATGTTGATGAGGCTTAATAATTATTTCTTACCAAAATTAATAATATTATATGCAAAGTAAACCATGCAGTGCATGTAATAGTACAAATATTCGAATAGTATTCGCCATACAAAATAAATTTTTGCCGAGTTTTAATTTTCGTCGGTAATGGTCGTCAACAAACTAATAAAAACAAATTTTTTAGTGACAAAAATTTCCCGATCTATGGTATGTAGTGTTGGGCTATTGCTATATTATGGTATGGAAGACTAAAGTACGTGACTGTTTTACAATATTTTTTACGATTATGATACTGTGGTTTGAGCACTAAAGTCTAGGCTGAGAGTTTTAATTAGTTCTGCTTATGTTTTTCTCTGCAATACTGTGATTTTGATGCTAACTATACGTGCAGACCTGCCAACCGTCAAGCATCAACCGTGGAAATCACACATTTTTAACCTCCACGCATCCATGCACGCATCTATATAACTCCAGGCGCTCATGTAGATTATGCCTTATAGACTAGACTAGTCATGTGACGCAGTTGGCCACGTGTACGTGTATCTGAATCAGAAAGTTGAACAATGAAGGTGACTGTCTCAGTTTTGAACCAACCAAAGAAGTAATTCTAAAGAGCAAAAAAAGAGTATAACCTGTCTAACAGCATTCCAAAAAAAAACTGGCAAGTATATATAGTAACTGTTTGTAGATTTTTTCCCAGAGTCATTACAAAGAATTTTAACTATTTTATTCTAATTTTTTTCCAAGCAATAGATAATTTTTCCACACATTTTCATGTCAATTTATTTTAAATTCCAAGCCTGACAAAAATTTAGTTTGGCAGGTCTCTACGTGTCCAATCCTACTAGCCTCCTCCCCAGACCCTCTGAGGACTGCTGTTGCTGAATAACCGAGTTACTACATTGATGCTCTTTACAAGACACATTTTTAACACATACATAATACAGTTGAAGGTGATGATTTCACCTCTCCCTCTTCCCTCGTCTATTCCTTCCCCTCCTCCTCACCATTTCCACCGACTGACTCATGTCTGACGTTCGACATCATTGATGATGACAGTTTGGAGGGGGACCATTCTTTCACGGTGTCAGTGACTTCAACCAGCCCTTCAGGAATCACTGGTTCTGATGCAAGTGCCATTGTTACAATCTCAGATAATGATGGTTAGTTGTACATAAATCACTCATGTGTGTTCAAAACTTTGAATACTTCAGTATTACGTTTTTGTGTTTTCTATAGTCTACTGTGAATATAGAAATATTGTCAGTATTAGCATTTGGATGCAAGATTACCAAATTAAATGCATTCAAAAAAATTTTTTGCACGACATTATACATATTATAGGAAATCACCAAGTTTAAAACTGCCAATATTTTTGTAAAGGTGGCTCAGCAACTAAAATTGTATGGGTAATGTTGTTTTCAACTGAGGCTTCACTAAGAAATCATATTTTTAACAATTAATTTTATATGAAAAATTAATTTTTTACCAACGAAAATTCCCCACTATACGGTACTCTATTCTTTGGGCAGAAACAGCTGCGTGCACTGGCATCATAATTATGATGACAATACATTCAGTGTAATACCGAGGCCCATTTTCACGTGACCACCATGAATGATTTTATGAACTATATACTGTACAGGCTCTAATTAACTGATTTTGACTATCCAATTAGTAATAAGAGATGTGATATGCAGAGGCATTGAGCCAGCTGTCATCAGTTTGGTTCAGAGCCGCATGGTATAGCTATTTACGTGCTAGCATTATATACTGTACCAAAAGGAAAATAAATAGATAGAAAAAAAGTATTTCACTGCAAAGTATTTGTGGTATGGCTACAGTTTGTTGAAATCATACACTTAAATAATAATTTACCTTTGCTTGACAGCATTGTTGAAGTCCTCGACCACACAGAATATGTGCACAAGAAATTTAATTCCATCCCATACATTATTTACACTAATATCCATAGTATCCACTAACACACTCTCCCTCCAGCCTGTCTATGGCCCCCTGACCTCTAACCCCCCTCAGCTCTCCCCCTCTGGTCAGCCTGGTCTCTTCTCTCTCTCTGACTCTGACCTACCACTGGAGGAGGTAGCTCACGAGACACCCGTTGAAGGCCACACCCTCCCAGAACTGCCTACTGTCATAGCATGGTGAGTCGCTGTAGTTGTAGGTAGCCAGCTTCAGCCAGTGTAGCAAAGTGTTTCCTGCATGCATGTTGTTTTCAACTGAGGCTTCACTAAGAAATCATGTTGGAGAAATTAGCTGGCAGCTACCCCCATAATTTGTGGAAACTATCTGTTCACTCTACTCTTAGTTTCTTTTAGTATTCCTGCTCTACTTAGTCATGATCAGCTGCTAGTTTTTGTAGTATCTATTGTCTCTGCATGCTATGTACCACTAACTGATCTGCACTGTGTGTGTAGCCTCCTGGGGTGTCCCTTCCTCCTAGAGGCTCTTCAAACTCTCTCTCAGCTCTTTCCTTAGGTGTGGTCTAAGTAAGGTGCACAAGTGAAGAGAAAGAGCCTGGAAACAGAAGTACTTGTGGTTGTTCTGTGATAGTTGTGTAATTGTATGTAATTATAGCAAGAGTATAGTCATTAAGAGAACGTTCCCTTCTTTCCCTTTTATGAGAAGAGTTAGTTGTGTTTGTGTGTCTGAATGTTCATGGGAAGTGTCAATGTGCATTGTGTTGCATACTTACCTTTAACTCAAAATTCGGTCTAGATTGAGTCTCCCAGTACAATCCTGATTCCAGTCCTTTGCTAATTGCAATTCAAGTTTTTGTATGCAATTATCATGTTTACGTTTATAAAGTTAGTTCTCTCTTCTCCATAGGTTGCTCTCAGTGATATTCAACACAACCCAGCTGTACTAACATCCTCCCAGATCTCTTCCAGTACCTCCATGCAAGGAATGGTAGGTCTTTCTCTTACCTCTAGTTGCCATAATTGTGCAAGGAATCATGTGTGTGAGTGTCAGTTAATTGAAGTCCACTTGTGGCTTCACCACTTTGTATAAAGCCACAAGCAAATTGTTGATATGCAACCATATACACCCAAGTTGTTAACCACATCAGATCTCACCCTGCACCTCATCAACTCTACACATGTTACTTACCACATGTACATTTTACTTAGCCTCGTAAACCAGGCCCTCCCCGCTATGCTTATTGCTAAGCGCGGGGAGGGCCTGGTCTCCAAAATCACGTGAGTTGCGTCACGAAAAGTGTGCATGGGCGGCGCGGAAAGCTGTTCCGTGGTTTATCCGCCCACTCAAAATTAAAAGTGCTCACGAGTCTATAGGCAAAAAATTTTTTGCAGACAGTTTAGAAACGTAGCACTTGTGTTCTAAGACTTTAAATTTAGCTTGTTTTAGCTTAGTTAGGCTTATTTTGTGAGCCATCTATGGCCAGGAAAAATTCTGTCACAGACTACTCGCGTATTTGCGTGTACAGCATGCATAGGAAGGCCAGCGCTCCAGCAAGAGCAAAAAGCAGGTACAGATACTAATCACAGCCATTTACAAGTAAATTTGTACTGTACTTACGTTCATACACTTGGAACAAGCTTGTCATCGATCTCTCTTGGCTTGTGCTGTGAGTTGCGTGGGCAGGACTACACTTTCTTACTCGACCTGCCCACNCAGCATTGCAATAATTGTCGAAATGTTGTACAAATTAATTAAACTATAGAACACTGTACTCAGTCTCATCTCATCTTCTTGTTGTTTGTGTCCCTCCATTAGCTAGGGGTGTGGTCAACATTCACCCCCCTCCAACTGGTCCGAGTGCTGAAGGTGCTGCTGTCGATTCTGAGGAACCCCTCTCTCTTCCTGGAGCCCTACCTGTCGGCTGTCTACCCCAGTGTGAAGGCCATCCTCCTCTCCCCCTCCTACCTCACCATGACTGATGGCAGCAGCTGCTCCCATTGGACCACCAGACACACAGCTGCCCTCACCATGGCTCAACTCATGAACAGGTTAGTACTGCAGTTGTGGAGATGTGAGCAGCTCTAGTCCATCAGAGGTACAAGATGTTGCCAGTAACATGTGTTGGGTTGATTAGGTGCAGGGTGTGATGCAGTTACAACTGTTGGGTGTGTGGTTGAAATCTCAATCATCAGCTTATTGTGGCCTCACCACTTTTCATGAAGCCACAAGCTGATTGTTGATACATAACCACACACCCAAGTTGTAACCACATCATACCTGCACCTAATCTACATTCTATATATGTTTGTCACTTTGGAGGAATGGAATTTCTGGAGGAATCCTAAAATACCTCACATGTGTTTCTGTTTTGTTCACTAATGACAGGAGTTCCCCCCTCTCATTAGGTGTCCCTCCTCCCTCAGTGCCTACCAGTCAGACCTGTTCACCTCGTTCCACCAGCTCCTCTCCCGTCCCTCCCCTCCCCTCCCCCTCCTCTATGACATCATCATCACCCTCTGCTCCTCCTCTCCAAAGAACATCTGTGACGTCCTATTACCATATATGGACACAATAACCATCCACATCCAGGGACTGCTGGAGAGTGGCCAGCCACCAGTGAAGGACGACACCCTCAGGGTCTATGAGGCACTCCTGGTGAGTTTGTATCTGTATTATTAAGAGGTTGGGTTACTTAATTGGGTTACTAGTGAAGCCTCCTATGTGATCATTGCTAGTCTCGTTCCCAGGCTCTTTCCCAGTGAATATTTATGCACGTGGGTGCGCAAAAATAAGAAGGGAGAGAGCCTGGTACACGAAATTACATAAATGACATTGCCTGTAGAGAGACCGTAGAGAGAGTTTGTATGGTTTCTCTACTACAACATACTAATTTTTCTGCGCACTACATCATTCATGTGATTTCGCCTACCAGGCTCTCTCCCTTCCTATTTTTCAGCGTGTGATAATCAGGGAGAGAGCCTGGGAACGAGGCTAATTATTGCTGTGTGGTAGTACGTATTATCAAGGGGTTAGGCTACTTAGCTTACTAGCAATGTGTGAATAATGGCTTCTCTGCATGTCACATTGTGTGATGGCTTGCAAATGAAATCTCTTCTAAGTTTATGAAAGCCTGTTTTTACTACTTGAAATTTACATGTGATATAATTATTTTTTATGAATGATTGTACAAATAAAGGGAAAAATTCATTACCTGATCTGGTTGTGCATGGTGCTATAGCACTATATTGTCCTATTGTACTGTTGGCGCCACTATAATAATTTACAATTGTCTATCAGACAATGTAAAAGCTACCTTTCCCGCTCCATCAACTGTCATGGGACATCCTACGTATTGTCCTTCATTCATGTCATGTCAGGCTAATAGTCCGTGATCATTTTGGGTGGCACATGTTGTTATTGTCTAAATACCTAGGGTCATCCTACTGCTGAAAACTAATGGCACAATCAGTTTCAATTGAATTCTACTTTAAATAGAGATGTCACAAATCCTTCTGTCTGATGGACTTGCAAATGGGTTCCCATCACTGGATGGTGGCTATTGATTTCTGTAAGATCCCTAATTATTCTCATTAGCACATTACCAGCCTCAACAAGTAACATTGTCAATTGTTGCCAACAACATTGACCATTTATGGTACTTAATTACAAGTAACGTGCAACATGCCATGGACGATTAAAACTGTTATACTCTCAGCGGTGATAAAGTATTATAGCAAAACTTTCCAAGATTAGCCCAAATTTTAGCAAATTTGATAGCAATAATTACTTTGATTACTCTATTAATTGCGTCACTATGCACACACTTGCATATCTATAAGATAATGAGCATCACACACACACACACACACACACACACACACACACAAAATTGCAAATGTATAACTCCATTACTGTTGCTCTGAACCTATACTAGGTTTAAGAGCTAAAGTAATTATTTTAGAGAGATAGACGTCCAATGAAATTTTTACTTCTACGTTCATAGCATCTCTGTCCGACTGTTGGCAACTCAAAGTTGACCACCCACCTGTAGTGGAATATTAGTGTGTCAACTGTGTACCTATTGCTGTCAAAAATTCTGCTTAGTATCTAAATTCAAATCCAAATACTTTATCAAAGCTAGTTTGATAATCTTTGGTAAGATAAATACCAAAATTGTTGTTCTTGACAGCAACAATTATGGACATTAAGTGTTGCCTGTTTCATTTTCAATTGATGATGTTCTCTCTCTACAGCTTGCTGCTGAGTTGCTGCTCACTTCAAACATACAATTGGCACCTGATCAATTACCTCCCTCGTTAAACAGGGACTCACCCCCTACCAATGGACCACACCCACCAGCTGGAGAGACCGATCTGTTTGGTAACACTAGTTTTGGTATGAGCGGTGCTCAGTCAACCATGGAGGAGGAAGGGGAGGAGTTAGGAGGAGAGAAAGAGGGGATGACCCTCTATGATTATCTCGTTGACTTGTTTGCAGAAACTGAGTCTATGATATCTATGCCCTTACTAACCATGTACTACTCTAGTAACCTAAACTAATTATAGTTTTGCCAACTTGGGACATTTTATGAGAAACATCTTAGATCGAATTTTGAGTTAAAGGTAAGTATGCAACACAATGCACATTGACACTTCCCAATGTGAAGTACTTGTGGTTGTTATGTGATAGTTGTGTAATTGCGTGTAATTATAGCAAGAGTATAGTCATTAAGAGAACGTTCCTTTCTTTCCCTTTTATGAGAAGAGTTAGTTGTGTTTATGTGTCTGAATGTTCATGGGATTAAATTCGAAATTACAAAATACTGAAATCTGATTGGCATTCGCAGCATACCTAATCAAGCAGGATATTAGTCATTAATTTAATTTTCACGTGTGTAAATCGACAATGAAGGGGAAAAGTCTGCAAATTATGCTTCTCTCCTATTTAGTAAAAGCTCAAGAAAACTATTTGTTAGAGATAACAGACCATAGCTTAGCATAACTCTGAGCATAACCTAAAAACAATTGCCTTTATTACTGCTGTGAGGCAAGGTATATGAATGCACTATTACAATAAAATAAAATAATGTTAAATTTTCCATTGAGTTGCTGAAGACTGACAAGTAAGAGCAGCATGCAGCAAACGGGACACATGCAAAAAAAAGCACTCATCAACACATGCACAAACAATGTATTTAGAGTCTAGCTATAGAATGACCTGTACAGTCATGTTTGACTGCCACTCTGTTCATGCATATAAAGTTGGAGTGCCATGGTCTGTGCTATTAAATCATGTCAAAATAAAGCTGCTATAGGTGGAATTTGGAACTTTAATTCCTGAGTCAGTCCAGACACCTCCACACGACTGAGTTTCTTTGGTCCACTAGTATAAACAGAATACTATAATTATACAGGTCAGTAATCCATCATTCTTTGCCAAAATGAGCAAGATTAATTGCTTGGTCTTATTCTGGTAATTTTCCTGGTTGTGATGGCTTTCAGAGTCATCAGTGACTCCTCATTATGATGATTGCATTCAGCTTGCATGTTATTGTTGTCTAGGACTGGAGACCTTTTAGCCTGTCCACATTTTGTCTACATAGCACTTATTAATTTTTATTTTTGCATGTAGTTGATGACCAACATTCCAGTTCTCTTACTGAGAGGTTTATAGCTAGTTTGATTATGGTTTGCGTTCGCATCGAGAGGGAGACGTTAATCTTTAGTGTAGGACGTTATTGCTTATATTCAATAGCACCCCCCAGGACGAATTTCTGGGTAATGCGCCCCCCTGGACGTGAACCATTAAACAATTACGTCCTACCGGACGCAATTTGGGGGGGGGGGGACGTGAACAATTAGGACACCTGCTACTGCTCCTGGTACTACCTGCTGCTCTGTCAGACTCACTGATGCTGGGATGGAGCTGCTGAACACTAAAAATTAATATTAAATCTATACGTCATTAGACGCCACATTGCAAAATGCGTGAAATTAATTGTACGATCGTACGAGGCGGCAAAGGGGTAGGCTGGTAGGGGTGGGGGGTAGGAACACAACACCGGCACCCAGGCTATAAAACTGATTGAGGAAAGCTGTAAAATCAAAGCTGCAGTTTCGTCCGAGCCCATTAATTCTGAATACCTAATCAAGCAGGATATTAGTCATTAATTTAATTTTCACGTATGTGAATCGACAATGAAGGGGGAAAGTCTGCAAATTGTGCTTGTGACCATTACTTGTGCCATTGGAATGGCACAAAATGGTGAGATTAGCTTTAACCGTAACCAATTCATTCAATGTTCGAGAGCTGCATCACGAGAATACAATTGTGGTTTAAAAGATGTGCGTTCCATTCGACGTTCACAATTTGATGCTCTTCTGCAATGTAATCGGCCAGAGCGTGTGATAAACTTTGCTGTTGAGTGTGCTAGTGACTCTGAAACTGGAACATACTGCACAGAAACGTCTTTTTATATTACTGATTTAGTGGAACTTTTAACAGTTTGTTCTACTAGCAATTGTACTGACGAATGTGTGAATGGATTCCAAGCAATTCGTGATGCCCTTGGTTGTTGTATTAATGCTGCTATTAACATCACACTAGCGAGCAATCCAAACTTACCTTTTGCTCCACTATTCAATGAATATTGGTGCATAGATCCTGTGACCAGCGAATGTGACAATCAAATGCTTGGTGAGATTAAGGAGAATTTTTTTAGGCAAACTCCTGGAGATACTGAGGAATGCCGTTATAGTTCTCTGATTACTGATGAGTTTACTCCATTTTGTACTCCTGCAAGGATTAATCAGCTCAATTCATTGATTAATGCAAACAACGAATGTGACATTTATCTTGAATATGTTCGACAATCGTGTAGCTTAGATGCTAATGGTACTTTTTGTGTTGCAACGTCAACATCAGATCTGGATTATACTTCATTTCTTTTACCAATTCAAACTGCATGCAATGAACAATCGCAATGCTCGTCTGACTGTAAACAACTTCTACAAAGGTTTGTATCTACCAGAGGTTGCTGTGTAAATGCTCTCTACAACTCCACCCTAAGTGATGCTGTGTGGGGAACTTTCCCATTGTTGAGGACTTCCAACATTTTTGAGTTGTGTGAAGTAGAGTCTCCTCCTCAAAATTGTGAGCTACCAACAGGAAGTGCAGCACAAATGAAAAGCTTTGGCATTATGGTACTCCTCCTGGTTGCCACAGGCTTGCAATTGGCTGGATTTATGCATTAATATGCATGCAACTTAATATCATAGTTATACTGTAATGATATGTCTGCATGAATGCGTAATATTGCATGCATGCTTAATTTTTACTTTCATAGTTGTTGATAATGTTATAATTAGAACTCAGCATGCATGCATGCATGCATATAACAATAAGTCATTATAAACACTCTTAGTTTGTTTTTTGTTGGTTTTTTTTGTATATAATTATAGTGCGTTGTTATAATGCATGCATGACTATACTATACTGGATGTTATTTTCTGCAGTATACATACACATGTACTGTATTGTCATACGTACGGTAGGCGATTTTTTTATCTGACGTACACTTTTTGGACTTTACAAGCGGTAAATACTAGGGTGTCCAACGTCAAATTTCAAGAGTAGCAAATTGAAATCATTGCTAGTTATTTGTGTAGACCTACTATAGGTCAACTGAAAAATATATATGGTTTGATGTAATCATGCATTGTTTTCCTTCGCGAGGCGTTTCAATAAAACACAAATTCGCAAAAAAAAATTTAAAAAAATGGTCACGTGACCAGAACAATATAGTACGCGCACGCGTATGTACGCATGCACGTACACCGCGTGCTATTGCCGCATTTGTCACAAGCAGGAACATTGCTTGCAGCCAGGCCTCACCAAATTTGCTATTGTACATGTAGTGGACTAATATGGCATTTTGGTCACGTGACCATCATTTGCGAATTTGTGTTTTTAGTGAAATGCCTCGCAAAGGAAAACAATGCGTGATTGCATCAAACCAGATATATTTTTAAGTTGACCTATAGTAGGTCTACACAAATAACTAGCAATGACTTCAATTTGCTGTTCTTGAAATTCGACGTTGGACACCTTATCATTGATTATCCACGTGGTATTTTAATAATACGCATGCGCATTAGCTGCTCTAGCAGACAAGGCTGCTACTCAAGCTTTTTTAGGGACTAACCAGTCTCTGATGGTCTCCTCACTACTGTAGTGTTAAAAAAAATGAATGAACAAGTAGTAAAAATTTCAAAAAAAAAATAAGCAGTGTAGGAATGGGCAATGCTGTAAAAAGTATTGGAACAAGGAATGGTCTCAATTTTTCTACTTTTAACTGGAGCCCATTATCGGCCCAAGATAAAATTTTGTCTACGTATTAAGGAGTGACTAAAGAACACGTTAACAAAAAACTAAGAAAATTGACGCATCCCGACAGGAAGAAAAATAAACTTAATCAAAACGTTACTGTAACTTTTGACCTTAGTTGATCAAATACAGTGATCATTATTGCAAGTAATTCTATGATTATTAATTTTTTTGGTTGGTTTTTTAATTAGCAATCTTTTCTTGCATAGCTACTTCAACCATGGAGCTATGCATCACACAATTGCAAGTACAATGTTCAATGTCATGACATTGTACATACATGCAATTTCATGAAATGCATGTGACATTGCTCACAAACAAGTTCTGCTATATTTTAATTGCTAGAATTATATCTGAGTTGGAAATAAAACTTGCAGCTATAAGTACAGTGTTTTGTGAACAGTGACAGAGAAGCATTCTCCCCTTGCTATATACCTTTCATTTGTGAACAATTGGCTCCCCTATCATGCTAGCTTGTTTATTGGATATGGATGCCACTGCATGGTAGCTAACTTAATCTTTAATATTAGTGGCACACACACACAAAGGTATTATAATATTATGTTTTACATTGTAAAATGTGGCTTTTGACAGGTACGTGTGCTGGCACCCTTTTGTCCAACTTAACTGACAGAGCAGCTTGTCCTGGAGATGTGGTCACCTTCACATGTACCCAGGAGCCTCCTAGTGCAGCACTTCAATGGAGAGTTTTAAGATTGGGATCAGCAGTTACTTCAGCTCTGTTCATATTCCCTCGTTAACCTCCTGATGAACAGCCTCTGGAAGGCAATGAAGGCATCAGTGGAACAGCCTCTCTCATCTCCTACAACAATACCACTGTAGTGTCCACTCTCACCATCACTGTTACCAGTCAACTAGATGGAGACAGTGGAGTGTACTGGGACTACGTCAGACACTTACAGAGTACAGTGATCATTATTGCAAGTAATAATACCATAAAATAAATGATGACCGACTCGGCATAAAATATTAATTTTTTTTATTGATTTCTTCTTTACAGCTCTTCCTTCTCCTCCTGAGAATGTGATGGTGGTGGTTGCTGAGAATGGAACTACCACTGTCACTGTTAACATAACCTGGAACCAAATAATGGCATAGAACCTGTGGAAAGCTACACAGTCATGAGCTTACCACCAACAGCCACAGTCACCTTAGACACTACTATGGCAACACTAGCTCTCCCTTACAATCAGAGGTACACTGTGAGTGTCACAGCTGAGAACTGTGTGGGCAGCAGTATTCCTGCGATGGCAGAACCTGTGGAGTTTGGTATGCTTTAATTTTTAGTGTATTTCAGCATGTCTTAAATCTTGAACATATGTATACAGTTGGGTGTCCACTACTGATGAGTCCAAATGTGTCCTTTGAGTCTTACACCAGTTCATCAGTAGGCTCTGTGGTCTCCTACCAGTGTAGACCAGGGTTCATTCCAGAGGGAAGGGTGATGTCTGTGTGTGGGGGAGATGGAAGGTGGAGCCCTGATCCTGAACAGCGTAAGGAACAATAACTTAAGCTTAGATTTAGACAAGATGGATAATATATACATAGACAATACGAATAATTTTACTAATAAAAAAGTAATTATTATGCAATTAATGGAACCTTGGTGCACAAATAATTATTATTGTAGTGTTTTTTTTCTATAATTTTTTGTTTTTGTAAATCATGACTATAGATAATTATTGTTATGAAACTCACCTCTAGAATTATGGTTTCGGTTCAGATACAAGAGTTAAGTACTGTAGTAAATTATATATAATTCATTCTACAGTTTACAAAATATTGATTATAACTATTGATCACGACTATAGTTGCAAAATTTGGGACTACACTACACCTCTCCACCAGACCATTGTTTGTAGCTTCCTGCAACAATTATATTATAATCTCTCCCGTCATCTTGAGTTGTTCTAACCTAGTATTATGGTTTCGGTTCAGATACAAGAGTTAAGTACTGTAGTAAATTATATATAATTCATTCTACAGTTTACAAAATATTGATTATAACTATTGATCACGACTAGTTGCAAAATTTGGGACTACACTACACCTCTCCACCAGACCATTGTTTGTAGCTTCCTGCAACAATTATATATAATCTCTCCAGTCATCTTGAGTTGTTCTAACCTATAGTCAACTCCAAGGACATTGTGGTGCTTGAAGCATAGCTTGAAGGTGCAGAAATTAGCACTTAATTCAGGTATATTGCTTGAAATAAGCTACGTATTATAATTTGTCAGAAGCAATAGGCTATAAGCTTCTAACACTCACTTTTTCCATATGTATTCTTCATCTCCCTATAAGAAAGACCCTTCCCGGACTTGGCTCTCAGTTATATATATATACTTCTATTAATGGGATACATTCACGTCGGATACATGCATGTACATTTGATTGCGTATAAGTCATGATTGCATTATGACTTGATTCCACACAGTATAGTTTTGTAATGATTAGGCCTTGATAGATTATGCTCAAGACTCTGCCTATTTTTCTTTTCTTTTATGCTCAAAGAATGGTCCTATTATGCTCCAAAGTCTGCCTATTATGCTTCTTGAATATTATGTCGCGAAAATTATCAATTTTTAATGAACAAAAGCACGAACAAATTAAACGACCATATGTGTTTTTGTATACTGCATGTATGCTAGTTAATGCACACTTAGTGCATGAGTTATTATTAAACCTGCTTCATTAAAAGAACACGAAAGAATGTAGGTGACTGCATGCTCAGACTATAAAGGCCAGTACAATCTACAGGGCATTCGCTCCAGTCAGGTACTATAGCTGTTAATCCAACAAAATATCAGCCTATAATGCTAGGAGGGTTACAAAATTCAGCCTATTATGCTAGCATAATTCTTGATGCTCAAGACTACCTATTATGCTCGAAATTATGCCGGCATAATCTATCAAGGCCTAGTAATGATCCCATCCATGAATGATGATTGATTCTGGAATAATATTATTCACAGTCTAGTCACATAATGATATTCATTGGCTTGTTATTGATACCACTGACTGACTGTATTGCCCACAAAATCTGATTCCAAAATCTGGATCTCAATTCTGAAAGATCCCCTGGAAGAGACCACAATAATTATTCATAACCCACGTTTGCAATATTACCCTGGGGACTGCACCTTTCTACTGAGAATTGAGCTGTTGTGCATGTTTGTAAATTTTGAAATTTCTGAGAGTTGTTTACAGAATCTGTGGTTTAAATTCCTTCATTCTTTGGATCGCAATGCATTATTGCTAGACTTTACATGCAGCGCTAGCATTGCAAGTTTAATGGATGCATATGGTGTTGTTGGTCCCATAATTACATTTGAATTTTCTCACCAGCGCACTATATAGTGCTGGTCAGTGCATATATGCACTGACTTACAATTACAGCTATTAATGTTGACTGTACATTCTGAATCAATTAAATTATATATAGTAAAAATTTCAAAAAAATAAGTAGTGTAGGAATGCCAGTGTGGTAAAAGCATTGGAACAAGGCATGTCTCAATTTCGGCACATGACTACTTCATCTTTGTTCTTGATCCCTAATAATAATTATTATTATGGATCCTCAGTGTTGTAAATGCAAAGATTTGTACTACTATATAGTATACCATAGCTTAATTATATTGTTGCATTGGTTATCAGTTGGCTAAGCAGTGGAGTAAACCATAACAAGATAGGCAACTTAAACTGGACTGCCGGCCAAGAGTTGGGCATAAAAAATGAAGTAGTCATGTGCCGAAATTGAGACATGCCTTGTTCCAATGCTTTTTACCGCACTGCCCATTCCTACACTACTTATTTTTTTGAAATTTTTACTACTTGTTCATTCACTTTTTTCAACACTACAGTGTGGAGACTATCAGACACTAGTTAGTCCCTACAAAAAACTTAAATAGCGGCTACAATGCATTGATCATTATGCTATGCTAAGAAGCTAATGCGCATGCGCATAATAATACCACGTGGATAATGACCTTTGAACTCTACATACAAAGATGGCTGCATTGTAGTACATGAATTTATACACCAAGCTACACTAAGTTTTAAAGCTTTCTAGTTTTTGTTTAGGCCTATTTGAGACTGAAATGAGTATAAAGGAATGTACTACCCATGAAAAGAACTTACTTTGTGCTCTCAAAGTTGGCTCAACACATTCTGGTTCTCTGGAAATCGTTTTCAAGTAAGCCAGTTAGTAAGTACGTAAGTAAGTACGTTAGCAGAACAAAAATGGCACTATGGTGGCTTCCCACTAACGCTCACTACTAGTGCTGAGGAAAGTTTTTGTGAGTTTTAGGCCTTGCATGCAATTGGTAATCTGTCAGTAAGAGCCTCTGAGCAACTTTGAAAGGTTAATTTTGTTTGACTAGATTTTTATAGTGGCCAACATTTTGCTAATATCGATGAAAACAGTTTTATGATCACTATCATGTACTGTTTCATACGTACCATCAGCTCTTTCGCACTACAAAACTTTGTGTTGATAGTTTCAAGTAGTATTGTTTGTTTCTGCTGAAAACCAGTAATTCAGCAAGTGAGTGTAGCGATCCTTACCTAACTCAATAGTTTACCATACTGAAATTTTCTACGGCTGATTCTTCTTGCTAGTTTCAAGAGAACAGATCAAGATTTGTTTCACAGAAACTAGAGTTCTTGTGTTAGTAATACATATAGAAATTGTGTCATAAAGCATGTCACAAAATGAAATGTCACGGGTTTTGTCTCATTGAGTAGGTTGCTGATATGGCCTGCTAAATTATGATATTTCAAGATACAGAAGTCGAAACTTCAATGATGAGTAACTGAAACAATGTAGTTTCAATATGATCCGTGTTTATAGCCCTAGCTTATTCCTACAAGAGAGAATTTTGGTGTGAATAAGTAATTAGCTAGCGCGCATAGCTCAACATTCTCATTTCCGGGTGAAATTAAATTTGTATGGGCACTATTGGACTTCCGGAATCCTGGCGGCACCACTGTCGCAGTGAATAATGTCCCCCCGTGAATTTTGTCCCCCCAGACATAATTCACTAGGAACATTATTCACTAGTGAATAATGTCCCCCCTCCAAAACTATACTAAAGAGCTCTGGCATAGATAAAACAGTCTCAACACTCTTTCCAACGTTTTTAGCCAGCAGCCGCTGCAGCGCTGTGCACCATGCACCGTACTAAGAACGTGTGGCAATCTTAGCCCCTCCCGCTTATTGTGCAGCAACTATTAATTTTGTGAGCTAGCTCGCCGGGTTAACATTTTAAACTTTGAAGTTAACGTTTGGAGGGAGGGCAGGTAGTACTGAAGCTTATAGCCTACACACTATTACAATGTCATGATGCGGGTAATTTGGACCTGGTCCGAGTTTCAGGTCTTCCTAGCTGCGTAGCTGACAGACTAAGCTGAGCCTATAGAATGCGGTTAAGCTGCATGCGGTTTGTGTGAAAGAGTTTGCGGGAGGGGGGACAAAATTCACTAGTGAATTTGGTCCCCCCTTGAAAAATACTGTTTTCTCACCATTGCCATTATTTGGGATCATTTGGAAGGGGGGACATTATTCACTGAGGGGGGACAATATTCACTAGTGAATAATGTCCGGGGGGACAAAATTCACTAGTGAATAATGTCCGGGGGGACAAAATTCTCTAGTGAATAATGTCCGGGGGGACAATATGAGGGGGGACTGTCACTGGAATTTTTGGTCCTGAAAATTTTGGTCCCCCGGACCAAAATTATCAAGGAATTATCTGAAATTTTTGGTCCCGGCCCATTTTTTTTCAGAATTGTACCCTGAAAATTTTGGTCCCCCACTGAAAATTTTGGTCCTAGGTGTGCGCTACCTCGGACCATAATTTTCAGATGTGGTCCCTGAAAAAAATTGCCCCCCTTAGCCAGAAACAGGCTATTTATACTACAGTATACTGTTGTTGGTGGTAGGAATCAGAGTTCAGAGCTGTGTTTTTATATTAGATGCTAATGATAATTATTTTCATAATTATTAAACTGACAAACTATGAATGAGTAATGTAACAGTCAGAAATATAATTTAAAGAACAAAAATCATCGAGCATAAACAATCTAAACACAATTTCAGTAGTAAACAGTATACTATGAACACAAAGCGGCAAAGCCATCTACCACTCATTACATCATAATATGGGTTTGCTGCATTGAACCATTCATTGCAATGCCCCTGATCTCTACCATTCTGCAACCACAACAAGCTAAAGCACCCTAACATATTTGCATGGATCAATACAGAGGAGGCTGTGACCTCCAAGATTCAGAGTAACTGTTTCCGACGGTGGTGCGGTAACAGCTAGACCTAGAAGATGCAGATTTAAGGAAAAGAAAAAGAGAACACAAACTTAGTTTGATCATTCCTGTTGGAGACTACATTACTATTGAACATTGATACAATAGCCATAGGCATGTAATAATTGCTGTTATTGTGTTACAGACTCTATTCCTGTTATTAACAAGTGAAAAAAACATTGGAAATGTAATGAGACATAGGAATGGCCAAATCGTAAAAAAGAAAGCAAACAAGATGGAATGGCTGTTTGAGTGTGTGCAGAATCATTCCTGTGTGGGCT
>CAXIPT010000006.1:6166111-6266601 GCA_964030475.1 Tethya wilhelma | reverse complement strand
GGAGTCCTGGAGTTGATCACGTGCACGTGGCGCGGGAGTTGATGCTCGCGTTCGCTGCCACTTGGCAGGGCCTGTGAAGGTCCAACTGAGTTTGTAGAGTCTACTTTTACATTTACTTAGACTTGTTCTACCCAGAAGCATTTTATAATAGAGTCTACAAAGCAGCCTGTGGCTAGTGAGAACTTCTTTCTTACTCGGACCAAAATTTTCAGGCTAGGACCAAATTTTTCGGTGATTCGCGAAAATTTTGGTCCGCCCGGACCAGAATTTTCGCCGGACCAAAATTTCCGTGACAGAGCACGACATAATTGGTATTTAATGCTGAAAAGTCACAGCTTATTCGTTTTGCCACTCCTGGTCTTCCAGCCTCATCGTCCTCCAATTTTAGTCTGTTTGGCCAATTGCTCAATTTCTCTACCAAGGTTAACCACCTTGGTCATTGCCTGAGCCAAGATCTCTCTGATGATGCTAATCACGGTCCTCTCCATCAAGCGTGACTTTTGTAGAAAAGCTAATTCGATGCTTGCTCTCTTTTCTGGATGTGACCCTCTTACCAAGACCCGCCTACTTTCGAGCTTCTGCCTCTCTTTGTATGGTGCATCTTTGTGGTCTATAGCTTCTAGTGAGGTCCATCGGCTAGAGGTATGCTTTAACAACATGCTTCGCAAGATCTGGCGCTTGCCAAGCAGATGTCATACAACCATCCTTCATCTGATAAGTGGCCTGCCAAGCATCGTTAATCTAGTTCTACGTCGTTCCCGCAACATCGTTCTTTCAGCTATTCGTCACCCCACTTCAAACCTTTTATCTGACGTATTCTCTCAAAGTCAATTTTTGGTTTATACTTCCTTTGGTGTCAATACTTTGACCGGCCACCTTTATGCAAAGTCTCATCACTCTGCTCAAGTCCTCTGTACCAACTTCATCCGAGATGCTAGACTTAATCCACTACAGAACATTCAGCTTGAGAAGGAGATTATCTATATGTGCACTGTCTAAACTCTATAATTTACTTAACTCTTTACATATAACTATTTCTGTGTAGCTACCTACCTTTCACATTTGCACCTATTGTGGTGTGTATTCAATAATAATAATAATAATAATAATAACACACATTATACAAGTTATGTCCGTGCCAGGAGGCTTTTTGCCTAACTGTTACCCTGCTAAAGACTTCGAGAATTGTGTGAGATGCTCTCTAGGTGTCCGAATATAAGTGAGGAAGGCTGAGCTGCTCCATCTACCCATTACCCGGATGTTTGAGTCCTCAACTCCTGCGCTTGCTGCGGCAGTGGCCGTATGGCACGCCAAACCTTTCAAAACTACTTTCGCTTTTAAGACGACTTAAAACTTCAAATTATAGTCGACTTCTGACTTCCGCTTCAATACGACTTTAAAAAACCGACTTACCTTCTTTACGACTTCAAAAGAAAGACGACTTGGAAAACTTTAATACGACTTGCCGACTTTAAAGACGACTTGGAAACTTCATTGCGACTTTAAAACTCAATACGACTTTAAAGACGACTTGGAAAACTTCAATGCGACTTTATAAAACTCAATACAACTTTAAAAAACGTCTTGGAAAACTTCAATGCGACTTTATTATTATTATTATTATTATTATTGTGTAATATATCACGCCACCAAAAGGCGCAGAATGTACAAAATGATAATTATAAAGGAAAGATTAGTTACAGCACNGAACGAGTTTAGTATGCGCTGTTCACCAGACTCTCCCATTTTTTGCGGAGAGTCTGGCTAGCGAGACTAAGGACACCGTACGTATGATGACTGTCTGCCGGGTACCGGGCAGAGGAATGAGTGCGCTTTTGCTGAGCTGGCAAACGGGGTGCACGTGATCTACTCTCTTTGTGAAGTACTGCGGTCACATGATTGGAATGTAATTAACAGACTTGCCAGCTCAGCAAAGGCGCACTCGTGTCGTGGGTCGGCCTAAAAAGAGGAATGGGAAATGTGGAAATGGAAATGTGGAAATAGGAAATGAGGAAATGAGGAAATATACACCTTGTCCTAGTACACCAGAATACAGCACAGACTAACTGTTCAACAGTTGAGAAAGTTTGCTTCTCACCTCAGTAACGAGAATACAAGACGTAGTCTACCTAGCTAGGCTATAGCTAGCTAGACTGACCTGCTGCTGCAGGATTAATCAAGTCGCCATATGGCAGGTGGGGGTGGGGCTAGCTGAACAGAAGGCAAGTTGTAGTCATTAGTATTTACTACTAAAAATTATGACAGACATTGCAATAGTACAGTCAGACATGCATAGCAAAAATATAGTACATAAAGTCAAGAAACGTACTGAGACTTTGCATGCTTAGCCCAATCACTGTATTGAAAATTATTATGAGCTCACTGAGTCTGACACAATATGCAACGGTTGGACTTGGAGAATTTGTGCTGGCCCAGTTTCTTGCTGCACACCACCTCTGATATAATTAGAATGTCCTAGAGCTTGAGTAAATTGACAAGTCTTTCTAATCCGCATCGCTTGTCTTGCAGACCAGACTATTCAAGTATGACTATCTTCAAAATCAATTGAGTTTCTTCGGGCTACATAACTATCAGTGAGAGTGGCAAAGAATGCTGGGATAATCAGTACATCATGGTACATGCTTCTTGCCTGACACTACAAAGCATTCATACTAGCTAATAGTTTACATGCTGCTAATAGTTTACATGCTGCTTTACATGCTTTACATGCCAATACGTACTGATAACCTTTGCCTCATGATCATAGGATGATACCTCACTGAATAGTATTGACGGGCTAAGGAGCAAAGTGACAGATCATAGTGTCTAAGCTACAATGTAACATGGCCATGGAATCATACTGAATGATTTCCCCATTTCCTTATTTCCTCATTTCCAATTTCCATTTCCACATTTCCCATTCCTCCTTTTAGGCCAACCCTCGTGTCGTACCTCCTCTGGGTACCGGGTGCAGGTGTAGAACTAGTAGATGGTGATGGTCGTCAATATGGTATGCCATTTTTCCCCTCATACATTATTGCTAGACCAGCAAGGACTTGATCACCATGTCCAAGATTGACAAGCAGTCTACAGGACGACCTAGCCTCGTCCCCAGGCTCCCCTTTGACCTTTCACTCACGGAAAGGAGAAGGGGAGCCTGGTATCCGAGATCACGTGGGGATAGAACAGGGTAGAACGGTGAAAATTGCGCGTGGGCATAATGTAGTGCGGTCAATGACTCTGCCCACGTTTTTATGCTTCTTGCCACGTGAGGCTAGTATGGCAAAATGAAATGCACAGTAGATTTTGTGTTTTTGTCAGATAGAAACAGTAAGCGGATAGTAAAAGTATTATTTTTAGGCTGTCTAAGGAGTGAACTTTGCCAAACAGTAACTGCACGGACAGAACTAGCCCTGCTGGCATCCTGGCATCTCGAAACCTTCGCGCGAGCGGCTCAGCCCGTCTTTCATCCAATTTTGGTAGTCTAGAGCATCAGTAAGTTATGTTCTATAACTGTAGACTACTAATAGATGATAAACTACTAGCGACTACCCTTCATTGTAAGTTTTGAAGCTGCTTGTAGCGCTCAGCGGTCGCGAATATTGCTGTTTGCGCAGAACCAAGAGTTTGACGTCATTTATCAAACCGCCGCGCCCCCGTATTTGCTCTTTGGCAACGATTGACGTCATGCACGTGATTTCGGATACCAGGCTCCCCTTCTCCTTTCCGTGAGTGAAAGGTCAAAGGGGAGCCTGGGGACGAGGCTAAGGACGACCTACAATTTTCAGTCACACCCGGAAATGAAAAATGCACCCGGAAGTGGGATTTTAGATAGGGAAATTTGTATGGGGAAATTTTAAGATGGCCGCCTGAAAAGCTCCTGAAACAAGTCGACACTACGAGCTATTGAGGGGACTATGGCGACATTTGACTAGTTTTCGAGGTAAAGCAACTTATTTTTACCATGTTTGAGCTTTCTTTAGCTACGTAACATGAATTTGTAGCATAACTAAGCTTTATTTATACAGGTACCAATGGCAAAAATTTCGATTTTAGCCATTTTCACTAAAAATGGGCACTCGGTTCCTGCCATTGAAATGTCTCTAGATTCTGTGTATGAGGTATTCAAAGCCTCTTTTACTTGAATTTTGCCACAAGATATTCAACAAAACCTTTTCCCAGCTGTAGAGACCAAGCAAAATTAGTTAGTTTTACCATTTTTAAAAGCTTTCTGTATCACAGCTCTTGTTTTGCAGGACACTGTATTAAACTGTTTACAAAAGTACTGTTATATTTCTTACTATTTATGATTGTCACTATTTTTATTGCTTCGTTTTTTTCATTCACCACAGCAGGAACCATCCCCCCTGTTTGATGATTATTGAGCTGTGTCATGTTCAGAACAAATGGGCACTAGAATAGAAAGAATCCAGCACAATTAGTTATCATCAATTGATAGGATACATTATGATATTTAACATATTAAATAGTGCAATTGATTTTCTTTGAATAACGAAAGATATTCACAGTGAAAGATTGGAAATTGTTCAATTTTGTCCTTTTCAATTTCTTGGCTCACGTGCAAACTTTGTGTGACGTAAAACGTGAATAATAGAATTAGTGCGCAGCTGCCAAGGACTCAGCATTTGTTACACTAAGTAGTCGCAATCTCACTGATGGAAATGGTGCGAGGGAACACTTCGCTTACGTCATGAAACATGGACTACGAAATGATTGGCATGGAAACCAGAATGCACTGTTTCCCGGCTGTGACTGAAAATGTATGGGAAATTGTAGGTCGTAGTGCAGACTGAAGGTCTTTCTCGCCAAAACGTGTGTTCAAACTGAGGATCAAGACTCATCAAGTGAAGTTAGGATCATTGAGGCAGAGTAGATTTCAATGATGAAAACTTATTTTTCTTCTTTTATGCAGAACATGTTAAAGATGCTAGCTGTAGCCTGTAAACACTTGACTGATGTTCAAGCCAAGCCCGATGCTATAGAACTGGTACCGTTCTCTCAACTATGGAAACTTTGGAAGGTTAGGATGCACAGTTTGAATATGAATAATTCATTAGGAAATTTGTTCTCCCTATATCTAGCATCAGAAGTGCTTTTGACAGTTTCTACCTTTTAAAATGCAAAAGTTGTGGCTAATATGTTCTAGAGTTTCAAAAATCAACATTGAATATGCTTCTACGAAGCTTTCTCTAAGGAGATATAGTGGATTTTGGCTAAAATATAATTTAGAACTCAAAATTTGCCAAGTAGAGAAGTTACACTGTCTATAGAAGTCAGTGTTAGTAGAAACTTACCTTGGTTCTGCAGGGGCAGACACTGAGACTTTCTTTCTATTGTATGTACAAAATGTTCTAGAACACAACAAAACATTCAGCTAAGAGCACAAGGCAGCTGCCTGCTGACATCTGAGCCAGCCTAGCCACTATTTGTTTGTGGCTCTTTTCTTAGAAAAACTCAGTGTCTGACCCTGGAGTGAAGAGTGAACAATTAGATAATAGCCCATATGTGGTTCTAAGTTTTGCCATTTCTTCAAATTTTGAGTTCTAAAATACACTGCCATATCGCGTATCTAAAATAACTGGCCTATACTGATAATCATATTCATGACCCAAATTGCCAACCATACATTGTAACCTTAATGGACATTGGTTGATCTGAAACATGTTGAAGCATCTTGAAACTAAATGCCAAAGCTACAAGTGGTCTTTACATCTTCATTTCCATATAATGCCTACCACAGCACAGTGACAATGAACTGCCTCTCAAGCCTGGCTGCACTGATGTTGGTAAGTAGATACCATTGAACTGGCAAGTTAGCTAGTCTACAAACAAACTACATAATTATTATTTGCTACCAATTGACATGATTGTGTAAAGAGCAAAAACTAACTAAACTTTGACCTCAAGCATGAAAAGACAAATTTAATAATAATAAATTAACTACTTTATTATAGTTTGAAGTTGTAAGAAACATTAGTGTGCAGTTCAATTTCCACACTAGCCTCCTCCTCATTATATCTACCAAGACTGCTAAAGTCCATCTGGTTTGAGAATGCCGGTAGAAAAATGTGAATAACTTTCTAAATATCCAACCAATTTCAAAATTTCAAGCACCATTGGAAAGTGCTCGATCTTCCCGTCCTTTTGGTTGTTTTTTCAGCTTCCTATGCCTTACCAATCAAAAGTTAGCTATTTGGCCCATAGAAAAAGTATGGTTATGAATCTCATTAATTCACTTGCNTTGGTTGATCTGAAACATGTTGAAGCATCTTGAAACTAAATGCCAAAGCTACAAGTGGTCTTTACATCTTCATTTCCATATAATGCCTACCACAGCACAGTGACAATGAACTGCCTCTCAAGCCTGGCTGCACTGATGTTGGTAAGTAGATACCATTGAACTGGCAAGTTAGCTAGTCTACAAACAAACTACATAATTATTATTTGCTACCAATTGACATGATTGTGTAAAGAGCAAAAACTAACTAAACTTTGACCTCAAGCATGAAAAGACAAATTTAATAATAATAAATTAACTACTTTATTATAGTTTGAAGTTGTAAGAAACATTAGTGTGCAGTTCAATTTCCACACTAGCCTCCTCCTCATTATATCTACCAAGACTGCTAAAGTCCATCTGGTTTGAGAATGCCGGTAGAAAAATGTGAATAACTTTCTAAATATCCAACCAATTTCAAAATTTCAAGCACCATTGGAAAGTGCTCGATCTTCCCGTCCTTTTGGTTGTTTTTTCAGCTTCCTATGCCTTACCAATCAAAAGTTAGCTATTTGGCCCATAGAAAAAGTATGGTTATGAATCTCATTAATTCACTTGCGGTGGCATTCTCAAACCAGATGGACTTTAGCAGTCAGCACTGACTCACAGTACTCATCATCGTGATGCTCTATGACCTCATAGCCTGCTTCATCGCAGCCATGGCAACCACGCTGTAGAGGTACTCCCTCACAACTCAAGATGACACTTGAAATCTGTAGGCCACGTTTTGAACTGGGTGAATGACTTCACTGTATTGTGATCCTGAGGCTCGCTGTCTCTCCAGCTGGCACACTGCTTCCTGAGTGCTTTGTCTCTCACAACCTATACATGTAGAGTATGTCAAGAGAAATGCTATGACTGAATCAGTTTCAATGAACTTAAACCTTAGCCTCGTAAACCGAGCTCTGCCTGTGTGCTTCCCCACGCTTAGCACTAAGCATAGTAAGGAAGGCCTGGTATATGAAGCTACTTAAGCCTAGTACAGATTGATCTGTGGTCATTACCTCATTCACATGTAATGGCTAGTGATAGCTTCATTCCCAGGCTCTCTCCCAGTGAATGTTATAACCACTTGGGCAAAAAATATTCGTGGAGAGAGAGCCTGGGAACAATGCTAGACTGGTTTTTCAACCAGTATTGCTTCATTGCTACAAAAATCATCAGTTGTGTTCTGCAGGAAACATTCTTGACTCTATTTTTATCTCTCCTTCTCTTCTCCCCATGTACAGCCATGATGGTGACTGCAATGAGGGCAGCTGCTGAGAGACAGATGACAGCAATGACCACACTCACCACCACTACCACCACTGCAATGATGGTGGTCGTATCAAAGGGAGGAGAAGGAGGAGGAGACTCAGGATCGGATGGAGGTGGGTGTGTTGTGGTATCAGGGGGTGTGGTCTGGGGTTAGTATCTGTTAATTGATGTGTGCATTATAAGTATGGAAAGTGAGTGAGTTTGCTAATAATCCCACGACCAACTTTTATTAGAAGGGCGCTGAATTGTTGCCAGATATGTAAGGTTACACATTAATTGTGAAGACCACTGGCTTTCATAATGTTCTACTGTTATTACAGTATGTGTTTGCTCATGTTATCATACTTATTTTATGTTAAAATTTTCTTAATTATGTCTTCGTACAAGGTCATTGGTACATGCAGTTTCCTTTTGTGCTGAGTGATGATATTGATTATTAATTTTACTAACTTGAAACTCAGAAAAGCAAGCTACCAATGTATTAGTATCTGCTCCATAGATTGTAACTGACCATGATATAATATCCAAAATATGCATTAATTTTGCCATACTGGCCACTGATAGATATGTACATGGTTATAATAGGTAAGGGACATAATTGATAATAAGCAAAACATCATGACACACATTTGCACCACAGACTAGGTTTCCCCCAAATACTCTCATTGCAAAATGGCATTCTCAAAACTAATTATCATCTCTCTAGTCTTGTATGGAACATTTGAATCTGTTGGTAAGGCTGTAAATAATTATTGAACAATGGCTTGCATCTGATCTTCAATGACATTGTGTAGATGCTGCCCTAACAGTATCCCCACTGACAGCCTGTCCTGGTGACACAGTGAGGGTCACATGTGATACAGCTCCAGCTGACCCACTGAGATGGACTGTCAGCTACCAGGGTGGTACTAGTCTAAACAGACTTGTGCGACCATCTCAGATTGGGACAACTCTCACGGTTGATGGAGATCCTGGATTTGGGATTCAGATTACTGCTAGTGGTAGTGACAGTATGATAACATCCTCAGTGTTGACATTCTCTGCTAGTGCTACTTTGAATGGAGCAACTGTAGAGTGTGTGGCAGCAGAGAGAGACACCATTACAGTGCAGATACGAAGTGAGCTAATTATTTTTTGTACACTATTCACATCAGTATTTGCTGAGAAACATGTGTACAGTTCCTGAAAACTATTTCTACAGGTTCTCCTCCAGCCTCTCCTGATGCCATTACAACTGATCCTAATGTACAGTTCACTAGGGATGGAGCAGCAGTGACCATTGGGTGGACTCCTGTCATTAATGCTGATAATTACACTATTGCTGTGAGCCCACCAATTGACTCAGGGTCAGAGTTCATCACCACCACCAGTACAACACTGATGGTATCCTACAACATCAACTACACAGTCAGTGTGTTGGCTAGCAACTGTATTGGTGACAGTGACACCACTACCACCACTGTTAGGATAGGTATTTTTATTCACTATCTACTTCACTCTTAGTCTGATGTGACTATCCAGTTTTATTTTCTCCCACCACAGCTGGTTGTAATCCCCTCCTGCCTCTGGCTAATGGAGTCATTAATGACTATCCCAGTGGAGCAGTGGGTGCTGTGTTGTCCTTCCAGTGCAATGAAGACTACCTCCCAACATCAGACCCACCAATGGCCACCTGTCAGGAGAGTGGCTCTTGGACTCCAACCCCTGTTTGTAGAGAAATAGGTATAGACTAAGTAGTATACAGTAGAACCTCCGATAGTGCACTCTTGGAGATAGGGACACTGTATTATAAGCCTCTCAACAAAGGACGCTTCTTAGTTCCCAAAAATTCCAATTCTCAATTCGTAGCAATATAAAGAAAACCTTCAAGAAGAAGACAATTATAACCTCTCTACAATTATTGTACAAAGGACAAACAAGCCGAATTTATATATTTTCCCCAAAGTGTCCTTTGTTTAGAGGTTGTACTGTACTCATAGTTGTTGTCAAGCCATTACAAACCCCATGATAATTGCTCCATCTAGATTGTGGTCCACCATCATCTGCTGCTGGTATTGCCATAGAGACCTATAACAGCACTGGTGTGGGTTCAGTGGTCTTCTTCCAGTGTGAGGAAGGTCTCATTCCAGAAGGGAGAGAGATGGCAGTGTGTGGGAGAGATGGAAGGTGGAGCCCTGATCCAGCTAACCATCGCTGTGGCAACCAATCATCTGGTATGTTTTCACTCATACTAAGTCTGTCTAAAACATTTATCATCAAAATTTTAATGCAGTTGACTGTGGTACCCCCCAACCTCCCACTGGTGGTGATATCAATGACTACTCCAGCACTATAGAGGGAGCACAGATCACATTCCAGTGTAATGATGACCCAGCCAATGTGATGACATCAGTGTGTTCCAGTACTGGAGTATGGGAACCAGACCCTTCAACGACCGAGTGTCAAGAAACAACTACTATTACCACTGAAACCACTGATACTACAAGTAAGTGAGCAGTGTTACTTTAGCAAATAATCTCAGCTGTTATTGGTACTCTCACTGTTAGTTGTTTAGATAGCATGTGTTACTTGCATTTTTGTTTATTTTCTCCTGTTTAATTTATTTTCTAAGCACAAACAGCAGGTGGTCTAAGTACTGGAGTTATTGTAGCCATCTCATCTGTGATTGGTGTGCTGTTTGGTTTCATCATTGGCTTCATCTGTGGTGGACTAGTCTTATACATAGTCATGAGAGTAAAACAATCACAGAATATTCAGGCTAAGTCTGATAGTTCTGCTAACAATTCTCAAGACTCCAAACCTCCTCCTCCAGTATATGATGTCATTGGTACTAGCTATAGTCCCTCTTCTCAAGAGACTATTCAACTGCAAGGGAATTTGGCTTATGGACCTTTGAAACAACAGCAGTGAAATTTGAGTACCATAGATGTATCTTATCAGATGTATCTTATCAGCAGTTTCTTTTTCAGTTCCATTAGGTCTTTGGTTGTTAATAGTTAATTAATTGTCGTTAAAATATTCCACTGATATAGCCACTAGCTTCTTGTAGTATTAAATTTTATAGATGGCCATCAATTTTGAGTTGCTAATCTGTTTGGTCAGTGTGCTGGCTAGCAACTGTAGTGGAGACAGTGGCAACACAACCACCACAGTCAGAATAGGTACAACCTCATCCAGTTTATTTTCTCCCACCACAGCTGGTTGTAATCCCCTCCTGCCCCTGGCTAATGGAGTCATTAATGACTATCCCAGTGGAGCAGTGGGTGCTGTGTTGTCCTTCCAGTGCAATGAAGACTACCTCCCAACATCAGAGATACCGATAGCTGTTTGTCAGGAGAGTGGCTCTTGGACTCCAAACCCTGCATGTAGAGAAATCGAAAGTAAGAAGTAGAGAGTATTCTGCGAAACATCTTTGTTACTTACAGCCGCTAGTCTTCCATCCAGGTTGTGTTCCACCATCCCCTGCTACTGGTGTTACCATAGAGACCTACACCAGTATCACTGAAGGTTCTGTGATCTTCTTCCAGTGTGAGGAAGGTCTCATTCCAGAGGGGAGAGAGATGGCAGTGTGTGAGAGAGATGGAAGGTGGAGCCCTGATCCAGCTAACCATCGCTGTGGCAACCTAGCATCAGGTCTGTTTCATTGATAGTAAACTGGGAGTCTATACCTTTATTATCAAAATTAATTTTATTTCAGTTGACTGTGGTACCCCCCAGCCTCCCTCTGGTGGTAATATCAACAGCTATGCTTGTGTTTTTTGGCTAGGGATCATTAACTTCAGAAGACTAATAATAAGTGACCCCTGAGGATTGGTTACATGCAGGCATGCAAAGAGAACATTCTATACAAGGTAAAGGATCACCACAACGAAAAGCTATTAGATCATTAAAGATACTGGCAAGGACTTTCCAGTTAAACCATGCAGCTACTGAATGGAAGGAGACTTTCTGCATTGAAGGTATTAATGTGAAGCAGTAAATTTATATTAGTATTATATCATATATTGATTTTCTAGTCTACACATGAAAATGAAGCCATTTGCATCAACCTAGCTATAGATCTATTTATACTTGCCAGCAAACACCTACATTAAAAGTCCTGTCCATGTCTAAGTCACAAGCTTCATAGAGTCATTGGAGTATTAAACATGTGGAAGCTTCTTGAGACTATGATGTGGGCTACAAACGAAACTTGAGTTATACAGCTTTGTTTCTATATAATGCCTACCGACCGGTAGTAATTTGTGTGTAAGTGTCAGGCCCAGCTATAGGGCACCATGCATTACTGCATGAATAATGTATCATAGTACACTATAAAAAATGTCACTGTTTTGTGTAATAATTTCATTCTCTTATTCCATCTTCTGCTAGGATTCCTAGATCTTATGAATGCATGTGCATGGCCCATATCCCTCTGATCTGGTCCCTTTACAAAGCAAACTTACAACTTACACTTTCTGTCATTTGATCACTTATGGAGGAATTACAAATGTGCAGACTATAATAAATGGATTGTCGTTGATTAAGTAACTAAGGCAATGGAATGCCATGTTTATATAGTTATAGAGTGTATATCTCAACTATGCTGCCATAATGTACATGTTGTCATTGATCAATCCTCAGCTAGCTAGGGATTCCTTTCAATATGTGCATGAATAGTATCAGTTTCATGTTCTCTGCACATATATGCATGCATGAAAATATTAGTTTTCTTTGTCCATATATAGAATAGCAATATTGTTGCCCCAGCAGTTGTTAGTCAGTGAACCAGATTGACTGTGGGAGAGGTCAGAGATGGAGACATCTCTTCCAGTGCTGATTATAGCTCTATCTGCTCTATTTGTCATGCAATGCAGTATAGTTTTTGCACAGAATACTGTATCTGGTATGAATTCAGAATTTCTTGATTACTTTCAAGATCATAGACTTATACAAAAACTAATTCTATCTGTGCTATTCTAATTTTTTTAGCTATTACATTTGAACAATCTATATATGTTTTGATGGAGGGTGACACTTTGATGCTGACGCTGATCATTACAACCAGTGATGGCAATCCATTGGATACAATGACTCAGTTGGAAATCCGAGTTTTCCCAGGACCAGTCGGAGGTGGTAAGGCATGCATGTATGGGAGAAAACAAGTTATTATATATAGTGTGACATTGTGCAGAAAAAATTCTGCTGTCCGCATTGCTAGTATGTGGCAATAATCAATGTGACTGCTATTTTGGTTCTAGCTAGCTAGCTAGCTATGTACTAAACTATGGGAGTATTTGCATGCTAAACCATAGAAAAACCTATGGCAATATCACTTAGCCTCATGTATGACTATAATAATATACACTGTCTGTAGCTTGATGAAATGATGTCAGAAACTTGTTTCTTCTCTTATTACAGCAACATTGGATGACATCAACCCCAATGTGGTGACTCATGAAATCCCAGTGAACACTGCATCTGGAGAACAAGTCACTGTCACAGATACGATTTCTATAGTTTCTGATTCAGAATTAGAAGGAACGGAGACTTTTGTACTGCGTGCTCTTGCTGATTCTGCTTCGGAGCTAGCATCTGTGTATGTTTTAACTGGTAAGATAATGGTCTTAATTCTGAATGCATGTATGACAAGAGTATTATATAATGAAACATGGTAATCACTTTTGATATTTCTTGCCAATGCATGCACTCAGCTCCAAGGGTCAGTTTGACTGCAAGGTCCTTCACTATCGATGAAGATGACTCAACCAGTGCTGTTGTGTGTGCCATGTTGATTCTATCTACTAATGCTGTGATCAACTCAACCATTCTTATCACATCTGATGGAACAACTGGTATGCATGATTAATTGCTTATATAGTGCACACTTATCAACACAGTATCTTCTAAGTATATAAAATTTAAATGTCCTAAGGGCCTAATAAGACCACTTGAAGGGAGCTAAGTACATTGCGACACACATCACTACATATCTATAGGGTGAACAGTGTTAGTGGGGGGGGGGGAACTGGGGATCCATGTGAAGGGATGATGAAAGGAATCATTAGGATGCTTCATGGAGTAGTGATGATTATTATGTAAGGAGGGAAAATTACCCCCAAGCTCTCCCTAAGAAACCCTGAATATAAAATCAATGAACTATGCAGTAACTATAATGGTCATGCATCTATATGTCTACATGGTATGGGGATTGGAATTTCTAGCATTCCATTTGAATGTGGCAATTAACTTATGCAGGAGGAGCAGGTGTTGACTATGTTCAGCCGACAAGCATGGAATTAAAGATTGGGTTTCCAGAAGGCAGTCTAAATGGGGCAATAGAATGTGTCAGGATTTCGCCTTTCGACGATACGATTTTTGAAAATGATGAATCATTTGGTGTTTCTCTGGCTCCTCCAACTGGTGGTGGTGTGGATGGTGTAGACCTTGGTTTTCCTTCATCAGCTTCAGTCACGATCATTGATGATGAAAGTATGCTTTATAGATCTATGATAATTAATTTTGATAGTGATATTGTAACTTAGCCTGTTCCCAGCTAGGCTCCTCCCAGCTCTTCAAGTTACACATTGAAAAGCAGGGAGTTCATGCTATATATACAGTGGGTACATTTACGAAATTCATTATAAAAACTCCAATCACAATTGGGAAAAAATGTAACAAATTACATAGTATAATATTATGTACATGTGTCTTTTTTTTTAGAACTTGGCAATGAGATAACAATTTCAGCGGCTGTGACAATGACAGATGAAAATGATCAAGATGCTCTTCAAGTATGTGCTACCATCAATGGTGTGACTGGCTCTGAACTTACAGAAGATGTTAGTGTTTCTTTGGATATAATGGGAATCGGTTTAGCAAGTAAGTAAACAAATTTCATACAGTATAAATCATGCAATCTCTATAAGTTTGTTCCTTGCTGAACAAAAAGCAGATCAGTACAATAAGAAATCAGTAATTTTTTTTCAGGTCAAATATTGCAACTGCTGGTTGATTGGCAAAGCAGGACTTTCTGTATATCATGTGAATGAAATAATCTTTTAAAATAATAATTAAGCCCCGTTTACACGTACACTTAATTTGGTTTAAACAGGACTATGTATAATTATAGTTTTTATAAAATTTCTGGATTTATGTATTTTTTGGTATAATAATTTATATATACAGCTTCTCCAGAAGATGTTGTATTTGCAAATTCTTCACAATTGGTCTTTGTCAATCCTGACCCACCAAGTGCTGCTGACCTTCAAGCCTGTACCAACGTATCAATACTAAATGATGATGATTGGGAAGGATTTCATTCGTTTGAAGTGAGTTTGGTTCCAGACTCACAAAGTCCTTCTTCTTTAATAATTGGAGATCCTTCCTCAGTCACCATTACCATCACAGATGAACAAGGTACCAGGTATAGTAATGATATGCATTAATGATTTGTTTAGATCCTAAACAGGGTGATTAGGTTCTAAAAATTTAGAATCCAGACTCAGAATTTTCCAGATCTTATTGAGAATGTGCTAATGTGGCAGAAATTTGATTATAGGCTCATAAAAATTTTCAAAAACATTCAAACTGCATCTCAATAATTCTCTTTTAACAATCAATATAATATCTATATTGATACTAAACTATTGTATGTCAACATGTATAACATACTATAATTATTAGATGCAACCATTGGATTTGCTGATGATGATCTCATGGTGGAGGTGGAAGAGGGAACTGATGTCACCTTTGACCTTCTACTAACTACACCAGGAGCAGGTCAACTACAGGTTGCATTTGATGTAACATTAACACTGCTGGATGGATATAAAGCAGGTGAAGCTAGTAAAAATTTTAGTTCTTGATTGCGAACTTAATTTCATGTTATCCATGCAGTGTTTGATACTGACTTTGACCAAGAGACCCTCCCTGTCCTTTTTGCTGTTGGTGATTCCAATGGTGTTAGTTCCCCATCTTCAAGTCTCTCTATCATTGCTGACAATGCTCTGGAAGGTGTCCATTCATTCACTGTGTCTCTGAATGCTACTGATGCTACAGCTGGTGGCTATACTCTTGATATGAGTCGTGACGAGCTAACGGTCATTATCACAGATTCATCAGATTGTAAGATAACAATATTTGTGTAGTTTTATGCCGCAGCAGTTATTCAAACTGAGCTTCTTTTCTGATTTCCCTGTAGTGGCTGATTTCATTTTCAGTTTTGTGGCAGTACCTCCCAACCCCGCTGAATGTACTGTTGATGTTTGCAGTTCAGTTTCAACAACCAGCCTAGAGTCACTGCAGTGTGATGTCACCATAACTGTGGAAGTCATGGATAATGCAGTAGCAGGTTTGTATACACATGTTCAAAATTTATCAATGACATATTGGCTCTACCTTTGTTGTATTTATAGATTCATTCTTGCATTTGTACAGATGAAGTAGTGGATTTCACCTCCCCATCTTCCCTTGTGTATTCTTTCCCCTCTTCATCATCATTTCCGCCTGGGCCATTTCCTTGTCTTACATTCCTCATTGATTATATGAACTTTGAAGGGAATCATTCTTTCTCTGTGTCAGTGATGTCAACCAGCCCTCCAGGAATTGGTGGCTCTGATGCAAGTACAACTGTTACAATCTCAGATGATGATGGTTAGTTGCAACACAGGTGTTAATGTCCTCTCCTTCTCATGAGTTCCGCTTGATTTTAATTTTATGTTTATGTTAATGTAATTAATTTTGCTTATGGACACACGGATGTTTCAATACAGGTTCTCCTCCAGCCTCTCCTGGTGCCATTACAACTGATCCTAATGTACAGTTCACTAGAGATGGAGCAGCAGTGACCATTGGGTGGACTCCTGTCATTAATGCTGATGATTACACTGTTCCTGTGAGCCCACCAATTGACTCAAGGTCAGAAGTCATCACCACCACCAGTACAACACTGATAGTATCCTACAACATCAACTACACAGTCAGTGTGTTGTCTAGCAACTGTATTGGTGACAGTAACACCACTACCACCACAGTCAAAATAGGTATTGAAACTTTTACAACATGACATATTCGATTGACTATTGTAACCTTATACAGCTGGTTGTAATCCTCCCCCGCCCCTGGCTAATGGAGTCATTAATGACTATCCCAGTGGAGCAGTGGGTGCTGTGTTGTCCTTCCAGTGCAATGAAGACTACCTCCCAACATCAGAGATACCGATAGCTGTTTGTCAGGAGAGTGGCTCTTGGAGTCCAACTCCTACATGTAGAGAAATAGGTAAGCCTAAAGTCCATCTGGTTTGAGAATGCTGGTAGAAAAAATTGAATAACTTTCTTATTATCCAACCAATTTCAAATTTCAAGCACCATTAGAAAGTGCTCATTCTCCCCGTTCTTTTGGTTGCTCTTTCAGCTTCTTACACTCTACCAGTCAAAAGTTAGCTATTTTGTCCCATAGAAAAAGTATGACATAGATAAATCTCATTGATTCACTTCTGGAGGCATTCTAAAACCAAATGGACTTTAGCAACCAATTGTATAGTGGCCAGCCTTAATGGTATTCCTGTGCAATATCTCTTGAATTTTTTTCTAAATGTTTGGCATACAATGTTGCAGGTGTAACTG
The DNA here is from genome assembly GCA_964030475.1 of Tethya wilhelma. Classification (NCBI taxonomy): domain Eukaryota; kingdom Metazoa; phylum Porifera; class Demospongiae; order Tethyida; family Tethyidae; genus Tethya; species Tethya wilhelma. Next base: position 6,249,441 of record CAXIPT010000006.1, on the reverse strand, counting down.
GTGCAGGTGGTGGTCTAAGTACTGGAGTTGTAGTGGCCATTGCTTCTATCATCTGTGTGCTGTTTGGTTTCATCGTTGGTTTCATCTGTGTTGGACTAGCGTTGTACAAATTCATGAGAGTAAAACAATCACAAAGCCCTCACGTCACGACAGGTGGTTTCACTGTATCTAATGTGCCTCATGACTCCAACCCCCCTTCTCCAGTGTATGACGTAATTCCTCAAGAGACTATTGAACTGCAAGAAAATTTATCTCATCCAGGATCATCAACTATACAATCTGTGCACAGTCTTCATGCTAAGTCTGGTGATAACGGTTCCACTGTATCTGAGTCTCGAGAGCTTAACTCTTCTTCTCCAGAGTATGAGGTCATTCCCGCCTCTCAAAAGACTATTGAACTGCAGGCAAATTTAGCTTACATACATAGTTGAATTTTGTGTATATCAGTTTTTTGTTCATAATACTGATGCAGTATATATTTTTTGCTTTAATTGTTTTACTATTGTTTCATGCAAAGAGGCATTATTACAATTGTGAATTTCTTGAAATTCTCGATCAAAATCGATCAAATGTATAGACGGNGTTAACACTAGTCAATGGAGATAAAGCAGGTGGGGAATCCAATTAATTCTCGATCGTAAACATTGCATGCAACAAACTTTAACAAAAAAATTGACCTTATAACATCTGTTCATCTGTGCAGTGTTTGGTTCAGACTTTGACCAAGAGACCCTCACTGTTCAATTTACTGTTGGTGATTCCAACGCTACTCTCTCTACATCATCAAGTGTATCAATCATTGCTGACAATGTTCTGGAAGGTGCTCATTCATTCACTGTGACTTTAAGTGCTGCTGTTGCTGAAGCCAATGGCTATGCTCTTAGTATGGACCGTGATGTGTTAACAGTCATTATCTTGGATACAGCAGATGGTAAGATAATCGATTATAACGGTTACTAGTATTATATGTAAACTTTTGATTATTCAACTTGAGTGTCTCTTCTGATTCCCTACAGTAACTGATTTCAGTTTCAGTTTTGTTCCTGTGACTCCCAACCCCGCTGAATGTACTGTTGATGTTTGCAGTTCAGTCTCAACAACTGGTCTAATGTCTCTGGAGTGCGATGTCACTGTTTCTGTGGAAGTCATGGATAATGCAATAGTAGGTACGGTACGTATATACATCGTCAAGCCTATTATAAATGTAATTGACATTATATACATTAAAGATAGATTCTTGCATTTGTACAGATGAAGTAGTGGATTTCAGCTCATCTTCCCTTGTGTATTCTTTCCCCTCCTCCTCATCATTTCCACCTGGGCCATTCCCTTGTCTTACATTCAATATTAATTATAGGAACTTTGAAGGGAATTATTCTATCTCTGTGTCAGTGATGTCAACCAGCCCTCCAGGAATTGGTGGCTCTGGTGCAAGTACAACTGTTACAATCTCAGATGATGATGGTTAGTTTCAATGCATGCGTTTCTGTACTCTATTTCTCATGAGTTACACCATGCATAGATAATTGTAGCCCTGTTATATTATCTATGGTTCCACTTGATTTTTAATTCTATGTGAATGTAATTTGCCAATGAACACATGCATGCTTGTTTCAAAACAGGTTCTCCTCCAGCCTCTCCTGATGCCATTACAACTGATTCTAATGTGCAATTCACTAGAGATGGAGCAGCAGTGACCATTGGGTGGACTCCTGTCATTGATGGTGATAGTTACACTGTTGCTGTGGACCCACCAATTGACTCAAGGTCAGAGGTCATCACCACCACCAGTACAACACTGATGGTATCCTACAACATCAACTACACAGTCAGTGTGTTGGCTAGCAACTGTATTGGTGACAGTGACACCACTACCACCACAGTCAGAATAGGTATTGAAACGTAACATAATATTATTATTCAATTGACTATTGTAACCTTATATACAGCTGGTTGTAATCCCCTCCCGCCCCTGGCTAATGGAGTCATTAATGACTATCCCAGTGGAGCAGTGGGTGCTGTGTTGTCCTTCCAGTGCAATGAAGACTACCTCCCAACATCAGAGATACCGATAGCTGTTTGTCAAGAGAGTGGCTCTTGGACTCCAACACCAGCATGTAGAGAAATTGGTAAACCTAGCAACCAATTGTATGATGGTTAGCATTAATGTTATTTTTAGGCGATGTCTCTTGAATTTTTCCTAAACATTTGGCATACAACCATGCAGGAGGTGGTCTAAGTACTGGAGTTGTAGTGGCCATTGCTTCTATCATCTGTGTGCTGTTTGGTTTCATCATCGGCTTCATCTGTGTTGGAGTAGCCTTGTACAAATTCATGAGAGTAAAACAATCACAAAGCCCTCATGCCACGACAGGTGGTTTCACTGTATCTAATGCACATCGTGACTCCAACCCCCCTTCTCCAGTGTATGACATAATTCCTCAAGAGGCTATTGAACTGCAAGAAAATTTATCTCATCCAGGATCATCAACTATACAATCTGTGCACAGTCTTCCTGCTAAGTCTGGTGATAACGGTTTCACTGTATCTGAGTCTCGAGAGTTTAACTCTTATTCTCCAGAGTATGAGGTCATTCCCTCCTCTGAAAAGACTATTGAACTGCAGGCAAATTTAGCTTACATACATAGTTGAATTTTGTGTAAGATTATATCAGTTTTTTTCTCTTAATACTGATCATGATGCAGTATATATTTTTTGCTTTAATTGTTTTACTATTGTTTCATGTAAAGGGGCATTGTGATCCATGAATTCTTGAAATTCTCAAAATCTATCAAATGTATATATAGACGGTAAAAGGTCATCACATTTATAAGTAATACTGTACCAACAATTAAGGACTTTCCCGCCGAAAACCTGTGATACACTAGGTAACTGGATAAAGCAGCTAATAGTTTTAGGTGCTAAAATTATAATAATGAAACCATGTAGATATCTGAATATGAATTTCTTCTTTCATACTTATAATAGAACATGTGAAGACTGCTATCCTGTCCAAGTCAACCATGATTCATATCAAATTCTCGTGCAGTTTTCTTGAACACCGATTGCTAAGCTGAAACTTGCAAGCATGTATCTTGAAACTACATGGTGGGGCTACAAATACCAGAATGTAGACCAGGTAGCTCTCGATCACAGTCAGCAAGGAGAGCGGGTGTGTATGTGTGTGTGTGTGTGTGTGTGCCAATTTCGAGCTTAGCCTATTCAAAATTCACAATAGTCTACGTCCACTAACTTACGTGCGGGCCACATTACGCATGCGCAATATGATTCTAAATCGGACCTCAGGCAGAGATATGAGTTTACGTTTTCATCTTTTTAGTATTTTTTTCCCTTTGTGTCACTACCAGCTGCTTTTCAAAACAGGTAGATGGTCTATTTTAGGTCCAAACGTCGTAACTGTTGTTAGAATGGTCTACCTCAATGATTATAGGTTCCAGCATCCTAACATCCAACATCACTGATGGTGCACCTTGTCCTGGAGATGTTGTCACCTTCACATGTACACAGGATCCTCCTGGCTCAATACTTCGATGGAGTATTTTAAGATCGGGAACAGTACTTGGTTCAGCTCTGTTCAATTTCCCTCGTGATCAACCTCCTCTTGAACGGACACTGACAGGCAGTGAAGTCAGTGGAACAGCCTCCCTCATCTCCATCTCTCCCACAATGGTGTCCATTCTCACTATCATGATCACTGTCACAAGAGAACTACAAGATAAAGATGTGGTGGAATGTGCTGGAGGCTCTCAACCTGTGCAGATTTTAGAGATCAATTCAAGTATGTCAGAATTAAGTTGTAACAATAGAAATTAGCTAATTTTCATCCTTAAAGCTTGATTCTTTCCTTTCATAATCTCCTGTTAGCTGTTCCCTCTCCTCCTGAGAATGTGATGGTGCTAATTGTTGTCAATGGAACTAGCAATGTTACTGTCAACATAGACTGGGACCCTCCAGGCAATAATAGCGGAGGACCTGTGGACAGATACACAGTTGAGACCTCACCGCAGACAGACACTATCACAGTCACCTCACCTGGGACTACCATAGCAACACTATCTCTCTCTTACAATGAGAGATATGTTGTGAATGTCATGGCTGAGAACTGTGTTGGCAGCAGTACTCCTGCAATGGCAGAACCTGTGGAGTTTGGTATCTAACATGCATGTGGTCCCTGCTACATGTGCCTGCACATGATGTCTCTATTACTTTATGTGACTCTACAGTTGGTTGTCCCCTCCTAACCAATCCTAATGTGACCTTTGAACCTTATACCAGTTCATCAGTCGGCTCTGTGGTTTCCTACCAGTGTAGACCAGGGTTCATTCCAGAGGGGAGGGTGATGTCCGAGTGTGGGGGGGATGGAAGGTGGAGCCCTGATCCTGAACAACAAGGCTGTAGAGAAAGTAAATCAAAATTAAGATAACTGAATGTGTGGAACATTCCAAGTGGTTATAGTTTTGTTTCCTTGCAGTCAACTGTGGAGCTCCTGTTCTTCCTGCCAACAGCACTGTCCTCAGTGGTCCCACTAATGATACGAGGAATGGGTCAGAGGTCACATTCCAGTGTAATGAGGGTCTGTTCCCCTCTAATGAGATCATTACTGTCTGTACCAGTGAAGAGAGATGGTCCCCAGACCCTGAGGTGATAGCGTGTACAGAGGGATCAGGTTGGTAGTTTATAAATAATTGTCGTATAGTATAAGGCTACTCCAAAATAAATTTAGTTTCCTATCCATTACCTGATCCTTCCTGAATGCACTCCAAGGTTTACCATCATTGACCTTTGTATAACTTCATTCAAATAATGCAAAATGCACGTTTGCACTTATTGTGAGCCCTGCATGTGAGTAGAAAAGTGTCAGGCACCTGCTAATACTGTTTTGATCAAATTTTTCAACGTTATAGAGTAGTTTCTTGGTGTTTAGTACTATAATATAATTTGTCAGATTCTGATTGTGAACACTGGTGTCTTGAACTCTTGTTGTTAGTCACGGAGTTATCATGGACTTTAGTAAGGCGAAAGTGAAACTAATTTCATGAGGATAATATTCTCATAATGATGAATGGCCCACCTGTCCGCATGACATTTTCAGGAAGTGTGGATGGGAAACTAATTCTCATTTGGAGTGGCCTAATTGTTTGTTATACAATTCACATTCTACTGAACACCTCATGTATTCTCCAGTTTACTGTTCTCCCCCCACCATTCCAAGAGGTGTTGCAGTTGTTGTTGATGAAGTGACTTCAACTACCCTAATCTTTGGCTGTGATGAAGGGTATTCCCCTCAGGGGACAATGACAGCTGTGTGTGTGGCCACCGATACCTGGAGACCTGACCCTGCTGCCTGGGAGTGTACCCCTACTACTAGTAGTACTATTAGTAATAGTGCTACTATTACTACTACAACAGAAACTGTTAATACTGTTGTTGGTGGCGCAATAGGTATGTTATCTAATGGGAATGTCTTCAAATAATTATTGTGGTTGTCTTATGAATAATCTAGCTATGTATAGGCACTACATACTGATTATTATTATACTTTGACTCAGCTACAATACGTGGTGTTGCTGGAGGAATAGTGGCTATACTGGCAGTTGTGATCATATTGGTGGTGGTCGGAATGGTCTTTTTGCTAATATGGAAGAACTGTAAGTGCAGTATAGTACCATAATATATTTTAGTGGGAAATTTCAATTGGTGTAAAATTTCATATAAATTGGTAAAAATGAAACCAAAAATTTCCCCTTAGTGTGAAATTTTGTATACACAGTCCTCTTTTGCATTGCATGTTTAAATTAAATTGTAATTTTAATTTTCTTACTGGAGTGTCATGAAAAATTTAAAAATTGTACCGTATGAAAGTCAATCTCCCACTATATAATAATTATGGTGGTAGTCTATTGTTTGATCAATGATTATTATTATAATTTCTCAGACTCATCGAAAAAGGATAGGTATGTCATAAATATAGAGGGGGGGAAAGTGCAGCTTATCAGTTTCTGGATGATAAATGCATGCAGTTCAATGGTACTCAAGGCTGGCCATGGAGTATTTTCAAACACAACCAGATCAACAGAGGTAACAAAAATTCTTAGAATAGCTCTAGCTAGCATTATTTCCTGTTCTAATGTATAAACATTATTGCAATTTGTAAATTCCTTGTTCTCATTCTCTCGGTTAAACTACACTCACACATTCTTACTTATAATTAGGACACTCATGGACTTAATGATGAAATCAGTACACTCCAATACCCTGACAGTGAAGGCTACAGTGTATTGCAAAACTCTGCTCCCCTTGAAAACAAGGTTAATCTGAAACAGACCAGTGAGACCATTATTATAAGTTATTAACTATCCATTTTCCCCCTTCAAATTTCTTCACTCAGCCTGGTGATATAGTGTATGCTGATGTTGGCAATTTTGATAGCCTTTGCATAGTTCAATCATCAGAGTTTGATGACAAGGTCCAGTATTCAACCCTGAAGTTTAAGCCAGCACCTCTGGCACCAGATGTAGCAGGTAAAGACTCGAGAGAAAGTGTGTGAAAGAGAGGTGTAGGTAAACCTGAAGTTGTGTGGGCATAATTATTCCTAATCTATATGTTTTAATTAGGTTTACTTAGCAAATATATACGACACACACACATCATGCACACACACACACACACACACACACACACACACACACACACACCCCTCCCATCACAGTGCCAGCTCAGCCTCCGTATATTCCCACCTAATTAAGCCAAAGAACTTGTAATCAAAAATGTACGCTTCTCCATTTTTAACTGCATACTATTTTGGTTTGTTTATTTTTGTAACACCCACCATAATTATACAATAGACATAGTTGATAGGATTTCTGAGTATGATTATAATATATATTATCTATATACCACAAATTTAGGACAAAAACAGGTTCAACATTATATTAAGCTTGCTGGAGTTATTATTGTCAATTACAATAATATTATAACTTGCAGGAGTGGTGCACGTGTATATATGAAAGCATTCCCAGCTAGCTTGGCTTCAATGAGTACTGGATGTTGCAAATGTATGTATACTACATAGTATAATATTATTATCTGTACTAGTCGGGTGGAGCCTCAGGCAAATTCATAATTATCATAATAATTATTAATTGGTAGTACATGTTTACCATAATCATGGCATGCACCAGATGAATATTTTATACATCTGAAGACAATAATAAATTTTTAATTTTACTAACAAAGAAGTAATTATTATGCAATGGCTTGTGATACCATAATAACAGTAGTTTTAGCCTATAGTTAATCAATGGAAGCCAGCTGGAGCACAAATATTATTGTAGTGTTTTGTTCTATAACTTATCGTTTTCGTAAATCATGACTATTGTGTTATGAAACTAGAATTATGGTTTCAGTTTAGATACAAGACTAAAGTACTATAGCAAATTATATAATTCATTCCACAGTTTACAATTGATTATAATTATCAGTGGGCACATGCAACTAGTTGCAAAATTTGGGACTACACTACACCTATATGTAGCTATACCTGCAACAATTATAATCTCTCCTCGTCATCTTTAGTTGTCCCAGCCTAGTCAACTGCAAGGACATTCAGTGGTGCTTGAATTTGCACTCAATTCAGGTTTATTCATTGCCATGGTTTGCTATTATAATTTGTCAGAAGCAATAGGCTATATAAGCTAGCTTCTAACACTCACCTTTTCCCATGTATCCTCCACCTCCCCATAAGAAACACCCTGGACTTGCTGAAGCGTGGCTAACTTAATTGATTCTGTATAAAAAAAATGTGTTAACTGGAAACGGGCAAATCCAAGTGAACAAGAGTAGATTATACTTCTGTTTTTGTGCAAGAGTAACAGCTATATAGTTTGAATGCAATTAAGGCTAAGAAGACTTTTAGTGTGGATGTCAATTCAGATACATACATGTACATATATAATACAAATGATTGCCTATAAGTCATGATTGCATTATGACTTGATTCCACATACAGCAAAAGTTTGCGGCAATCAGATGAATGATCCCATATATACACCCTGGCCATAATTGATTCAAGAGTATTCACAGCAGAGTCACATACATTATTGAGACTACTGACTGTACTCTCTGTACTTGCTACACAAAATCTGATTCCAAAATCTGGATCTCAATTCTGAAAGATCCCCGAAAGATCCTAGCGATTACCGATTAGACCACAATAATTATCCATAACTCCGTTTGCACTATTATGCTAGGGAATACACCTTTCTACAAGGAAGAAAGAAGGAATTTAAACCACAGATTTCGTAAACAACTCTCAGAAAATTTACACAAGTGCACGTCGACTCCATTGGATCGCAATGCACAGGCGGCATTGCAAGTGAATGGATGGTGTTGCAATTGTTGGTGCAGCTTAGCTGCTATTAATGTTGATAGTCATTCAACTTCTAGTGCTATAATAGCATGCACACTGACACTGCGTCACAGTGACTGAGTCAGACTGTCTCGTTCATGCAGTGCCGGGTGTGTAGATCTAGTAGGTGGTGATGGTCGTCAATATGGTATGCCATTTTTTCCCTCAGACCAACAAGGATCTAGGACTTGATCGTATGATGGAAGGTCTTTCCCGCCAAAACGTGTGTTCAAACTGAGGTCAGAGGATTAGGATCATAGAAGGTATTTTGAGGCAGGAGAGTACAGTAGATGTCAACTTTCTTCTTTATGCAGAAGATGCTAGCTGTATAGCCTGTAAACACTTGACTGGTGTTCAAGCCACAGCCAAGACCGTGACTATAGTACCTAGCTGGTACAATTCTCTTAACTATGGAACTATGGAAGGAACATTGATGGACATTGGTTGATCTGAAACATGTTGAAGCATCTTGAAACTAAATGGCAAGCTACAAATGGTCTTTACATCTTCATTTTCCATATAATGCCTACCACAGCACAATGACAGTGAACTGCCTCTCAATCCTGGCTGCACTGATATTGGTAAGTATATACCATTGAACTGGCAAGCTAGACACATTCTGAACACGCAACTACATAATTATTATTTGCTAGGTGTCAACCAATTGTACATGACTGTGTAAAGAGCAAAACTAACTAAACTTTGACCTCAAGCATGAAAAAACAAAATTTAATAATAATTATTATTGTTGGCAAGTAATTACTTTAATATAGTCGGAAGTCACTTTAATTGTGTTATGTAAGACACGTTCGTGTGCAGTTCAACTTCCACACTAGCCTCCTCCTCATCATAGCTACCAAGACTGCTAGCTGTCAGCACCGACTCACAGTACTCATCATCGTGATGCTCTATGACCTCATAGCCTGCTTCATCGCAGCCATGGCAACCAGGCTGTGGAGGTACTCCCTCACAAGATGACACTTGAGATCTGTAGGCCACGTTTTGAACTGGGTGAATGACCTCACTGTATTGTGACCCTGACGCTCGCTGTCTCTCCAACTGACGCACTGCTTCTTCTGTGCTATGTCTCTCACAACCTATGCATGTAGAGTATCAAGAGAGGCACAATTAATTTTGATACAACTAAATCAGTTGCAGCAGCAATGAACTTAAACCTTGGCCTCATAAACCAGGCTCTCGATCCCTCCACTTAGCAATAGGCATAGCAGAGAAGGCCTGGTTAATGAAGCTACTTAAACCTAGTACAGATTGATCTGTGACATCATTACCTCATTCATGTATAATGGCTAGTGATAGCCTCATTCCCAGGCTCTCTCACCGCGAATATTGTGACCGCTTACGTAAAAATATTCGTAAGAGAGAGAGTCTGGGAACAAGACTAGGCTATTGATTCAACCAGTACTACTTCTTTGTTACACAATCTTCTGCTGTATACATGCATAGTACGTTCTTGACTCTCTGTTTACCTCTCCTTCTCTTCTTCCCGTGTACAGCCATAATAGTGACTGCAATGAGGGAAGCTGCTGAGAGACAGGTGACAGCCATGACCACACTCACTGCCACCACCACTGCAATGATGGTGGTCCTATCAAAGGGAGGAGGAGGAGACTCAGGGTCTGATGGAGGTGGGTTTGTCGTGGTATCAGGGGGTGTGATCTGGGTTGTAGTGGGTGTGGTTAGTATCTCGGTGTGATCTGATGGCAGCGGTATCGATATTGAACTCAATTCTGTTCATGTGTGCATATTTTAGTATGTGAATAGATTTCGAGTGTTCCAAAATTTCCCCAATGTGTATGTTTAAGTCCATTTGATATGCCACGGCAAATGAAATATTGAGATTCATGCAATACTTTTCTTATGGGACAAAATTGTCAACTTTTGACTGGTAAAGTGTAGGAAGCTAGAAAAGAATAGGGAGAATGAGCACTTGGGATAATAAAAAAGTTATAAAATTTTTCTATTGTCAAACCAGATGGACTTTTGTCAAATTACAGTAATCCCATGAACAACCTTAGTAGAACTTAAAAGGTTGCTGAATTATTGTCAGATTTGTAGTCAGGGTTGCACATTATGAAGACCACTGGCTTTCATCATTGATCTAAGCTTTCATAATGTGCTATGTTTATTCCAACGTATCTGGTTGCTCACACTAGCATTTATCTCAATGTGTGCTAAAACTCTTGCCTACCTGAACTGTATGGTCCCAGTTGTACACTTGCCGCGCTACTCTCCCCAACACAGTTCATTGCTCTCACACTCACGTTATACTTCACGTCATACTGCAGTTCAATGGTGGTGCTGGTGATGGGGGTTGAACTGACACTGGTGGGTGGGGCAGTGGTGATGATGTAGTCATGGCGATCAGGGAAGGTTGGGGAGGTGTAGTCGAACTTGAAGGAGTCGTCCCAGTCCAAGAGGACTGCGATGGAAGAGGAGGAGGGTATGGTAGTGGAGGCCATCAGGTTTTGTGGAGCTGATGGTATCTCTGTGTGTGGTGTATATATGAGACAGAGAAAGATTCATGGGCAAATTTAAAGCATTATCATTCGAACACCATACTTTTATTATCGCTAAATTTTCTTCCTACAAAAATACAATCTCGTAATAAACTTAACCCCCTAAATTTCATCCACAGAGCGTTAACATACAAAGGCCATGCATTTTTTCTAAATTAACATGATCTTAAAATGTACTTGAAACTCTAAATAGCACATTGCTTTTCACGATACCAGTGCATTTGCAGCAATACAGCCATAATGTAGAGTTCAACAATGAACTCCCTGTAGATATTCCCTCCCTACCTGCTACATTGATCATTGCTGAATCTGAATCTCTTGTGACAAAGTTCCCATCTATTATCGAGCACCTCACTTCAGCCTGGTCCAGCTCTCGACTGAGTGTTGTTGCTAGAGTTGACCTCATACTGAACCCTGAGGCGTCAGTAAGAGTCAGTACAATGTTGTCACCTTCAATCAGCTGATACACTTGGGTAGCCCCTGGCTGATTGGTTGATCTATCGAATGTGTTGGTGTTTATCTGTCCCCGTGACAACTGCACGGTCCACTGAAGTAGGTCCGTGCCAAAGGTCACACAGGTGTACGTGACCAGCGTCCCTGGACAGTTAGTTCCCACGTACTCCTGCCTTAGTGTCACCTGGCCTCCTGTGATTATGAGCACGGGAGAATAAAAAAAATGAGATTGAGTATTGCTTTGTATTTTAAGCGTTCAACGATAACACTGTGTTTGTAGGACTGTGCTGACTGGGAAGTTATCATTAAATTTTGCAAAGTTTAATATTAATTTTACACTATTTTTTACTGCTCACTTGTTTTGTCCATCATGACTGACCCCATTACACTCAGTGTCCATATTAGTTTGAGTAGCAGTCTTCCTTCCATTGTCAATATTATGTTGGTGACTATTAAACCTAACTCGCAAGTAGCGGCTATCAAGCTGTTGTGAAAATTAGCGCTCAAAATCAACTAAAATTACTCCAGCTATTGCAGTTCGGTCTTATTCTTCAATGGTATCATTTAACGCTCACTACGTGCTGTATTGTTTTGTCCATCATGACTGACCCCATTACACTCAGTGTCCATATTAGTTTGAGTAGCAGTCTTCCTTCCATTGTCAATATTATGTTGGTGACTATTAAACCTAACTCGCAAGTAGCGGCTATCAAGCTGTTGTGAAAATTAGCGCTCAAAATCAACTAAAATTACTCCAGCTATTGCAGTTCGGTCTTATTCTTCAATGGTATCATTTAACGCTCACTACGTGCTGTAAACTAGAGCTAAATAGCACGTACTCAAATAGCCCACTCACTGTAGGTGCCAGTGGTTTGGGCCATAACAGAGGAAATGATGAAGGAGAGAAAACCTGGCACAGAACGCATCTAACCTAGTATGGTGAAATTTATCAGTGGACTGTGCCATTGCAGCCCTGATGTGCAGAGGAAGTCAGGCTAGGTTTGTGTGGTTGCATTGTTTTCTTATGGCTTTAAATTTCTCACTGTATACACGTCTGCTTCAAAGGTGTTACAAAATCTTACATAAAACTTGCCAATCAAGGATGATTCAAAGACTTACTATTATGTCTAAACCAAATATTGTAGCCTAAGATGGCTGTGATTTGGTTAGGTGTATATATAGGTTGAGGTAATTGTGTTTGGAATGGTATGTGATGACTTATCAGTGCACATTCTCAGCATTCACTCTCCATGAAAACAATTCACTAGTAATAATGTTTATACTCCCAGTATGGGTGCACACAGAAATAAATAATAATAACTGCCACTACTAACCTGTGTTAATTTAATAACCATGGAAGAATCCATTTATGTTTGTTTACTGTCTGGTTATTTAGTGACAACATAAGCCTTCATCCACATCTAGTTCTCCCATTACGACCGATGGAAAAGAATTTTTAAGGCTACACATGCATGTGTTTTAGATGTTACAAGTAGCCTCATACCCAGGCTCTCTCCTTTGACCTTTCACTTATTTTTCAAGGAGGGAGGGGCCTGGGTACAAGGCTGTGTTTATGGTGTAGTAAAGTTGTACCACACATCATCAAATTGTTGTCGTACAACAGCCTAACCATGGATACATTATCGTTGCATGGCATCGAGTTGAGCTGGTGCTTGCTTTGAATATTGTGTGTGTTTGTTGATGTATGCGGCTGTATACTTGTTATGTAGATTTTGAGTGTGGGTTCCATAATGTCACACTTAATGTGTGTCATGCATTCAGATCTTTATCTGTGTTTATTATTTTATTGGTGACATTTTGGGAATATGTGAGACAAAGACACAAAGAGCAAATTTTGTATACAACTGCCATTTGTGAAGAAAGCAAGCCACATGTATAGTACAAATATTTTGAAAGAGTTTTCAAGTTTTATTACACCTGAACTAGATATCAACAAATTTTAGGTATCACAAATTATCAACTCTAACTATAGTGAGTGCAATTGCTAGCCATTGAAGTTCAAACTATAAGCCTCTCAGAATATGAACGGACGATACGAAGTACGCTACGACGTTCCAATGAAAGCTTCCAGAGGGCGTGGCAAGCGACCCTCGGCAGCTGGTATCAACAGTGACAGCAACAGTGACAGGTGCTACCTCAACATCAATCCTGCTGATCCTCATATGGAAAGTGAAAGTGGTTATGTCAATGGAGGGGGACCTTACGAACAACTCCAGCTAGAAAACCTTGATCCCTGCACTGGTGTTTATGCCCAACTTCATCAGGAGGACCCAGAGTCAATGAGGAGAAAAGCTGATAGCCGAGATTTGGCTTGTGAAAGTTGTTTGTGTGCTTCTTTCAAGGCAGTACTTGTGATCCTTGTCTTGGCTGTCCTGTTTATTGTGGCCATTTCTATCACTATTGCTGCACTAGTTCTTGTAAAGAATTTGCAAACTGAGCTCAAGGAAGACGTGGACAAGATTGAAGCTATTCTTTCAAGTGTGAAAAGCAATATCAGTCAACTTGAGAGTGGGCTAAATCATTTAAAGTCTCTCCTGAACTCTTCATCCAACCTCTATGAGCACTGCTTGGAGGATAAGGGCATAAAGGGCATAGGGTCTACAAGATCATGCAGATCTAGCTCTGTTTCATCATGGTCCTGTTCTTCATACGATCTAGAAATTAATAAACCAGTAAGTTAGTTAACCACTGTACATTTGTAGGGATTGGAGGAGTTTTGATTGTGTATAAATTATGTACAGCCAACTTTTAATGTTTCTTTTCAATGGAATTATAATACCACATATGCACTTACAGGGCTACTTCACACTGGATGTGAGGTGCAGCTACAGTGTTGTTAACGCTTGGCCCGTGGATAGCGCCAGTCATGTGACTCTAACAGCCACGTCCCCCGTGTATTTTGATAGTGCAGTCTACTGTCGCTGCATTGGAACATCATCACCAGTAGATGAACATGGCAATACAAATGATTTTTCTGTAGAATGCGGTGTCACTATTGTGCGGTGTTCCACTGAACTACTTCACCCATATAATATATAATTGTTTGCTGATCTTAATTTGTTTCTTTTTTTTTCTTTTTATCTGACTTGTGATAATAATTTATTGAAAAGCTAACTTGTAGGTATAGTTGCTGTATTATATTACTGTGAGCATGGATCCATGCAATGAGCATTCCTTCAAATTAGTGATGATATTATAGTGCTTTCCTCCCTTTATTATCTAATTATATTCATGGGGAAAACCATCACATGACTTTGTTTGTGTGTGCACTATCAGCAGTCTATCACTGGATTTGAATGATAGGGTCACCCATTATTATGGCCGATTAAGTAAGTATGAGAGAGAGAGAGAGGGATGAGTGTGGTTTTATAGAGACTTTAAGTGTGGCTAATGATAGATTATGTCTATGTTGTTGTTGTTGTTGTTTTTTTCCAGTTGTACAATCTTTTGTTGTAAAAGTAGATACTTGTGTGGTATGTGAATGTCTCCCTTTAGTCTCACGGGCCAGACGTTAAACTTCTTTTTCCCTTTATTTTCTCTCCTCCCCTTCCCCCTCCCTCTACTCCACCCACAAAGAACGTCTGGTCCGCGAGACTATCTCCCTTTAAGCTCCAGAGCTATAGAACTGTGTTTGTTCCCTTGTCATTGAGGTGGTATAGTGTACATGTATGTATGATACTGATACTCATTTCTTACCAAATGGGTTCTAAACTCGTCTGTACTTGTTTTACTCGTTTGTCTAGTGTGTTTTTGCTTATTGTATATTCTTGTAGGGTCCATTAAAAAGCTGTTAAACTGTCCATGAACATTTGTGGTACAATATTACCACAGTTTCCCATTAATCACCCAAGTGTATTCATGTATGCAATTCATCACATGACATTTGTTTACCCATTTTCCCTGTACACACATGCAGCCTATATAATATTATGCTTATGTGCATAATTGCATGTGAAGAATAATGCCCCATCTTTTTAAAGCTTGAACAGGTATGTATATTATATGAGGGAGATACTGAAATTGAAATGTGAATTCAATAGAATGCATATTAAACTGTTTTATGTATGTAACTCTGGTACTTGTTTTGTGCATGCATACAATACTGTAGTATATAGTGAATTGTAAGGTCAGCAGTCTAGTTTCATTCTGGTTTATTTTGCCATGTAATATACTCTCCAATACGTTCAATTTTGACTTCCTAGTGTGACTATTGCACAAGGTCCCCTATAAGGCCAACCTTTACAATGGAAGCCATTGATACTGCCTTCAACCAATGCTATGGCCCAAAGAGTGGAAATTTCAACATTTGGATTGACTGTCAGGTTCGACCAACGATAGGCACTACAGTCCGAGAAGGATTGGGCCAATATCGTCCACAAATATCAGACGATACATTCTCAGCCATGCTACAAACTTTTACCTCTACGATAGATGAGCTCATACCTCAATACAGAGCTGACGTATACTTCAGCTACTCCATGGGAAGGTGGCAGCGTCTTCCACGATTTCACCTCAAGGCTCACCTCACCCCTGAGGCGTTCCTTTCCTTGGTGGACAGAGTTTGCAAAGAACTGTCCCTCGGTGCTAATCCTCTTCGCGAAGAAGAGGAGCATCTACGTGAACTGGAGAAGCGATATCGTTTGATTCATCGCGGGAAAAAAGTGCGAGAATTTTTTCAGGCCGAGAAACGAGAGGAGCTAAAGAGAGGGGTACAGTTTTACGTTGACTGTGCTAGCAGGTTGGACTACCCACTAGTGGGCCTGTATCAAATGACTGATGGGGATAAGATAAAATCTACTGCCATGGCTGCCTCTCAGCTGCCCAGAGCACTCCCAGTGTTGGAGTCCTTTGTAGCTGATGACTGGCGTCAGGTCGGAAACTCGATCGGTATGATCTTTATACCTGATTCTAAGCCCACGGTCTCTCCAATAGAGTACCAAGTGGTGGCAGTGGTGAGGGAGGAAGATTTTGCAAGGATTATGAAGAAGGATGAGAATGATGTTAAAGCTAGTTGGGGCTGGCATTGGCCTGACAGGAAGCACCACAAGGACTTCCATATTCCTAAGCACGGTGCTAGACTGAGTGTTGATCATGATGAAAGACCAAGAAAGAAACAAAAATTCTCACATTTGCACAGAAATAGAAGACACACATCATAAATTTTAATCAATTTTGTCCTCAGTGAATGTAGAAATATCCTTTCTATATATAGCTATTATAATACTGCTAACTTATACAGAATAGTATCATTCAGCTGACATTGCATATGCACACACAGAGACTAACAGTAACTGTTACCAAAGATAGAAAGAAATGAATGGAATGTTTATTCTAAAAAAGGGAATATAATTCTACAGAGAGGAAATGAGGAAAATGGAAGGAAATGCTCAATATTAGTAATCTGATCACTGGACACCATAATTGGTGACTCTATCAGTACCAGTCAGACACAGCTCTTGGCAAATACCATATTGGGAAATAATTATAATTATAAAAACATCTATGCACTTGTTTGTTCACATTCCAACAATATGTCTGTGGCAGTGGTGTATTGATTATAGCCATTGAAAGTTTGTTATTGTTTGTGTTTTTGAATTTCTAATTGGTGGTTCCAGTTTCACTAAAATGAAGGATATATTATTTTTTACATGTACAGTTTTTGACCAGCTGCAGTAAGATCAATTGCGTTGCTAGGTTCAAACAATCAGCCCAATTGGTATGTTTACCTTGTCCGCGGAGAATGGGGCAATTATAATGAAGGAAAGAGGCCAAGAAGATGGAGGACCAATGAAATGAGTAAACAACTGAGGATGGTTCTTATTCCTTAGAAATGGTTTGAAGTCGTATGCGTGCACCATTGTTCCCACATCGTAATGTGATGGCTGCAAGACCACGATCTTTATAAAAGAGTCATTTTTAAACACACTTGTTAGAGGTTTCAAACTAACCATATCGTCATCATCAATCGTAAACTTGAGAACTTCCAGAACTGACTGACTTCTTGGTGTATATATGGGAAAGATGAATCTGTTGTGTGTCACAATCATCATTCTTCTTTTCCACTGCAATTGCTTGTTTGCCGATGCTAAAAGCCTCCCTGCTTCAGATGTTGAGAGGAAATATAAAGATACGTATATGGAAAACTTGGAACTGGAAATTGCAGAAGTTGAGGAATTGCAAGAAAAGGTGAGGCATACTTGTTACAGTAATAGTTGAAGATGCTAGCCTCGAACCAGGCTCTCTCCCACTAATTGCATGTCATTGCGGATAATAATTTGTGTGCGGAAAAAAATTAGCGGGAGAGAGCCTGGTTCGAGGCTAGGAAGATGCTATTGCTTATGTGTTTGTAAATCTAGTGAGATTGCAGCTATAGGATTCATGTACGTATCATTTCCTCATCTCTTAAATGTATTGTAGTTGCTGAATTGGATAGCACATTTGTCATCCCAAGAGGACCCCATGCCTGTACAGGGCCATCTGATGGTGTACATCAAGAAGGCTCGTAATCTGCCCGATACTGATCCTTTGTTTAATGATCCTGATCCATATGTCCGAGTCATCGCTGTGCGTGCTGATCACAGCTCCAAAACTGAACGTACTTATCATATTAAAGGCACTAGAAATCCTAACTGGAATCAGTTGTTGGATTTTGGCATTGGAGACTTTCAGTCCTTGAAGATCAGTGTCTGGGATAAAGACAAGGGTTTAACTTTCAACAACGACATTATGATAGGTACGAAAGAATTTCCCGTGACACTTGGAAACCACACTGATCTTAAACTCTGTCGTAATCCTAGTTGTTCAGTCTACATGGTCTTTGACTACTACTTCATAAAGGACGAATGCAGTCCAAATCCTTGCCAAAATGGTGGAATTTGCCACAGTGATATTCAATCTTATACCTGTTCATGCATCGATGGCTATGCTGGACCCGAATGTCAATACAACAGCTGTTTGGATGAGCCTTGTCTTAATGGTGGGACTTGTACCACGTTGTACTCTGAAGAATCTGACACAGCCGATCGTCAATGTGAATGTCCTGGCAATTCTAGTGGTATTTCTTGCGAGTATACACGTGGTCACCTGAAAGTCTTTGCGAGGTATGGTGATGATCTGCCAGATAGAGATTGGGCTTCAAATCATCCAGACCCTTATCTAAAAGTCATTGCAGCTAAAATTGACAACGAGTTTGTTTCCAAGAGCACTAAGCATAAAGAAGGCACTCGAGATCCAAAATGGAATAAGTGGTTGGATTTTGGATGTGATTTTTGGGGCGAATTTACCGTTCAAGTTATTGATCATGACCCTCATAATGCTGACGACCCACTGACAGCTAAGATGCCTGTTACCCCTATCATTGCCAGTGATTGCCATAGCGATATCAAGATATGCGGTACTGATGGGTGTGGTGGATACGCCATCTTTGACTACTGCTTTGAAGATTGTGAATAAAATTTTTACTAACTGATTCAGAAGTTGTGACTCTTTTATAACTGTATATACAGAAGTAGAGGCTAGAGAAGTAGAAGAACTGAACTTAGGTTAATTATTTTAGACTGACTAGGAACTTATGTGTAGCAACATGAGTTTATGTAACTTTTTGTTATGATAAACTTTTTTTATACTGAAGAATCATGTAGACTATTATAGGCCACACAACTTCATCAATCAATTCTGTTGTAATGTTATCAAAATATGTAAGATGCATGTTTGTGAGCAGCAAATAAATAACATTGGCTGAAAGAAATTACAGAGATTCTTGTTCCATGGAGGAGCAGTCATTGATAACGAGGAAAGGACAAAGGTGTCGTTAATGTTATCTTGATGCACAGGGCACAGTGTATTTATGTGGAACTAATTGTATGGTGGGTGTGAGTGAGGGAAGTGATCTATATAGCTAGTTTGATTGTCTTCTTCCTACAATTAAGCCAGTGCACCACCATTGACGATCCTAATGACTTGATAGAAGAATTTATTGATGCCATCTTGATATACCAGCTAGACTTCCTCACATTTTTGATGATGAGCTGTTATAATACTACTGCTACGTATACAGAATAGTATCATTCAGCTGACATTACATATGCACACACAGACTAACAGTAACTGTTACCAATGATAGAAAGAAACAAATGGAATGTTTGTTCTTAAAAAGAGAATATAATTCTACAGAGATCGAGGAAATGAGGAAAATGGGAGGAAATGCTCAATATTAGTAATCTGATCACTGGACACCATAATTGGTGACTCTATCAGTACCAGTCAGACACAGCTCTTGACAAATACCATATAGGGGAAACAATTATAATATCTATTGCACTTGTTTGTTCACATTCCTAGAATAATAATATCTGCGGCAGTGGTGTATTGATTATAGCCATTGAAAGTTTGTTATTGTTTGTGTTTTAAATTTCTAATTGGTGGCTCCAGTTTCACTGAAATGAAGGATATAATTTTATTATTATTTTACATGCATAGTTTTTGACCAGCTGCAGTAAGATCAATTGCGTTGCTAGGTTCAAACAATCGGCCCAATTGGTATGTTTACCTTGTCCGTGGAGAATGGGGCAATTATAATGAAGGAAAGAGGCCAAGAAGATGGAGGACCAATGAAATGAGTAAACAACTGAGGATGGTTCTTATTCCTTAGAAATGGTTTGAAGTCGTATGCATGCACCATTGTTCCCACATTGTAATGTGATGGCTGCAAGACCGCGATCTTTATAAAAGAGGTATTTTTATAAACACTGTTGTTAGACGTTTCAAACTGGCCATATCATCACCATCAATCGTAAGCTTGAGAACATCTATAACTGACTGACTTCTTGGTGAACCAATTGGAAAGATGAATCTGTTGTCAGTCACAATCATTGTTCTTCTTTTCCACTGCTTGTTTGCCGATGCTAAAAGCCTCCCTGCTTCAGGTGTTGAGAGGCAGTATCGAGATACATATATGGAAAACTTGGAACTGGAATTTGCAGAAGTTGAGGAACTGAAAGAAAAGGTGAGGCATACTTGTTACAGTAATAGTGGAAGATGCTAGCCTCGAACCAGGCTCTCTCCCACTAATTGCATGTGGATAATAATTTGGTTCGATCCTAGGAAGATCCTATTACTCATGTGCTTGTAAATGTAGTAAGATTGCAGCTGTAGGATTCATGTATGTGTCACGAATTGTTCCTCATCTCTTAAATGTATTGTAGTTGCTGAATTGGATAGCTCATTTGTCGTCTGAGGAGGATGCCACACCTGTACAGGGCCATCTGAAAGTGTTCATCAAGAAGGCTCGTAACCTGCCCGATACTGACCCTTGGTTTAATGATCCTGATCCATACGTCCGAGTCATCGCTGTGCGTGCTGATCACAGCTCCAAAACTGAACGTACTAATCATATTAGAGGCACTGAAAATCCTACCTGGAATCAGTGGTTGTATTTTGGCATTGGAGACTTTCAGTCCTTGAAGGTCAGTGTCTGGGATAAAGACAAGGGTTTCACTGGAAACGATGACAAGATGATAGATATGCAAGCATTTCCCGTGACACCTGGGAACCACACCGATCTTAAACTCTGTCGTAATCCTAGTTGTTCAATCTACATGGTCTTTGACTACTATTTCGTAAGGGACGAGTGCAGTCCAAATCCTTGCCAGAATGGTGGAATTTGCCACAGTGATGTTCAATCTTATACCTGTTCTTGCATTGACAGCTATGCTGGACCCGAATGTCAATACAACCTCTGTTTGGACGAGCCTTGTCTTAATGGTGGGACTTGTACCACAATGTACTCTGAAGAATCTGACACAGCCGATCGTCAGTGTGAATGCCCAGACAATTTTGGTGGGATTTCTTGTCAGTATATACACGGCTACCTAAAATTCTTTGCCCGTTATGGAATTAATCTACCGAATAAAGATCACTCTGACAATTCAAATCTTCCAAAGCCTTACATGAAGGTCACTGGAACTACAAAATGGAATTCTCCTATTCCCAAGTACACCCACCATAATATTATTGGTAGTACAGGAGATCCGGAATGGAACGAATGGTTTGATTTTGGATGTGGTTTGTGGAGCGAATTTACCGTTCAAGTTTTGGATCATGACCCTCATAATGCTGACAGCCCATTGACTGATAAGATGATTGTTACCCTTACCAATGCAACTGATTGCCATAGCGATATCAAGATATGCGGTACTGATGGGTGTGGTGGATATGCCATCTTTGACTACTGCTTTGAAGATTGTGAATAAAATTTTTACTAACTGATTCAGAAGTTGTGACTCTTATATAACTGTACAGAAATAGAGGCTAGAGAAGTAGAAGAACTGATCAACTGAATCTAGGTTAATTTTAGACTGACTAGAAAACATTTTTGTACTGAAGAATCATGTAGACTCTAGGCCACACAACTTCATCAATCAATTCTGTTGTAATGTTATCAAAATACCTACGTAAGATAATGCATGTTTGTGAGCAGCAAAAGAATAACTTTGGCTGAAAGAAATTATCTTTCTCGTTCCATGGAGGAGCAATCATTGATAACGAATAAAGGACAAAGGTGTCGTTAATGTTATTTTGATGCAAAGGGCACAGTGTATTTATGTGGAACTATAATATTATAACTGTATGGTGGGTGTGAGTTGGTGTGAGTGAGGGAAGTGATCTATATAGCTAGTTTGATTGTCTTCTTCCTACAATTAAGCCACCACCATTGACGATCCTAATGACTTGATAGAAGACTGTATTGGTGCCATCTTGATATACCAGCTAGACTTCCTCACATTTTTGATGATTTGCCTCGTTCCCAGGCTCCCTCTCTGAAAATGAAAAAGAAGTGTGTAAATTTCCGGTGGTCGTGGACTCACGGAGAGGGAGCCTGGGAACGAGGCTATTTGATGATAATGATAATTATGGATATCCATAGTATGCTTAAATAAAGAGGAAATGGTCTTAGAAGTTCCCATATAATATTATGGTATACAATCTAAAGAATGAGAGAAACTGATCACTGGAAAGTGTTAGTCAGCCCTACTCTTAATTGGCAAGTATATAGCAGTAAATTTATCATTCTATAGCTATTGTAAATGCATATAATTGCAAGCAACAATTAATGAGACAGCTAGGGAATGATAAAAAGTTTCATCCCATAATGTTAACCTAGCTATTTTTTACTAGAGAGAAAATTCAGAAAAGTGATCTGACGGTTAGCTTCGGATAAAAGACCGAGAAAGAAACAAAATATTCTCACATTTTGCACAGATTCTGGAACAGACGACACACATCATAAATTTTAAGTAATTTTGTTCTCAGTGCTTGCCAGCATGCCTTTTTCTAAGTTTTACATGGTGTACGTACTGCTAACATAATTTTTTATATTATACATTAATTTTGTACAGCAAATGTATTGTTTGTATTATTGCCAACTAACAGTTGCCAGTCGACTGAAATGATTAAAGGAAATGAACGGCATTATAATTTTAGATGAAAAGGTAATCAATAGACATTCAGATGCAATAATCATTGTGACCTATATAGCTACCTTCTGTTGGGAAGAGCATGCCACAGCAGTACTCCCAGGCCATATCTCAAAGAGCAGGAAGGCTGATATGTTGAAGTAAGCAATGGCTACTGTTCTTGGTGCTTCAAACTTTTTCATGTTTGGTGTCTAACCGGAAATCTTTCCAGACAATGCCAACGAACATTGACTGCTCTAAGTATTGAGAAACATATAAATTATTATTAAATTTTAAGTAGTATTCTCCTCAGTGAATAACATGAGATCCTTTTCTATAGCTATTATAATACTGCTAACTTATACACTAACAGAATAGTATCATTCAGTTGACATTGCATATGTACGCACTGACTAATTATATTAGTAACTGTTACCAAAGATAGAAATGGAATGAATCAAATGTTATTATTAAAAAGAGAATATAATTCTACAGAGAGGAAATGAGGAAAATGGGAGGAAATGCTCAATATTAGTAATCTGATCACTGGACACCATAATTGGTGACTATCAGTACCAGTCAGACACAGCTCTCTTGACAAATACCATATAGGGAAACAATTATAATTAATATCTATTGCACTTGTTTGTTCACATTCCTAGAATAATAATATCTGCGGCAGTGGTGTATTGATTATAGCCATTGAAAGTTTGTTATTGTTTGTGTTTTGAGTTTCTAATTGGTGGCTCCAGTTTCACTGAAATGAAGGATATAATTTTATTATTATTTTACATGCATAGTTTTTGACCAGCTGCAGTAAGATCAATCGCGTTGCTAGGTTCAAACAATCGGCCCAATTGGTATGTTTACTTTGTCTGTAGAGAATGGAGTGTTATAATGGAGGAAAGAAGCCAAGAAGATGGAGGACCGATGAAATGAGTGGTTCTTATTCCTTAGAAATGGTTTGAAGTCGTATGCATGCATCATTGTTTCCACATCGTAATGTGATGGCTGCAAGACCACAATTTTTATAAAAGAGGCATTTTTAAACACACTTGTTAGAGGTTTCAAACTAACCATATCATCATCATCAATCGTAAGCTTGAGAACTTCCAGAACTGACTGACTGCATGGTGAATGAATGGGAAAGATGAATCTGTTGTGTGTCACGATCACCCTTCTTCTTTTCCACTGCAATTACTTGTTTGCCGATGCTAAAACCCTCCCTGCTTCAGATGTTGAGGGGGAAAATCGAGACACGTATATGGAAAACTTGGAACTGGAATTTGCAGAAGTTGAGGAACTGAAAGAAAAGGTGAGGCATACTTGTTGCAGTAATAGTTGGAGATGCTAGCCTCAAACCAGGCTCTCTCCCACTAATTGCATGTGGATAATAATTCACATGTGGATAATAATTTGTGCATGGGGAAAAATACGTATTAGTGGGACAGAGCCTGTTTCGAGGCTAGGAAGATCTTATTACTCATGTGCTTGTAAATGTAGTGAGATTGCAGCTGTAGGATTCATGTATGTGTCACGAATTGTTCCTCATCTCTTAAATGTATTGTAGTTGGTGAATTGGATAGCTCATTTGTCCTCTGAAGAGGATGCCATACCTGTACAAGGCCATCTAAAAGTGTTCATCAAGAAGGCCTGTAATCTGCCAAATACTGATTTTTGGCCTAATGATCCTGATCCATATGTTCAAGTCATCACTGTGCGTGCTGATCACAGCTCCAGAACTGAACGTACTTATTATATTAAAGGCACTGAAAATCCTACCTGGAATCAGTTGTTGGATTTTGGCATTGGAGACTTTCAATCTCTGCAAATCAGTGTCTGGGATAAAGACAATGGTATAACTGGAGATGACGACAGAATGATAGATACGCAAGTATTTTCCGTGACACCTGGAAACCACACAGATCTTAAACTCTGCAAGGGCTCAAGCTGCTCAACCTACATGCTCTTTGACTACTACTTCACAAATGATGAAGATGAGTGTGCATCGATACCTTGTCAAAATGGTGGAATTTGTCACGACGGGATAGCTTCCTACACCTGTTCTTGTGTTGACGGCTATGTTGGACCAGAATGCCAACACAACCTCTGCTTGGACGAGCCTTGTCTTAACGGAGGAACTTGTATCACCTTGTATTTTGAAGCCTCTGGCGCACTGGGCTACCAGTGCACCTGTGCTGAGGGTTATACTGACGTGAACTGCCGCCTCTATTACCCTCAGGTTCACCTGGAGATCTTTGCTCGCAATGGAACCAATCTACCGGACGAAGATTGGTGGAACAATCACCCTGACCCTTACTTTAAAGTCCGAGCTAATCGTCACCTTTTTGGATCAAAAACCAAAAATTCCAAAAAAGATATCGGTACCATAAATCCAAAATGGAACCAAATGTTGGATTTCGGTTGTAGCCTTTGGACCGACTTCACCGTTCAAGTTTATGATCACGATCCACACAACAGTGACGACCGACTGACCAGTAAGGTAGAGTATACCCCCACCATTGGTTGCCATAACGATATCAAGATATGTGGCACCAAGGGGTGTAGTGGATATGTCTACTTTGACTACTGCTTTTCATATTGTTAACTCCTGGTAGCTATTGGCTGCCAAGTGAACCCTATTTCTGTAGAATAGTACTAGAACTAGTTTCTTAGAACAGTATTTTTTTGTTGTATTTGTTGGGTTTTTTTTTTATAGGAGTAGACTAGCTGAACTTTTTAAAAAAAGTTATCTTGTATATAATATCATAGTTCTTTGAGATTGGAGCGGTTGTCATGTATCTTCTTTTGTGAATATTATAGATGATTAATATTGTTAGTAACTAAGGGATCAGAAACTATGGAGACGTAAACTGAGCTACTTGTGGATGCACATGGCCATAGTATAGCCTCATCCCCAGACCCCTCCCTCCTCGAAAAATAAGGAGGGAGAGGGGCCTGGTACGCAACATCACAGGAATACGTCACTTTTAATTGAGCGTATATATGCAGGTCTGGTGAAGCAACTGCAAACGGGCAACTCTGAATCTTGCCGCCTACGCAGAGCACATGTAGTCGAGTTTGTTTTACTTCGTGTGTGGTTCCGTTAATTTTCTTAATTTTTTGTCAAAATGTTCTTTAGTCATTCATTAATACGTAGATAAAATTTTATCTCAGGCCGATAGTGGGCTCCAGTAAAATTTATACTTGCTTAGGTCACTGATTTACTTGTTCAGGTTACCAACTATGCACTTATTCAGCCAATTATCATGACTTGAACCAGTAAATTGCCACTTTTTACTGGAGCCCATTATCGGCCCATGATAAAATTTTGTGTATGTATTAACGAATGACTAAAGAACACTTTGACAGAATATTAAGAAAATTGACCGATATATAATTCTATATAACGTTACTTTGATAGACAACAAACGTCCAGACCCTTATAAGGTCGTGGCAGCTAAAATTGGCAATTAGAAATATATACAAATTGTTGGATTTTGGATGTGATCAGTAGGCCAAATTTACTGTTCAGTTTCACCAATCCTATTAATCTTAATATCAAAATATATGCGTAAGATTCGTGTTTATGAGCAGCAAAAGAA
Organism: Tethya wilhelma; assembly: GCA_964030475.1. NCBI lineage: Eukaryota > Metazoa > Porifera > Demospongiae > Tethyida > Tethyidae > Tethya > Tethya wilhelma. The sequence goes on along the minus strand of CAXIPT010000006.1, from coordinate 6,222,944 downwards.
TAACGTTGGCTAAAGAAATTATCATAATTATAGAGATTTCTCGTTCAATAGAGGAGCAGTCATTGATCACGAGAAAAGGACAAAGGTGTCGTTAATGTAATTTTTGATGCACAGCTTGGGTACAGTGTAATTGTGTGGAACTAATTGGTGGGTGTGGTTGTTTTTGATTGTTTTCTTCCTACAAGCCACCACCAGTCACGATCCTAATGACTTGATAGAAGAATGTATTGGTGCCATCTAGCTTGACCATGCACACTATACATGCCAGACTTCCTCACGTGTTTGACAAATACAAAAACAATAATAGATATCCATGGTATAAAGAGGAATTTGAAATGGCCTTAGGAATGCCTATATATGGTATACAAATTTATGAGAAGAAAATTAAGTTTTGATAATGTGATTACTGGAGGCTGTTGGTCACATGTACTTGACAAAATATATTAATAGCAGTAAATTTAATTTATGGTGTTATTGCTACTAATTGCAAGCAATGAATCAAACCAGACAGGAATGATAATAAAAATCTATCCCACAATATAGCTGCTGATGAGATAACATAAAGAATATTGCATAATTATTACATTGGACTTGCAAAATCCTTTGAATGAGTGATCATCATTTATGTGATGGGCATGATTATCGTAGTTCTCATTCATAATACCGAGAAAACATTGATGCGTCTAATTCTTTAAACACTACGAAGCATGGCATGGTTTTTCAATTTCGGCAAATGACTACCTCATTTTTATTCTTGATCCCTCATATGGATCCTCAGTGTCGTAAATGCAATGATCTGTACAATAGTACCATATATAGCTTATTATTGCATTGGTTCAAATTCCTACCAATCAGGAAGGAATTTGAGGTAGGTAGACAGGTAGACAAAGGTGTATAGGACATAGTGTATTTATGTGGAACTAATTGTATGGTGGGTGTGAGTTAGTGTGAGTGAAGGAAGTGATCTAGCAAGTTTGATTGTTTTCTTCCTACAAGCCACCACCAGTCACGATCCTGATGACTTGATATATTGGTGCATGCCATCTTGATCACACTATAACAGACTTCCTCACGCTTTTGCATAATTATAGATATCCATGGTATGTTAGAACAATGAGGAAATGGTCTTAGAAATGCCCATATATGGTATCTGATCACTGGATAGTGCTACTCACACCCTCTCTTGAGAATAGCAGTAAATCTATCGTTTTACCGTTAGTAATTGCAAGCAATGAATCAAACCAGACAGGAATGATGATTAATCCCAAACATTTAGTACATAGCTGTACATATGTTATTGAGGGTATTCATTCACCAAAAGAAAGAGATCTGACTGCCTGATGAGATAATATCAGAACAAAGAATATATTTAATATTGCATAATATTGGACTAAGTCTTGCAACTTGAAATCCTTGAAGAAGTGATATGTACATATCGCCATTCATGGGCATCATTATCGTAGTTCTTATATTCCTAACACCTAGGTAATAATAATTATTGATGTGTAGTTCTTAGAAAAGGGTACGGAGCGCTCGCATGGCATTATGGTCTAAAAACGAGTATAAAAGGAGCAACTTTCGGAGGACACTCACTATCATCGGAGATATTTCAAACTGCAATATCATCATCGTCACTACAGGATAAATTGAGCTAGGATTACCATTTGGCGACTCCATCGGAAACTGATCAAGATGAATCTGCTGCTACACTTTGCATCCATTGCTGTAGTTCTTCTCCTTCTCTTTGATGGTTTGTTTGTTGGTGCTATAGTCATCCCTGCCTCCAGCTCTAGTGATGGTGAGGCGAAGAAGACTTTGTCTGCTGAAAAATTGAAACTAGATTTGGTAAAGATATCCAGTGTAAAAGAAACTATTGAATTGTTAAAATACGTTTTTATGTATTAAAAAATGTGTATACAAATCAATTAATGAGCACAAAATTGTGTTCTTCTTAACATTATCATTGTTTTGTTCATTTGTCTCATCTCTTCGATAGGATCGGGTTGTTCGCTCCTCAACCCCAGAAAGTTCAGGACTTGGCCATCTGATGGTGTACATCAAGAAGGCTAGTAAATTGGAGAATACTGATCTTTGGATTAATAAACCTGATCCATACGTTAGGGTAATCGTTTTACATGCCAATCAGAGCTCCACAACTGAACGTACAAAGACTAAAAAAGGCACTAAAAATCCTACCTGGAATCAGTTGTTGGACTTTGGCATTGGAGACTTTCAGTCCCTGCAAATCAGTGTCTGGGATAACGATAAGGGTTTCACTGGAGATGACGACAGAATGATAGATACTCAAGTATTTCCCGTGACACCTGGAAACCACACCAATCTTAAACTCTGCGAGGACTCAAGCTGCTCAGCCTACATGCTCTTTGACTACTACTTCATCAAGGATGGCGATGAGTGTGTGTCACAACCTTGTCAAAATGGTGGAATTTGTCACGACGGAATAGTCTCCTATACCTGTTCTTGTACCAACGGCTACGCTGGACCAGAATGCCAACACAACCTCTGCTTGGACAAGNGAATCGGTTCGTCGTTCAAGTTTTTGACGATGATTCTAATGGTTATGATGCACTGACCAGTAGCACTACATACTATCCAAGGACTGGATGTCATGAGATTGAGCTCTGTGGAGCCAGGGGGTGTGGTGGAAAGGTCTACTTTAGGTACTGTTTTGAAATGTGATGAATAAGTGAAGGAACTTGTATTGTGTAATTGGAACACTGTTTTAACTTAGTTGACTGCAAATGTTTATCTAAGCTTCAAAAAATTTGATAGAGACTGATATACTTTTCACAATCTATAATGTTTGGTACAGTTACAATGTACATGAGTATAATTTTGTTTGTGCATGATGAACCATGCACATGTGTAGATAATTAGTTTTATAGACCCATATTGTTTTTTTATAGGAGTAGCTGAACTTTTTATTAAAGCAGCTATGGGTTGTAGTTCTTTTAGATTGAAATAGTTGTCATGTGTCTTCTTTTGTAAATGTAGATGATATGGTTTGTTAGTAACTTAGGGAATCATATGGGGACATAATCTGAGCTACTTGTGGATGCACATGGTCATAATTATGCAGGCTACAATAACTCTAATGAGATGCAAAGAATGTGGGTCAAGTACAAGGTGAAGCTTGTCAAATTACAACATGAGTTTCCTGTTTCAGCATGATAATTATTATGGTCCATTGTAAATTAATGTGCACATGGTTTCTATAGTTACTGAGTCAAACCATGACAGTGCACAATGTGTATGATAATGTTTTTGAGTGTTGAATTGACCAGCCCACCCTGTTGAGGTGTTTCCATGGGAGACACGCTAGTCATGTGACACTTGGTATTCAGTCTTGTGTCAGTAGCTCTTTCGGCTATTGTACATGTGAGCACATGGTTTGTAGTTGAGGGATCAAATCTCCCCTGTGTGCTCACTGTGATGTGTGTGATCATGGTAGTGGGTGGAGTTGATGGGCTGACCCTGTGCTAGGTCTAATCCTTCCCAACACATACAAAACTCGTTAAGGTAATGATATTCAATATGCATGTTTGAATACAAGCTATAGCTTGTAGAATTACAAACTTGAAATGTTTATTGATTAGTACCAAATGCATATAGCTAAGCTAACCTTCACACAGTGCTATGTCAAATATTAATGATTACCTACAAATATTAGCTACTAAGATACAACAATATCAGTTCCTTAAACTGTCAACGAGTTTCTTTAACCAATATTATTGCGGCTACTGTGGTCGAATTCGACGTGCTATGCAAACCTCAATACATTGAGCAACGTCAGGGTTGTCCTCATCAAACAGGCATTGTTTCTCAGCAGCCACTGGTTTCCCACACTCTGGGTCATCAAATGAGGCTATACCAACTGGACAACTTGGGTTCACTTTCACTGAGTACCACTGGACAGTCATAGTAGGAGCTGATGCTACCCAATCTTGTATGAACTGTACCAGCTCTGTGTCGTAGTGTGTGTGTGTACCAATGATGGAGCTTCTGTAAGTGGTCTGCTCTTTAGAGTGGACACAACTGAACACTCCACTGAGAAGATTCTCTTCAGGAAAGTTGCAGTGACATCTTTCCTGAAGGACCTCAATGAGTTTTGAGTGGATGTTTGTCCTGATTTCTTCAGCCTTGTCAGCCTGTATTAATTGTAAGTTTCTATTCTAGAAGTAACATGTATATAATCATCATACTAACTTACATTCCAAGTGACGCAGTCATCAGTACGGCTTATCATGAGTTGAAAATGTTTTGGGAGTGCTATGTTATGTAAACAGAGCATTACAATCATATAAACAATAATATTTTTAGTGGATCGAGATTTTTATTTACTTCCAAGAGTTTTTCCGTGAATAACATCATCTAATCCCTCTCCATTGTAATTCCCAGAAGCCACTTTGAACACATAAAGGGAGGAAGGCTCGAGATTACGAGCTGTATAGCTACTACCATTCTCTTGTTCATTGTTGGCAATGGCTGCTCGAATGGTTGTCATGTTCGTCACATCTGATTCCAGTGAATCATTGTTGGAAGTCTTAGGACCATAGCTGATGATGTAATGGGTAATGGGTCCGTTTCTATGGATACACTCCACACTGTCCCAAGATATGGTGACACTGGTGGAGGTGGAGGTGATGATGGTGAGGTTTTGAGGGGCTCCAGTTGGAACTACAAATGAAACATTTGTGTCAGAAATTGGTGCAGAATTAATTTTGTAGTCTAGTCCACATGTATCCAGAACAATAGTAATGCTGAATTATATGTATATTGTATATACCAAGAGTGTATATATACCTGTTAAATTGGTTGTGATGTTGAAACTTGTGGTATTGTAGTTCAGAGCACTAAGAATTTTCCTAGCAGTTATATTGCAAGAGTAGATGCTGTTCCCTTTCAAGTGGAGAGTGGTGGTATAGGGTCCTTCTCCCTCAGCTCTCACTGTCACACTGCCTTCATCTTGAAATGAGCTACACTGTCCATCTCTTCCATTCAAGCGACGATAAGACACAACATATTCATCAACTGCTACTCCTCCTTCTGGTTGGTTCCAGGTGACTTGGACTGATGTGATGTTAGCTAGTTCAACCACAGAAGAAGTCTCAGGACCTAGAACACCTGTACATGACATGGGGAGTTTGTCAATGATAATTATTGCTATATGTAGTTTGAGAAAGCTGATAAACATTTTTAATTATACAATCATTATTATTGTCATGAACATGCCATAGATAGGCACAAGAGGGTATAGGCACAAGACACATGCAGATACAAACATACAGCAAAATAGTTTTTTTGAGCCACTAAGAATCAGTGAGCTAAGTGTTCGGGTGCTGCAGCTGCCGAGAGTAAGTTCTACTAGCAATAGGCAACCAGTAAAAACTCGATTTCACTATGATAGGTGTCAAGGAGAAAACCAGGTCAATTATCTTTAACTTCATAAACAACCAACACCAGATCATTATGTAATAACAGGTAAGATAATGGACCTCGGGAAGCAGGATTTTATACCTGTTGTTGAGACTTCAATTCCAGAAACACTCATTCCTTTGATTGGACCAAAATAGTGATGGTTTGTCCTGTTAATCAAAGTAACATTTATCTCGTACGTCGCCCATGGAGTCACATCTGTCAGTTGATATTCAGCAGAGGAAACATTGGCAATTATTGTTGTTGACCACACCCAGTTTGTCCCCCCAGAGGGCATACTCTATACTGGATCTCATATCCACCAAAGATTCTTGAACTGTTGCTAACTCTCCAGGAAATGGTTATGTCTCCAGTAATGAGAGATTGCATTGCAGAGCCACTATCTTGATCAATGATATCTTGATTGTGATCTAAGAATATTTACAGAATTGAATGCACAATTTTAGCTAAGCATTAATTTTAAACAATAGTATACCTAATACTGCAAAGCTTGCAGTAACAGGTGTTGTTGTCCTATCATTAGTCACACTGACTCCATACACTCCTGAGAGTCTTCCTCTCACTGTCAGGATGTTGTCGTAGATACCATCTCTGTATAGCCGAGGATTTGAGCTATCAGGCCTGACCCTCTGTGACTGTGTGTAGTTATCACAGTCTCCAAGAGATGAGATGTCAACTCCATCTCTTGTCCAAGTGACAACTGTAGCTGGTCCTCCAGTGGTTCTGAAGGTGAGGGTGAACTCCACTCGGTCTTCTTCCACTAGAGAGAACTGGATAGAACCATTAGCTGACAATGAACCTGTGGTGTGTGAAGTATTGTATCCATTGCTGTATACCCAGCACTCCCAAAACAATTATAGTGTCTCACCATTACTGCTCATTGAATTAGCATAGACTCCTATGTACTTGGTCCTCTCCACTCCATTAGAGTCAGGAATCTCACATCTCCAGATTCCATTTAGCAAATAAAGTCGATTATTATCAGTTGCTCTATTACGAAAGGCATAAACTGCCCGACCATGTCGTCTGATTCCAGCTATGTGGTGAGTCCTGTCACCTAGTCGAGAAATATAACTTGTAACATGAGCATACATCCAACTTCCAACACCGCTTGGACTCCAGCCAAAAACTGTACTACGAACTGGAGCAAACCCAGGACAGCAGCTACTGTGGGTAGTGCTACATTTCAGTCCCTCCATTAGATTCCTTCCATCAGGATCAATTCCAATATCCTCAGTAGTCACCAGTCCATGGTTAGGGATCACCCTGTCTCCTAGACTGATCCTAATACCATCATCTATAGCGTGTGATGTAGAGACTATCATAATAATTATAGTCATGTACTCACCCATGTGAGCTAGCTAGGCTCATGCAGCTGATTGAGTACATAAGATTAGCATTGATCCTTACCTTGACTCTCACAACTGCTGATGAAGACAGCCACTACAATGATGGTGATAATCATGTGAACTGAACTGATCATAGCTCACTCTTTAGCATTCATGCAGGCATAAGACTCAGTATTATGTTAGAGATTACCTTTGAATTGCCTCTTTATCTTGTATACCCTACAATAATAATTGTTGCAATTGTACCTGGTTTAGGTTAAAATTAAGTCACTTGTCAATTTAAACTTACGCCAAGGCATTGAAGACTACACTAGTCACCAAAGCTGCTGCCAATATGACTATAATCGCTATAAATCCAGTAATTGTTGCAGACTGAGAGTTACCGCTCTGGTCATTTTCACCTAATAGTATAATAAGAGGCAAAATTGGTGTAGAGCAACGCATATACAAAGAAAGATTTTCCCTTGAACTATCAACTTCAAATGTTTTGCTGATGGTGTTGATTGCAATAAGTGCTCTATGACAAAATTCAATGCTTGTGTTTATCCATAGAACTAACAATGCTTGATTGCAGTATAGTATAATAATTATCATAATATTATGGAAACTTGCTTGGCATGCAATCAATAACTGAATACACATAACACTCCTTACAAAAACAAATATTGTTGTATCCGACAGTAGACACACTAGCAAACATCCCCACACTAGCAAACAACCCCACACCAGCTTCATTGACAGCTGCTACTTTAAAGAGATACTCCTTTGTAGGATCAATTCCAGTGGCTGTGTAGCTCCCTCCTTCCTCTTGGTCTGTGATATTCACTGTGACATTCATCTGGTTGGTCTCTCCATCTCCTCCCTGACCATAGCTGATGAGGTAATGAGTGAGGAGTCCGTTTCTATGGATACACTCCACACTGTCCCAAGATATGGTNATTACTTCACCTTGGTGATACTGAACCGTGAACATATAGACTAGCTAGAGGGACTCATGTATGCACTCAAGCATATAAGACTCAGTATTATGTTAGAGATTACCTTTGAATTGCCTCTTTATCTTGTATACCCTACAATAATAATTATTGCAATTTGATCTGATTTAGATTAAAATTAAGTCACTTGTCAATTTAAAACTTACGCCAAGGCATTGAAGACTACACTAGTCACCAAAGCTGCTGCCAATATGACTATGATTGCTATCAGTCCAGCAATTGTTGCAGACTGAGAGTTACGGCTCTGGTCATTTTTACCTAATAGTATAATAAGAGGCAATAATGGTGTAGAGCAGTGCATATACAAAGAAAGATAAATATATATTTTCCCTTCCACTATCAACTTCTGAGTTCAAATATTTTGTTGATGGTGTTGATTCCAATAATTGCTCTATAATGGATGCATGCTGTTTATCGATAAAACTAACAATGCTTGATTGCACTATAGTTTATAGAACTTGCATGCTTGGCAATAACTGAAATACACATAAAACTGCTTGCTAAAACAACAAATGCTATTGCATAATTATACCAACCATTATTTCTGACAGTAGACACATTAGCAAACATCCCCACACCAGCTTCATTGATAGCTGCTACTTTAAAGAGATACTCCTTTGTAGGATCAATTCCAGTGGCTGTGTAGCTCCCTCCTTCCTCTTGGTCTGTGATGTTCACTGTGACATTCATCTGGTTGGTCTCTCCATCTCCTCCCTGACCATAGCTGATGAGGTAATGAGTGAGGAGTCCGTTTCTATGGATACACTCCACACTGTCCCAAGATATGGTGACACTGGTGGAGGTGGAGGTGATGATGGTGAGGAATTGAGGGGCTCCAGATGGAACTGAAATTTAGTAGATCCATGATTGCATATAAATTAAAAATGCATGATGTATCTAAGATCTAGCTCTAACTCACCTGCTGGTTTGGTAGTAAAGTTGAATTGTTGGAATTGTTACAACAACTGGAGAGTTGGACGACACAGACCCTCTGTGTATCTCCTCATCATCAGTTTCCACGATAAATTCAACTAAATCAGCTGACGGAGTTCCAACAATCACTTGTAATTCCGTGAGTATATATCCTGCTAGATTCTGCATGAATCCTATGACAAACTCCTTGCCATAGGAGCTTGCTGTGTGTGTATATGTGTGTATATGGCACATGACAAATTGTACAATCAGTGATTTGATGCATGTTTATGTGGTTTCTCTGCTAGATGCAACAAGATTCAATACTACTCATGCACCACTCCACATGCACTTCACTTACTAAATTGTCATCTCTAATTAAGCATTACAAAAATAAACATAGTTGAGTAATGACCTATACCAGTTTTCAAATACACAAATTGTTCAGACCTAAACATTCCGCCGGCCAAGACACCAAAGTCTTAACACAATAACAAAAAAAAACAACTAATCAAAGACTAACACTTAACCAAAGTACACTGTAGAACTAGAGTTCAGATTAACAAAAATCAACAACAGTCAATGTTACTCACATGGGAGCAATAGGGCAACCTTGGTGACCGGTCGGTTGTACATGCCATCCTGGGTCTTGATCCTGACGACACGAACAACGCCATCAGCTCCAGGCTTGGTCTCAATTATCCTGGCGATGGGCCATTGTGTGGGCATAATATTGTCGTCTTTGAGGACCACAACGTCACCAACAGCGAAATTTCGGTTTGGATGCCTCCACTTGGTGTGTTTCTGCAGAGCAACAACATACTCCTTCCTCCATCGATCCCAGAAGTGTCTGGTGAGAGCTTCACACAGATACCACCTACGCAGGATGGACATTTTCTGGTAGGATTCAGGTTCTGGTAGGACAAGAGAGTGACCTCATGTGAGCTATCACTGCAGGTGAGACCATCGCCAGGATTAGCACACGTGCAATCACAAACCATCTCTGACTTTATAGAGCAATTCTTGCGAATGAACCCTGGTGGACAGAGTTGGACATCTACTACAAACACACTGGATATCACACGTGGCTCAAGAGTAGTAAACAGAACCTGTGCTGATTGGTTAGGCTGGCCAAACATTATAACATTGTCGTCTGCAATATACTGAGTCTTTTTAGATATTCCTATCATACCAGTGTCCACCGTACGCCGGGGTGCTGCGCTATACACTGCTGGAATCTCTACGTTATAGTCATTGTAGACCTTTATTCCCATGGTGTGGTTGCCAACATTTTCAAACACCATATCAGGCATCAGCCGCTGAGGGGGAAGTTGTCCCATTACCGGTGGTCTTGGCTTTGGGGAGTGACGTCTGCAGGTCACACATTCACGCACGATCGAACGGATGGCTCGGTGACCACCAATGATGTGGTACTTACGAAATAGTGATGAAGAGACTAGAAGAGAACCAGCGTGTAGGAGGCGAAGGTGCTCCGAACGAATCAGCAATTTGGTGAGAGGGTTCTTGGCATCGAGAATGATGGGGTGTCTACTGTTGTACGAGAAGTTCGCCTTCTGCTGTCTTCCTCCAACTCGCACAATCCCGTCTTTGTCGAGGATAGGGTTGAGTGCAGACAATTTGCTTGAAGTTGGAATTCTCTTAGATGCACTCTTCAGGATACCAATCTCATCAGGAAAATGTTCCTTCTGGATCACGGAGTACCAATAGTTGGAAGCTTGGCGTATCTCAGACACCACAAGGGGGCCACATGAAGTAGGAGTGCTTCTGATCTTAGCCACACAATTTCCAACAAATCGAAACACCCAGGCAGTGACTCGGACGTACTGGTTGAATGATGAAAACTTGTCAGTTGGTATGAGTGATTCTGAGGAGGACGTCAGGTGACAAACAGCAGTGTTTAGCTCAGTCTCTTCTTCTACAACTGGTGTTGGTTGAGTGGATGCAGGCCACTTCGTTCGAGGTTGTTTTAGCCACAGGGGTCCATCCCACCACAGGTCATGGTTCAGTAACTCGGAAGGGAGTGTACCACGCGAAGCACAATCGGCTGGGTTATCTTCACTGACAACATGATTCCAACAAGCAGCTGGAGTGAGGTCCAAGATCTGTGAGACTCGGTTCCCAACGTACACTTTGAATCTGCGTGGGTTTCCCTGGATCCATGAGAGTACAATAGTTGAGTCTGTCCAAGCATGCATCGAAGATACAGGCAGTTCAAGGACATCTTTGCAATGAGAGAGCAATTGAGCTAGTGTTAAGGCTCCATTCAACTCCAAACGAGGGATTGTTACACGTTTGATGGGGGCGACACGAGTTTTGGACATAACTAAGGAGGTGTGAACAGTACCATTGCTATCCTNGGCAATGATGTAACCCGCCCGCCCACCTTTTGATTGGGAAGTCCCCTGACCAGAAACCGGACTACCATGGTACCACTTGGAGTGGCTTTACACTTGCTCACTGTTGAGTAGTCTCGCGTGCCAGACCCCCAACGAAAAATGGGGGTCTGGTCACCATTGCATATAGGACTTGTAACGGCGGAATGCAATTGAGCGCCTTAGCGCGAGGCAGTGTAATCTTGCAGGGCCAAAAATTGTGGAAGTAAAATCCAATTATACGTCATGAACACCGGATGAAAACGGGGCCAATTTGGCAAAAATTGTTCCGGTTTGAAACAAGCTAGCTGCATGCTCGTGATCGTGATGATCCTTACCATAATATACGAAACACGTGCGCGCGCACAGCTCGAGATCTCAGAGTCGTGCTACGTAATCATGTGTGTTATGAGCCGGCATAGACTGCAGAGACATCATTGTGGTACCTTACTAACTGTACAAGAGGTGAGAGTTTAAAATACATGGAGTTAGCTGATCAGGTATTCATGGTAGTCCATTTCTTTCGGTCTAACTAGGTTTCCTTTCTAAACCGCGCGAGGCAATTAACTGCACTCAGTGTACAACTAGTTATTCCATTGCAATTATGCAATGCATTAATGCATTGCGTCATTGATTAAACGTTCTAGTTCTGGCTACATCCATATCCGTAGTAGTTTAAGCCCCACCTACCAACGTTTTTCCTATTGCAATAATCACGCGTGTATATGCCAGTGTACATACCGAATATTCTTAAACAACGAATGTCACGTAAAACTGCAGTCTTTTGGCTACCTCGTGGAAGTTGTTCCGTGCGATTTGAGTTATTTACCACAGAGCTATAAGCGCTTGAAGCTGATGACTCTAACCAAGTAAAATCAATACAAAAGTAAGTGTTCAAGAAATGTAAGCAAACAATAAGCGATTTAGGTGTTTCTACTCGAGTTTGTGACACTAGTAGAGCACCAAACAAGCTCAGTACTATGAAGTTTAGTAACTTACCTGCCAGTGCTTATTTGTTAGCATACACTCGATAAACACTTATTTTTCTTTATTATTTACCTGGTTGAAGGCCTTCAACTTCAAGCGCTTATAGCTCTGTGGTAAATAACTCAAATCGTACGGAACAACTTCCACGAGGTAGCCAAAAGACTGCAGTTTTACGTGACATTCGCTGTTTTAGAATATTCGGTATATACACTGGCATATACACGCGTGATTATTGCAAAAGTTGGTGGGTGGGGCTTAAACTACTACGGATGTAACCAGCAATTCATTTCGCAATAATTGCATTCCTCACCGCGTTAAACGAAAAGGTCTAATATAACACCTTTGCTCTTCTTGGTGGTAGCATTGAAAAACCGATTAGATAAGCCTGATTTTAGGCATGTCAATAATACCTGAATGTTCACCACATGGTCCAGTATATGTACTGCGTATGCATGCACAATAGCGATAATGGCGAAATTGTGAGCGTGTATTTGTTGATGCAGGCAGAGGACCAGAAACCAGATTATCACTTGGACACGGTGGCCTAAGTATGATGCCTAATATATAAGCACTCATTATTCCTTACCCTTTTATTTCCCTTCAGAAATACCTTTACCACCAAGCAATATTACAATGAATACCCCACGAACTGTTTCTAATGGATTATTTGTTGTAGAGGTACAGTGGAAAGCACCGGATGACGATATTTTCTATGTCTACAAAATTCATGTTTTTGTTGTCAATCGTCCAGAACTGTACAATGGAGAAAAATTAATCAATAATGCCACCAGTGACGTGGTCACATTTTCTGTTTCAGACTTTGCAAGTTCACCAACTTTTGAGCTCAGAATTGATATCTTCACTATTGACAATTGTAATCAACCATCTCACACAAATGAAAGTAAAATTTTTCCAGTTCATGTTCCTAACAGTAGAGGCAATGATTCCAAAACTAATATTGCAGCTGGTAAGTGTATGTGCTTAGTCACGATAAGTAATTGTGTTAATTATAGTATAATATTGTTGCATTGTATTTCATACCTGTATATGTATGGTTCAATTATCATACGTATTATAGTAGGAATGGGCCGGGTGCCCCATAGACACGATACAAAATGTTTATCATCACAAAATTCTACCAAAACAAAGTTAAGCCTTTAAAATTTGCTCAGAGACTCTCTTAACCAGATTACTAACTTTACAGATAGTGTAAAACTCACAGACTAAAAACTCACTAGCTACACCCACGCAGTTTTGTTCTCACTTAATACTGATAAACTTGAACGCGACTTCCAGGAAAACAAAAGGCCTTGAGTTAGTTTTGACTCTGCAAAGTAACTTGATTTCATTTGGAGTAGGGCCTTTTACACTCGCTTTCTGCCAAAATGTCAAGAAACAAAAGTTAGCCTAGCATAGTACTGACTACTGTATCTCACTGTATAGCCATCTTGCTGTAAGTAGGGTTCAAAGGTCATTACACCCACCCGCGTTCTCAAATTCGGCACATGACTACTTCATTTTTACATCCAAGACTGAAGTTTTGCTAGTTGTCAGCTTATACTTTACTCTTAGCTAACCAACTGATTGGCATGAGTTTGAACAGTGATATACAAATCATTATTAGAACCATACTGAGTCATTAACATTTAAATTTGAACTATATCATTGATAATAATATTTTTATGACTTGATTATTTTGAAGATGGAGAAATCAAAAATGAAAAAAAATTGAAGTAGTCATGTGCCGAATTTGAGAAGCTCCTGAACAGCCTTGTGTAAGACCAGGTTCTTTGCAGAGCGTTGCTCTCACAGTAAATTTACATTCTCAGTTATAAACTCAATCTTATTCCCATGCACTGTAACACAACAAAACACAAGTCAATTAGAAAACAAAAGGAAAAGAAATACTTACACAGTGCACGCCATGTTCACACAGAATTCAGCGTCACACGTGAGTGACAACTAAACTTAGTAATACAAGCTAAATATAGCACAATTCAGATTACAGGCTTGCATGTCTCTACACTAACCTTCCTTTTTACAGAACTGCCCATTCCTACACTGCTTATTTTTTCAAAATTTTTACTATAGTATCTGCATGTAGTCAATATCAGCCTTGAACTATACATAATTCATATAAAAGAGTGTAACCTATAGTGTTAAACAGTTTTGTATACCAAATCAGCCGGAACGCACATGTCAGCGGCAACGCTTCTACGTCAAGATATAATTTCTCATTAATATATAGTCATGAGCAAGTGCACCATTTATATGGAAAGATGCAATTTTTAAATATCTCTTTAATGATTCTTTCCAAAGACTTCTAACCTACTAGTTGTTTTAGATGGTCATTTAGTTTGTATATTTATAGTCTGAGTTATTTAAGCAGGAACCTCTTACACTCTCTTTAACAGAGAATATAAACATGGTTGTTTTTAACTGGGAAACATTTCCGTTTGGCAAGTGAGTAGCATCCAAAAGCAACATAGACCACACAAATAAGGCTTGTAGATTACATAAAAGCTATTAGTTTTGTGTCCAATGTATAGAGGTATTAATTTTTGATAAAAACATAAACACATACAAAACGTGTATTTAAGAAATTATTACAGATAAGAATTATAATATATATATTACAAGGAGTGTGGCTCGCTTCGCTCGCCATGCTCCTTACTTGTGTATGGAGTATACTGATGTTTACTGCTAGATGCATGTGAGCACAGACTAATAATTTGGCAGTGAAAGGTAGCTATGCTGCAATGCCTGCATGCAGTGCTCCTTATTGCAATTTGGCCAGCTCAGCAATTTAATATTTACCTAGTTACGTGACGTCACAGACGACCCTTTTCCGACTTCCGCCATTTTTGTAATCAGCTGGCAAAGAAACTCGTTATCTGGCTAGCTGTGTTTCGTGTACAGCGACAGAGAAGCAGACTCCTAGAAGCGAAAGCTCTACCCTTGCTACTCTTCTTTTTATTATTATTATTATTATTATTGCTTTACAATGTAGTATGCAGATACTCAAGAAGAATAGCTAAGTGGGACTGCAAGTTAATACTACATTGAAGGCCAGCTATAGTCAAATAACTGCCTGAAGAACTAAATTATTGAGTTAAGACTTGTACTTAGATCTAGTTCTGGAAGAAACTGGTTCTTGTTCAAAGGTAGCCTGAATAGGTATCCATGAACTGAGTCCTCTCCTGCAAACCTTCAATCCTGGCGTTCCGTTGTTCTTCTCAAATTCTACCACTCTAGCGCAAGAGACATCCAGTTCGCTGTCACTGCTAGCACTACTATATAGCTCTCTCTCGTGATTAATACTTCTAGTCTTTCTTCGTCTTTTCACTGGTGTCCATCCGTTTGTACCATCTGGAGTGGTGTAACGCACACCAGGGATACTATCATGACTCTCATACACAACATCATGGCAGTTAGAAAAGTTAGAGTCTGGATGTGAGAAAATCTCCGAGGCTTTGCAGGAGAGGGGTTTTGAAGTGCCATGTGAATCTGAGAGAGGTTCACTTTTGTGAAAGATTGGCTGCTTTATCACGCTTTTTTGTCGGATACCGATGCCACTGGTAAGCCATGTCAGCGATCTCAAAAACAGTCAGCCATACTTGTAGCGCCTGTGGTTCTATCCTAGGCTAGCACTATCTAAGCTAGCTGTCTAAGCACACTTTTCATAGCTTACGTTCTCCACAGTCCAGAGAAAAGGCAGCTTTTTGTTCAAGGTCACATTACTTCCGGTGACCCTCCGTAACACACGGACGGAACATGCAAAGCATGTGTGGGGCGAGCGTGAGCGATATGTGTATGGATGTACAGTGGGTTGAGTATAACAATTTTGTTGAGATTGATGTTGGTGTGTGTGGTGTGTGTGTGTGTGTGTGTGTGCGTGCATGTATTGCGGTGTTGATTGGTTGTTCTCTGAGATCAGGAGTCTCTGTTGCTCTTCTGCGCTGTTCATTGGTTCGCAATTGTTCCAATCGCTGCTCTCTCTGATCAGGAGTCTCTGTTGCTCTTCTGCGCTGTTGACTGGATCGCAATTGTTCCAATCGCTGCTCAGAAGTAGTATTTACTAGCAGTTGTCGTCTATAGTCACGGCTCTGGCCTGCTAATACATGATAAAGGATCATTTAGATTTCTGAATTTTATAATTTATAAAAATTAGATCTAGTTGATAGATGCATAGCTACGTATTTACCTTGCAAATTGCTTGCATGTGTTTGTACATTACATGATTGTGAAGCACTAGATTCTGCTGCACGACGCGCTCTATCTCTGGCTCTTCGCCTGGCCCATCTAATTTCTTTCTCTTCAGCTCCTTCTTGTTTGGAGCTGAGCTTCTCGTCTTTGTGCAGCTAAATCAGAATCTGTAGGTGTTGAAGAACTGGAACTCATTTCTTCATAAGTATTTCTTCAAGTCAAGCTTTGGTTTCACACGTATTAATTTTCTATAGGCAGATGTTGATTGGAGATCAGAGTATACACGTGTGCTATTTAAATATTACTTATTTCGTTATTATATTGCAATACGGACACGAGCAATACGGAAAGACGTACGATTACGTAATGATTATATAGATAGATAGGTACTCCACTTTTTTCCATTCACATGACTAAGAAGGGGCTCGCTCACGCTTGCCCCAATATTATTTTTACAGGGAACACAAATACTGGGGGGAACACTTAATTATCACTATAACACTGAGGTAGCCTCATTCCCAGGCCAGGCCCATAGCCTATGGGCATGCAGTTGTAAGTTACGATCTCTGTAGCAGCTTCTGCAAAACTGAGCTCTAATTTTTCAGTATCTTTGGTCCAACCACTAGGGCTACACTAAGTGCAAACCTCACTATGCTTCAAATGTCACATTCCCGGCAAAGATCATTGCACATCTGGGCACCAGGGAAAAGATTGTCTCAGTAAAAACCTACTAACTAACTTGGCCCAAAAAGTCAAAGGCCTTTTTGCCACAATTTAAAGTTACATTTTAACCACCCAAGTTGGCCTGAGAGTAGTTCATGTTGAGGCTTATTGCCTTGCTTACCTTCGTGAGAAAACACTGAAGTACAGGAAAGATACGCCACAAAGTTTACTTTGGTCTACCACCACCACCATCACGACCACGTCATCCACGAAAAATCTCGATTTATTGACCCAAACATGACCTCGCTTCACTCAGAATTAGCCTAGATAGCCTTGGCTAATTCTTCTCATATATACTTTTCTGTAAAATCATGCAAAGTTGTCCTGTAAGATCATGGTAGTCTCATCCCCAGACTCCACTCAGTCGGGCCTTCTTGACATCAAACAAAATTAATATCAGACTTCTTAATATACAAAGCGCTTTTCTATGTAACAATTGTGGAAACCGTGCAGATCGACTTTTAGACTGCGTTGAACACTCAGCCTTCTCCAGAGGAAGTACAACATGAGTGCACCTTTGCTTAGCTGGCAAGTGCATTCCAATTATATGTGACCCAATATATTGCAATGGGATTTGAGCATGTACACCTGGGTGCTGACTTAGTAAAGGTGCACTCATGTCTTACCTCCTCTAGGAAGTGACCCTCAAACACATGAATCCATTTACTTTCCTATAATATGAGATTTTGCATGACATAATACACTAATGCAGAAATAATGTTGTTTGCATGCATGATCTCATTATGCAGGCTTATAATTATAATTTATTAATGTGATGGTTACAGCATGCAGTCATTATGATACACTTAGTAACTGGCAGTAACTTAATTTGATTCATGTTTGTCTATTATATATACTTTTATGCAGCGATATCTGTACCGATCGTAATTTTGATCACAGTGACTGTGATCTTCACCGTGATTGTCATAATAATATTATACCAACTTAAAGTAAGTGGCACTATATAGCTATTATGTATTATTATGATAGTGTTATACCTTATAGCGGGAAAGTTTTGTGGTGTCTAACTTTCGCGGATGTCTCTCGTCAAAAAGTGCACTTTAACTTTCGCGGATGAGTGCAATGCCCATACAGTATACATTACGGAGAATTTCACAGATGGGTTGTGACTCATGAAAACTGCGAAAGTTAAACCACGCGAAACTTTCCCACTATATACAGTATTATAAGAATCCTAGAATATTTCAATGTGTGTAGCTATTAGAATAAAGTAAACTGTGAATTTTTGTAGTAATTAAAGAGTATCATTCAACTAGAACTTAAACGACTTTAGAGTTCGAATCATCAGTTCTGTAGTAGATCTTTGCTCGGAGGCACAGGAACTTGAAGTATTGGTTTCATACTGGCTACTTCATTATTCAATTGAGAATAAACATCAGATGATTCAGAATGTGGACTATATTCAAAACTGGCAGACAAAGAACTGGATGATCTGTTCCTCGGGCTCTTCCCCCTCTATAAGCCAATCCAGTCTTTTCCAGCAGAGCCATGGGTTTGAAACTTTGAAACTCAATCTCATCAACAGTTGGAATAAGTGGGTTAAATAGATAAACCCCAGTCATTTTAAAAATGGCGATTAAGTTTCTCATTGTCATAGATTCAGTGTGTCCATGCTTCAGAGAAAAGTGCAGAAAAGTCATTTCTTGTTACAATATTTCCTGAGTTTTGTATAACGAACTTATGACAGACATTTTTCCAGTTGGATTTCAGAGACGCAAAACACATTTTGTCCAAAGGCTGCATAATATGAGTTGTATGAGGGGGGAATACAAAAAGTATTACCCCCTTCCTTTGCAGCAAAACGGGTGAGTAATGTGACGAATGACCATCATGCAAGTAACAGTAAGAGAGGCCTTACTGGTGGAGCATAGCAGAGAAAGTGGCCCACAAACCAATCTTGAAACAAGTCTGTGTCAATCCACCATTTGTTTGAAAGCCCATAGAGTGTTCTGGCACTTCATTTCTTGTCATCGTAGGATTTAAGGTTTTTTAATCAAAATTATAACAGAGGGTTGCAAGGAACTACCAGCAGCATTTACACATGCAAGCTAGGACAGTAATTTGTGACTTGTCGTTGCTGTGCATGTGCGCATGTGCCAAGTCCATGCACGTGGACTTATGTCTCAAATTATAGATTGTTTAACGTCCTGAAAAGTAACTGTGTAGTGTGTGAGTTAGCATTGAGGGCAGGAGTCATTATTTGAGCTGCAAGTAGTTAAGTGTTTGCCCAACCTGATCCACAAATATGGAAAGGTGAAGTAAGATCATCATTTCTAAAAAAAAATGTCCACATAATGCACAACTTGTAAATTTGCTTTGTACTCTCATTTATGAACAATATAGTGCTGCAAATTATGTTGTATAGTGAATGATCCACTCTTATTATCAGTGTGTATACCTTAATTTCTAGATGAAAGAGCTTTTCAGAGAGTACCGAGAACAGATATATATAAATGCACATGTAGCAGAAGCTGGGAAGCAAAAGCATATAGGTTCACTGGAAAAGAAGATCAAAGACTTGAAAAAAGTGTTGGATAAGAAGGACTATCTGATAGAGTTACTGAAAGAAAAATTGAGAAGTGAGTTAGATCACAATCATGATGAAGCTAAGAAACAGATAGAGTCACTTGAAGAGGAAAGGAAGGATCTAGACGACTTATTTAAGATGACAAATTATATGCTAACAATTGAAAAGCAAAAAAAAGACATACAGAATGAAATGGGTACCAGTGGTGAACAACAAGAACAACTACTACAAAAAACACCAGAAAGCTCACTTTNTGCTCTAAATAACCTAAAGTCTTGGTATAAGCGTTACTTTTACATACACACAAACACACACACACACACACACACATTCAAACTCTCCTTCAATGGCTACAATACACTTGGTTCTGATTCCAGAAATCACTGATGAAAATGAAGTCACTCTCCCACTTACGTTAATCATCATTGTGGTACCTACAGCCACAGTTGTAATAATACTGACATGTATTATTATCCTAATAATATGTATTACTGTCAAGAAATGTAACAGGAAGAAACTGAATGTGACTAGTAAAGAACTTAGCAGTTTTGATCTCCCAGTCACAAAGATCCCTGAACAGGAGTACGATTATATACTTCCTAGTGTGCCACAACTGGGAATAGAGGTGAAGCCAAATGTGTCATATCGACCAATTATGACATATAAGTAAAAAAAGAATAGTGCTTACTTGTTAAAGTTGTTATCATACCTGTACATTGTTGGTGTACATAAATTTTCATTGTTACTATGAATGTACATAGCAAAAACCAGCAAAAAAATTTCAGTCAAACTATCACTTGTTTTTTAGACTTTGTGCATCACTTAATATCATTTTTGCCTTGGTGTGTGAATCATTCATAACTTTTTTGAATTCAGTTTGTGAAGTTATAGTTTTGTTTACCAGTTTCACAAAAGTGGGTGGATCCACATGAAGCCCTTTGGCAGCTGTCAGTGAAAAAAATCATAGATCTAAAATTACTCATTACTAGCGCAGGGCATGATTATCGTATTGTCAACAAGTTAATTAAACCAGTTGCCTAGAAAACCATTTTACATAAGTATACATGATGCTATTGTTGTTATATAAGTATTCTCAGTTATCTTTATACACTTAATTTATTACTTTCCATTTATATACACTCAGGGCATATTAATGATACAGGCTCAGCTTTAATAGCATACATTGTGTTTAGAGAGGTGTGCATCCAATAATTTTACGTATTATATTCATAGACTCCCTTATCATGGCCATAGTACTAAACATTCATAGAATGAGTAAGCACTCTGCTGCAAATTAATGATCAGATAATTATTTTTCTCAGAAAAATGAATTTCTTCTTAAAATTGGTTGTTTTAACTTGTTTACAACAAAAAAATTGATAAGAATACAACATTATTGTCACAGAAATTTTTTGCTTTTCTATTATAATAATATTATTATTGGAAACCATCCATGCATCATAAACTTGTGTGAATAAAGTTTACACAAACATGTTATTGTTGTTCTTTGAAAATGATTGAGCAATAATAAACAGACAACAAAAAATAAAACTCATACGAGCACTTTTGGTCTAAATGTGACACAAGACATAAATGAACCTAAAACATACTACTTGGTAAATCTAATTAAAGAATAAGCAGTAATATTCTCATGGCAGTACAACAATTCTACATAGACCCTGTATCATTTCTTGACTGGTCCATATGCTACATTCTCCTGTAGTTCAATTCCAGTCTGTTTCCTACTCTCAGTTGGTACTATGTCCTCATATACTGGAGCTGGTGGGTGTGGTCTCTCACTGTATGTCCCACTGGTGGTCACATGACTCTCCTTACATCTCCTGACACCATGGTAGAGGAGGAGACCACAGAGAAGACCAACGATGAAGAAGACAACAGAACACACCACGTGCACTGCTGCACTAGAGACAGCTGTTGTTATGGCACTTTGATTTTCTAAAAGGAAGAGTTTTACTGTAAACATGTGTATTCACCTCTTTATACTTCAATAACAATAATTATTGGTCATATTTACATGTATGCATGCAAAGACAAAGCAATAGTGTATAATTATACCTGATTGAAATCCACACACTTGTTGTCCAGGGTCAGGTGACCACCTTCCATTACTACCACAGACGGCAGTCGCAGTGGCATTGCCACACTGGTACTTGACCTCTGACCCCTCTAGTGTACTAGCTAAGAGAGACAGCATGCCATTGACAGGAGGTTGGGGAGAACCACAGTCCACTGGGGGCAAATTGAATGGAGGAAAGTTGTTTATCAATTGATCGGAAGAATTGTTGAATTCAAATTGTTTCTCATGCACACCCACACACCCACACATGCACCTACACACACACACACACACACTGTTGACTTACCAAGGCTGGGAAGAGTATGATCAGTAGTTGTTGGAACAGTCACTACAGGAGTACACTCCCAGGTAGCAGGGTCTGGTCTCCAGGTATCAGTGGCCACACACACAGCTGTCACTGTCTCCTGAGGGGAATACCCTTCATCACAACCAAAGATTAGGGTAGTTGGAGTCACTTCACCAAGGAAACCATTAGCAGGAGCACCAGGAGAAGAGCAGGTCACTAGGAGAAGAAAAATAATAACAAAATATTCACACAATACATTGCTTGGTAGAGTTCTCTTTGGCACACTACAGACAAGCTAAAATGTGGTGTTGCATTAACCAAGTTTACTTTGCATTACCACACAATTTACATTTCNCACACACGAGGTCAATTTTCGCGAGATCAACTCCCATTCAATCAACTCCCATTAGTTCAACTTTGCATGAGATCAATTTGTTGTCGATCAACTTCCCACTAGATCAATTCTAACCAAATCAACTCAGATTAGAAACTGTCTCTTCTATCTGTGTCACCGTATAATGCCATAGTCCTACATAGGCGCTGGCTGGTTGATGTAACTAAGTCTCAGCATGTGCAGAAGTTCATGATCCAGATGATTCAGATAATTGAGTAACAGACACACACGGCACACACATACACAAAATGACTTGAGCATGGGAGTTGATATAAGCTTCACCAGGAGCATCGTCATCTGCTGGAGAGAAGTACTAATAAGTGTAACCTACTAGGTGGCCCACACTGCTACATCTGAACAGATGACTCACTAGAGCTAAGGCCAGTGGCTACTCATTATCAGTACTGAAACACAATTTTGGCTACGTGGCCCCATGGTCCCCCTCAGTCACACTACATAGCTGCATCACTACATATATCTAAAGCGCTTGAGCATGTGCTAGCTGCACCTGGCTACAACAACGTGGGAAAGAGAAGTTGACTGTATATAGGACGCTTGGAAAGTTACAGAGCTAGATAAAACTCAGTGTACCAGGGTACAATCATACAAAAAACATGCCTTCAGTGCATGAGAGAGAGAGACAAAAGTTTTGTAGCACACTTTGGATCAGCACTATATTTGCAGTTGATTTGAGTTGACTTCAAAAGCAAAATTGATTTGGTTAGAATTGATCTAGTGAGAAGTTGATTGACAACAATATTGATCTTGTGCAAAGTTGAACTAATACAAGTTGATCACATGGGAGTTGATCTCGCGAAAATTGATCTCGTGTGCGCAACCCAGTCACTTTGAGGTGAAGTTAGCAGCTTTGAGTAGACCAGTCTGACCTCCAGTAATACCTCAACCCTTTCTCTGCTTGTCACCAACCATATTTCACCTCAGCTGGCCGTTCTGTAGCAGCCACAAAAGATTTCACTCTGATCTGCCACGTGTACAAATTATTATCTACTCGCGTTCAATACTAAATAAACTGCATTGGCAGACAATCAACTTCAAATGGGCAGCTTCTTTGATGTACCACTTTTTCTAAAATCTCTCTTTGTGATCATTGCAAGAGTGCCAAATTTAGAACACAAACTGTCTGACATCAGCTCTTTAGAAGTACGTATTCTTTTTCCATTTATTCGTCCCTGGTTGGTTAGATCAGTAGGTGTGTCGAAAAAAATTGAACAAGACAGTGGAAGCAGCCAAGAAATGGTAAAAAACATACGTAGAAGTGATTTGCAGCTAAAAATATGTAGGTATACCTCCTTTTTGGTNTTTTTTTTTTTTTTTTTTTTTTTTTTTTTGCTTATAGCTTGGGATCTTCTAAGAGTTGATGTATACGGTTTCAAACAGTTCACTGAGGACTTCTTGAAGAGACATCCATATAATTTCATCTCTCCATTGAGAGTGTCTGGCAGTGCAGTCGAGACCTTATTCAGTCAATACAAGTATGCTTCAGGTGGGAAGCTAGATGCTGCCAATTATGCAACAGCACGAGCTGCTTGCCTAGTGAAGTCAGCTGTTGCATCATGCCATCACAGTGGAAAGGGATACCGAGACGCCTCTCTGCATACACAGGGTCCTACTCTCAAGAAAAAGCAATACAACAAGAAAAAGTCATAATCAAAGTACTGTAACATTAAATTTTTTATAACTTTCACAACATGATAAAATGTATTGTATTAATAATATGTGTTCATTGAATTCGTGTTTTTGTAGCTATGTGTTCAGATAATAAAGTGTCTCTCAAATTCTGTCCACTAAGTGTAGCTGTTCCACTTTTAGAAGCTTGTATCTGTCTAAAAGAGTCCATAAACTCCCCAAGACGAGTATTACATAGCTTTCTGAGAAATTCATTGTACACTGCATCAACAGGCAATGATAACTCCTTGACACTGTCAAGCTTGGTGGATAGTGCCTCAATAAAGTGCAGCTTCAAACCCTCATCACTCTTTACCTTTGTCGTTGCTATGGCTATGATGTTTTTTCCATGCTGCTGAATTCCATCACTGTTTGCAACAGACTTGACCAGTTGATCAACCATTTTAATAAACTTCACAAAACCACAGTCGGGAAAATACATGAAGCCCCGATCTCGATACAAAAGTGATTGTGGTACATGGGATTTGTCACTAGTTTGTATAGCCTTCAAAATAGTAATTTCATCAGCAACAGAACCTCGTTTCTCTAATGGACAGCTGTGGATTCTCTTATATCGGTTGTGCAGCATTTCAGCTATCGCTGCCCCACCAAAACGGTAGTACACATCATCTGGTTCGGAATTTTCTACATCTTTACTGACTGAAGCCGTATCTGCACTACTGGTGGAACTAAGTTCACTTGCAACAGATGCTGTAAGTTTAGTGAGGTGATTATACACAGCAGTCTGAATTGATATTAGCACAGCATTAGCATCGTGAACAGAACCTACATTATGTTTGGCTCTAAATAAACGCCACTGGTGAATTATAGTAAATAATGAATGTGATTGGTCAATAGTATCCTCTGTCAGCATGAGACTACATTTGTTATGCCATTCCAGTTGAAACTTTATATACTTATCTTTCCCTTTATCATTCGATTTGTAAGTTGTACAGTAGAGCTCACCTAGAGTCTTACATATATTTGCTATCAAATCACTCAGTTTTAACTTGTTCCAAAACTCCGTTCTGCACGGATACCATTGTACATGTAGCTGATTGTCCACCTCTTCCAACACAGCTGGCAGGAGACCAGAGCTAGCCTCAGAGTTGGCGGCGCTGTGGCTACTCTGAGCCTGACTCCATATAGTAGCTGTCACTGTAGCCTTCTGTGATTTTTTTAACGCGCGTCTTCCCTTTGTGACTTTAGGCTTCTTGTTTTCTTTACTATGATCAGGGTTCACTGTAATGGTTTTTCGCTTTCTCTTTGTCCCAGTAGCTGCTGCTATGGAGGCTGTGGAATTCCGAGTCACAGTGGCCGCAGTATTTTCCATTCTGCACAAACGCAAATTGAATCACGTGCGGTTGCCAGGAAGTCACGTTACTTTCCGCATACATATTGTACAGGGCAATGGCGCGTTCGATACTCTCTTTCCTTGGTTTATTATATACTCTTGGTAAAAGTGAGGTCTTAGTGCAGACTGCCTCGGCGTGTGAAACACGCCGAAAGGGTTATAGTAGTCGTTTTTTCCGTGTGTGTGTGTGTGTGTGTGTGTGTGTGTGTGTGTGTTCACTCTTAATCTGAAGAACAGCAAGTCTACTCTGAAAATTAAGGACATAAACATGGAGCACTGATGTTCATCTAAAAAAAATATGTGTATCAGAAGCTAAAAGCTTATAGTTCTTGAGCTATGCCAGGATTTTCAGTCCGAGCCATCGCTCGGGCGGCCATTTTGGCTACGTGGCCCCACCCACTATAGCACTACGTATACGTATAATTATAGCGAGCTAACGAGAGTTGCCTGATCGTGCGCTAGCTGCACCTCGCTAGAACACTGGAAGTCTGAGATAGCGACACTGACTCTAGTATAAATGCTTAGACGTAACAGAGTATTTCTAGTCCAAACGCTTGTGTTTTGCAAACTCTGCAGCAAGATAGCTTGTGATAATATTATGATCGTGATGTTGCCTAAGTAGCCACGCCCATGCACAGTACAGTCTGCATGCAATGCCAGCCTCGATGTTATACAGCTGCAGTAAAGTATAGAAAATGTATTTTACATGAGTCTCAGATTGCAATGCTGACAGTATACGTACAATCATGCCTCGATATCCTTCCTCATTGCCTCATTATAATGCATGCAATAAATAATATTTGTATTGCATTTATCACAGTGTATATATGCCGAGGGTTGTGCACCATGCTAGGGTGTGCAACATGAAAAATCAACATTCGACTTTTGAACAACTAATTCATGCAATATGTACAGTAGGTTGAAACTTAAACCAGCGCACCTTCAAACTCCGTTGTCTCCTATCAACAAATGACTTCTGAATTCTTGGTACTAACTACTTTCAACCGAATCAGCCAGATGGTTACCAATAACAGAGGCTTGTTTCAACTCTATCAGAGAATTGGCAAGGCCCTCCTCTAACTAATGCAATGTATAGGGATTCCCTTCTCTCTTGAATGTAAGCAAAAATGGCAAATTGCGATTATAGCGGTAAAAAATGCGTAAATTTTTGCTGACAATGCAATATGAAACTTACGGTTTTCTTTAACTTCAGCAACAGAGATCAGGAATTGAAGGTGCGCTGGTTAAAGTACCAACCTACTCTACATGTTGCATGAATTAATTGTTCAAAAGTCGATAGTGATTTTTCATATTGCAACCTACAACAAATGACTTCTAAATTTTTGGTACTTTAACTACTTTCAACAGAATCAGCCAGATGGTTACCAATAACAGAGGTTTGTTTCAACTCTATCAGAGAATTGGTAAGGCCCTCCTCTACTAACGCAATGTATCGGGGTTCCCTTCTGTCTTGCATGTAAGCAAAAATGGCAAATAATTGCTATTTTAGCGGTAAAAATTGCTGACAATGCAATTATGAAACTTACGGGGTTTTTTTAACTTCAGCGACAGAGATCAGGAATTGAAGATGCGCTGGTTTAAGTACCAACCTACTCTACATGTTGCATGAATTAATTGTTCAAAAGTCAAAAGTTGATTTTTCATATTGCACACCCTAACCATGCATATGGCAGTGTCACGGAAATTTTGGTCCGGCGAAAATTCTGGTCCGGGCGGACCAAAATTTTCGCGAATCACCGAAAAATTCGGCCCTACCCTGAAAATTTTGGTCCGAGTAAGAAAGAAGTTCTCACTAGCCACAGGCTACTTTGTAGACTCTGTTATAAGATACTTCTGGGTAGAACAAGCCTAAGTAAATGTAAAAGTAAACTCTACAAACTCAGTTGGACCTTCACAGGCCCTGCCAAGTGGCAGCGAACGCGAGCATCAACTCCCGCGCCACGTGAACGTGATCAACTCCAGGACTCAGATCATAGATCCTACCAGTGCAACTTTCCACAATTAATAGTAATACATCAACTTTTCGCTAAATCAATTCTTACTATCTAAATCAAATCAGTTTACCAGTTAGTGTAATAGCATATCAAATCAGTCATAAAGCAAAAAATAATAACATAGTTACGCACAGATGATAATGCAAGTAAAATATGTCCACTGAGTCAGATGCCTGATTGCATTGAGATGGTGATTGATCAAGATGGCTCCATACCGCAGCCTCCTTAAATCTGCATCTTCTAGGTCTAGCTGTTACCGCACCACTGTCGGAAACTCTGAATCTTGGAGGTCACAGCCTCGAGCCTCTGTATTGATCCATGCAAATATGTTAGGGTGCTTTAGCTTGTTGTGGTTCCAGAATGGTAGAGATCAGGGGCATTGCAATGAATGGTTCAATGCAGCAAACCCATATTATGTAATGAGTGGTAGATGGCTTTGCCGCTTTGTGTTCATAGTATACTGTTTACTACTGAAATTGTGTTTAGATTGTTTATGCTACTTTTGTTCTTTAAATTATATTTCTGACTGTTACATTACTCATTCATAGTTTATCAGTTTAATAATTATGAAAATTATCATTAGCATCTAATATAAAAACACAGCTCTCAACTCTGATTCCTACCCACCGACAACAGTATACTGTAGTATAAATAGCCTGTTTCTGGCTAAGGGGGGCAATTTTTTTCAGGGACCACATCTGAAAATTATGGTCCGAGGTAGCGCACACCTAGGACCAAAATTTTCAGTGGGGGACCAAAATTTTCAGGGAACAATTCTGAAAAAAATGGGCCGGGACCAAAAATTTCAGATAATTCCTTGAAAATTTTGGTCCGGGGGACCAAAATTTTCAGGACCAAAATTCCAGTGACAGTGCCTTTCATTTTATTTGTGGTCAAGTAGTAAATTGGAAAGAAGTCAAGCGGTCAAGAGGGTTTCTAGCCTTTGGTCAAGAGGTCAAGGGCGATTTTGGGTGGTCAAGATTCTTGACCGCGGTCGCAAACGGTCGTATGGCAGGTATGGTTGTGACCCCCCCCTTGTCTCTTGTCCTCCAACGGGCGGGGCTTATCTCCGTATACTCGAAATTTTCTCCGTAAATTTTTTGTGATTTTATTTTTTGAGCACGTGATGCTTGTACGTGCAACGGGTCTATAGAAGCAAAAGTTTGACAAAACATGAATATATCGTCAAACTATGCATACGAGAGATCATATACACATATATACAGGTCACAAAAACGCATACATGATATATGTCAAATTTTTGATAAGCATGCATGAAGACATGAAAGCTAGAAAAGAAGAATTTCATGTGATGCACAATTGAGTAAAGATCTCAAATTAAAGTTGTAAGAAGTTATATTACCGAGGTTAATATATATGTGGCACAGATCAAATGCCTCCTCCATTATAACTTTCCTCTTCCTCTTTACCTGATAAAACCTTTAATTGGAACAACACTAATAACTACAGCATGCATGGTTAGTATGTGTTTAATTTGCAGATTGATTGATGGGACAAGATTAATTTAAGGGTGTTTTTGAAGTATATCTATATATAAAGATTGGAAATTTAATTTCCTACCAAGCTTGTTTATATATATACAATAATTAGCACAATCTTAGATTGGAAAAAGAAGGCATGTAAACACATTAATCTCTTGAGCAACCATGCACAGCTTTTAAAATTTCATCTACATACATAGTAGGAACATAAAATCTAATGCTCAAGTGTTGCTTTAGAGAGAAAGGAAAGACAAATTATAGCAGTGATGTTGGTTGAACTTATGGTCAAATCAAGAATGCTATAAACAAGATCAAGTGTTGGCTATTTCAATAAGAATTTCATTAGACTGGTTGTAGACAGGGTAACTCTCACAGTCAGTGAGGAGGGGATCCTTGTAATTGTGCCACCAGTCAAGAGTGACGTACTGCTAAATTTGTTGCTTACATTTCTGACGACCTTTACCCGAGATGTCCCCGGCTGCACCGCGGAGCTGACAGGAGGCACAAGTTTTCACTACACAATAAATTATGCAGGTTGTAGCAAGAAAGAGACTTGTTGACTTGTTCGTTATATGAAATTATGGCAATGAATGTACAGTCAATTGTAGGAGTAGTAGAAGCTTGATATATAGCTTATCAGAAACAGAAAAGACCTGATCGACCTGCTGACTTCTAGGAAATCATTAATGGGTCGTTGAAACGAAAAGGCAGAGCGCAACGTAATTATACATTTGCGCATGCGCAATCTATCTTGACCGCTGCTCGATAGAGAAGATGTTGATACAGCAGCACGATGATGAGTTCACGCTTCCATCTTTTCAGTATTTTTTTCTTATTGTGTCACTATCAACTGCTTTTCAAAATAGGTAAAAAGATGGTCTATTTTCATGCAAATCAATGACGTTCTACTGAAATAGGTTCCAGCACCTTAACATCCAACATCAATCATGATGGCACGCCTTGTCTTGGAGATGTGATCACCTTCAACTGCACACAAGATCCTCCTGGCTCATTACTTAGATGGAGTATCTTAAGATCAGGAACAGTTGTTGGCTCAGCTTTGTTCAGGTTCCGTCGTAATCTTTCTCCTGTTGAAAAGCCACTGACAAGTAGAGAAGTTAGTGGAACAGCCTCTCTCATCTCCATCTCTCCCACTGTGGTGTCCACTCTCACCATCACTGTCACAAGAGCACTGCAAGATGAAGATGTGGTGGAATGTGCTGGAGGCTCTCAGCCTGTGCAGACTATACAGATCAACATTGATACAAGTATGTAGTGTATAGCTAAGTTGTAATAATCCATGCAGTTCATCTGCCTGCATGCAGCTTGATTCACGCATCCTGCATGATCTCATGTAGCTGTTCCCTCTCCTCCTGAGAATGTGATAGTGGTGATTGTTCAGAATGGAATTTCCAATGTTACCGTTGACATAGCCTGGGATCCTCCAGGAACTAATGGTAAAGGAGCTGTGGATGCTCATAGATACACCGTCGAGACCTCACCAAAGACACAGCCTCCTGTCACAGTTACCTCTGGCACTAGTGCAACACTATCTCTCGGTTATAATAAGAGATATACTGTGAGTGTCACAGCTGAGAACTGTGTGGGTAACAGTGCTCCTACTGTAGCAGAACCTGTTGAGTTTGGTATGTTGTCTTGGGTCCCTCCTATATACATATAATTAATATGACTATAATAAATTATTGTCTGCATAATGTTATGATTTTGTGACTCTCTTCAGTTGGTTGTCCACTGTTATCCAATCCAAATGTGACTTTTGAACCATATACCAGTTCATCAGTCGGCTCTGTGGTCTCCTACCAGTGTAGACCAGGGTTCATACCAGAGGGGAGGGTGATGTCTGTGTGTGGGGGAGATGGAAGGTGGAACCCTAATCCTAACTGTGTGGAAAGTAAAATAAAATAATAGTCAGTGCATGTTGGTTACATTCTTTCCTATATCCAAGTGGTTATATTTAATTCCTTAATATTGCAGTCAACTGTGGAGCTATTGTTCTTCCTGTCAACAGTACTGTCCTGAGTGGGCCCACTAATGGTATGAGGAATGGATCAGAGGTCACATTCCAGTGTAATGAGGGTCTGTTTCCCTCTAATGAGATCACCATTGTCTGTACCAGTGAAGAGAGATGGTCCCCAGACCCTCAGGGGATAGAGTGTACAGGTTGGTATGAATATTTGTCCATGAAGCTAATAATTGTCATTGTTCTTATCAATCTAATTGCATGCAGTTCACTGCTCTCCTCCTGCCACTCCAAGAAGTGTTGTTGTTAATGAAGTGACTTCAACTACCCTAATCTTTGGTTGTGGTGAAAGGTATTCTCCTCAGGGGACAGTGACAGCAGTGTGTGTGGCCACTGGTACCTGGAGTCCTGACCCTGCTACCTGGGAGTGTGTTGCCGCTGTAACATTTGATTCTACATTGCACACCCAAACAAATGAAATGCCTACAGAAAATGGTGAGACTTATCACTACTACTAGCTATAGGGTCAGCACCACACATGCATCCATGCACCTTTGTGGCACAAGGTATGGTTCCAATTTCACTGTAGTATTGGACTTATTCAATAGCTTGTCATTAGTAGCCTCGTACCCAGGCTCCCCCTTTGACCTTTCACTCACGGAAACCTTTCCTTTCCGTGAGTGAAAGGTATAAAAGGGGAGCCTGGGCACGAGGCTATGTCATAAGTACAGTACTCATTAACCTTTATACAAGTACACTGAAGTCTGAAATGCTGTTTAGCACCTATAGGACCTAAACTGTACATCATATTTATTGGAGCTGGTGTTGGAACAGGAGGTGCATGTGTCTTACTAGTAGTAGTGCTGATTATTGTGGTGGTTTGCTTAATCTTAAAGAGAAAGACAACAAGCAAGACAAATGAAACATCAAAACAACCTGAACCTATATACGATGAAATATTGACAATAGAGCCTCCTGAAAAGAACATTGAACTTAAGGAAAATGTTGCATATGGACCGATCAAATTATAGTTTCATATGTTCTGTGCAAAATGTAAAGATATAAAAACAAAGCAAAGCTTAATATAATGAAAATGGACCCTGAGTGTGAGTGAAACAACCGTATTATAGTAACTTATATATTAATATAACTTCAAACATGTATACAATACAGTGCAATAAGCTCTACAGTTTAGTTTCGTCAACAGGTTGAAAGTTTATAATTGTAACAATAAAGAGTTTCATTACTTGTATGAGGAAACACCCCTACATGTGCACAAACATTCATGATAATAATGTACACAAATTAAATTAACTTCAAACCTGATATACAATACAATGCAATTAGTGATAATAACTCTGCAGAATACATCAAGTCAACAGGTTGAAAGTTTATCTATACATTCCCAGGCCACTATACAACTACTTATATACACATTCCCAGGCCACTAGTAGTATACAACTACTTATTTTTCGTGGGGTAAAATTTTCGTAGTTTTCGTATGTAGTTGACTGACGAACCACGAGATCGAGAGCGGTTGCAAGTGACGTCTGTACATTTGCCACACGGAAGTGACTGATGTACCTGCAACCGCTCTGTGGTTAAATGATGTGCTGGCCTACGTGACCACGAAATTTTTTCCACGAATGAGCATATAACCTTACTGTACTGCTGTAGTAACTCACCTGAGCTGCATGCACCAGTGCATGCTCTGCAACTGAGAGAAGTATTCACTGAAACGTACACATATGATAATCATGCAGAAATAATTATTTCAACTTTAGTCTGGCGTATCCAGACCCTTTACACGCGCGCGTAGTTTTAGCGCGCGTGTAAAGGGTCTGGATACGCCAGACTATTTCAACTTTGAGATGATTTGTCATGACGGAATCTTGGAAGACTCCTAGATCCTGTTATAGAGCAACCTAATTTTACATTTTTGACGACCTTTACCCGAGATCATATGGAGGCGCTATCATGGCGGGCCACATGGATGGATATCCCCGGATTGATGCACTATCACTGAACAACGTCCATTGAGGATCAGCCATCTAGGGGGTACAGTAACACGATACTGGGTTTTTTTACGACATGGATGAGAGTTTGGGCATGTTTGTCGCAGTAAGTATACTATATTGCATATCTCATAATTTCTAAGCGAAGTTTGTATTTCAAGCCGGGGACTGTGTGATACAAATTGAAAACTATAGCATTCTACTACTAGAGTACTAGTACAGTATATAATGTGTCGCAGAGTTTGTGTGTCGAATTTGTAGTTACATGCAGAGCATCAAATTATAAATTCAAGTACCAATCATGTGATCAAAATAGGTTTGCTATTGGATTATATAGCCTCGTACCCATTGCCCCTCCCATCAAGGAGAGAGCCTGGTACACACTAGTCTGGCGTATCCAGACCCTTTACACGCGCGCTAAAACTACGCGCGGGAAAAGGGTCTGGCACGGACCCTAGACCTTTCGTGTCGCCCAGGCCAGAATTCTGGCCTAGTATCACTCTGTACTTACGTCACGTAAAAGTTAAATTCTTGTGGTTTTGAGTGTTCGCGAGTTTTTGAAAGAGCAGCTTTCTATGGACAGAAGTGTTAGCAAACAGCGAGATGAAGCTCTCCTGTGTTTTGTACGATTGTTGGAGATCAGCGTGGTGAAAAAGATCCAGTCTTTTGTCAAAGTAAGCGCGTGGTAAGCCACAAGAGAAGGTGCTACTCTGCTAGATTTACGTAGTCTAGTAATTTTAAAGCCTAGAATAGCTAAGTGTTGCCTCGCTTGCTATGTATTGAGCTTCGTTTTAGTGCTAAGACAAAGAGAGCAAGAAAAGAAATATCTTACTAATATGCACGAGTATATTTAAATCGCGTACACGTGGGCTACTAATTGCATTCCAGAGCGACAAGAAAGGTCTAGGGTCCGTACCAGACCCTTTTCCCCGCGCGTAGTTTTAGCGCGCGTGTAAAGGGTCTGGATACGCCAGACTAGGTACACACTGTTTACGCATGCTCAATTTTCCCCAGAAAACCTGGGAATTTGGATATGTTCTTCGTAAATGTAGTT
Organism: Tethya wilhelma; assembly: GCA_964030475.1. Taxonomy (NCBI): domain Eukaryota; kingdom Metazoa; phylum Porifera; class Demospongiae; order Tethyida; family Tethyidae; genus Tethya; species Tethya wilhelma. The sequence goes on along the minus strand of CAXIPT010000006.1, from coordinate 6,188,989 downwards.
GTTTATCTCTCTGGTTTATATTTCTTCGTGCTGTAAAAGATTACAAAGTTCCTCACCTTTGGCCTATGATAGTGCAGTGGTTAGCAGTTGTGACACGGAAACCGTTTACTTGCTCTGTATGATGGTCCACGTGGACAGTAACGATACTGAAAATATGTGGAAAATTACAGAGAAAACCTAGTGTATGTGCAAACAGTATGTACCAGGCCCTCTCCCTTCTTGATGGGAGAGCCTAGGGGCCTGGGTACGAGGCTATTATTGGATTTGATATGTCATGAATATGACAAAACTTGCGTACTGACCACTCAGTTATATTCAGAGCCAATATTAACGCGACTGGTCCTTAGGTAATCTCCTTACAGAGGAGGGAAAAAAAAGAAGAAGACTGGAATGCATGCATCCTCTGACCATAATAGATCGATACTTTATGAAGCCTAAGCATCACGTAGTGTCATAACTATTGATACTATTGTGTAAGGAATGTCTCAGGCTGTGTGATGCTCAGCCTCAAATGAAGTCGGCATGCTAGCTAAGATGCTTGACCAAACTTTCCATGACATGTCCATAGTAAATTACTATTTTATCTGTTGTACATTCTAACTCTATACAGAAGGATTTGCACATGTTCTCTCATCCAACTATGATGGTGTGGCTTGTCTCCAAGAGGAGGTGGTCTTCACCTGCACTATCACTGGGGGTAACTTGAGACGGACTGTCGTACAGACCTCAGGGGCTCAGCAATCCACCTCTTTTATTGGTGGTATTACATCTACGAGAGAACTTGACATTCCTGGTGTTGGTGTGTTCACAGCAGCTGCCACCATCAGTCCTCCTAACTTTATCTCCACCCTAGCAACCACCGCCACTAGTAGACTGGAAGGAGTGAGAGTGAGGTGTGTGGATCTTGATAATGGCATGACCAGTGAGACTACAACAATACACATTGCAAGTAGGTCAAAATCGTCATTCATGAAACAGTAAACAGATAATATAATTATTATTGTAGCTACAAAAATCACAGATGGGGACAGTAAAAGTAATCTCATGTACTTGAATTACATTCCAACAGATCATTCATGGGGTGGTCATGACCATACCCACTGTACTAACACCCATTACCGGGATCAAGATGTGATCAAGGGGTCAAAGCAATAAAAATTGGCCCCATCAAGGGTCAAGAAAGCTCGATTGCTCGCTTTCGATCAATGGTCAAAGGTCATTAGCTGCAGATAGCACATTTTAGTTGGGTCAAAGGTCAAATTCTGTACGATCAAAGCCAGAGGAGGTACGACACGAGTGCGCCTTTGCTGAGCTGGCAAACGGGGTGCACGTGATCAACTCTCATTGTGAAGTATTGCAGTCACATGATCGGAATGTAATTAACAGACTTGCCAGCTCAGCAAAGGCGCACTNTGTTAAAGTTGTTATCATACCTGTACATTGTTGGTGTACATAAATTTTCATTGTTACTATGAATGTACATAGCAAAAACCAGCAAAAAAATTTCAGTCAAACTATCACTTGTTTTTTAGACTTTGTGCATCACTTAATATCATTTTTGCCTTGGTGTGTGAATCATTCATAACTTTTTTGAATTCAGTTTGTGAAGTTATAGTTTTGTTTACCAGTTTCACAAAAGTGGGTGGATCCACATGAAGCCCTTTGGCAGCTGTCAGTGAAAAAAATCATAGATCTAAAATTACTCATTACTAGCGCAGGGCATGATTATCGTATTGTCAACAAGTTAATTAAACCAGTTGCCTAGAAAACCATTTTACATAAGTATACATGATGCTATTGTTGTTATATAAGTATTCTCAGTTATCTTTATACACTTAATTTATTACTTTCCATTTATATACACTCAGGGCATATTAATGATACAGGCTCAGCTTTAATAGCATACATTGTGTTTAGAGAGGTGTGCATCCAATAATTTTACGTATTATATTCATAGACTCCCTTATCATGGCCATAGTACTAAACATTCATAGAATGAGTAAGCACTCTGCTGCAAATTAATGATCAGATAATTATTTTTCTCAGAAAAATGAATTTCTTCTTAAAATTGGTTGTTTTAACTTGTTTACAACAAAAAAATTGATAAGAATACAACATTATTGTCACAGAAATTTTTTGCTTTTCTATTATAATAATATTATTATTGGAAACCATCCATGCATCATAAACTTGTGTGAATAAAGTTTACACAAACATGTTATTGTTGTTCTTTGAAAATGATTGAGCAATAATAAACAGACAACAAAAAATAAAACTCATACGAGCACTTTTGGTCTAAATGTGACACAAGACATAAATGAACCTAAAACATACTACTTGGTAAATCTAATTAAAGAATAAGCAGTAATATTCTCATGGCAGTACAACAATTCTACATAGACCCTGTATCATTTCTTGACTGGTCCATATGCTACATTCTCCTGTAGTTCAATTCCAGTCTGTTTCCTACTCTCAGTTGGTACTATGTCCTCATATACTGGAGCTGGTGGGTGTGGTCTCTCACTGTATGTCCCACTGGTGGTCACATGACTCTCCTTACATCTCCTGACACCATGGTAGAGGAGGAGACCACAGAGAAGACCAACGATGAAGAAGACAACAGAACACACCACGTGCACTGCTGCACTAGAGACAGCTGTTGTTATGGCACTTTGATTTTCTAAAAGGAAGAGTTTTACTGTAAACATGTGTATTCACCTCTTTATACTTCAATAACAATAATTATTGGTCATATTTACATGTATGCATGCAAAGACAAAGCAATAGTGTATAATTATACCTGATTGAAATCCACACACTTGTTGTCCAGGGTCAGGTGACCACCTTCCATTACTACCACAGACGGCAGTCGCAGTGGCATTGCCACACTGGTACTTGACCTCTGACCCCTCTAGTGTACTAGCTAAGAGAGACAGCATGCCATTGACAGGAGGTTGGGGAGAACCACAGTCCACTGGGGGCAAATTGAATGGAGGAAAGTTGTTTATCAATTGATCGGAAGAATTGTTGAATTCAAATTGTTTCTCATGCACACCCACACACCCACACATGCACCTACACACACACACACACACACTGTTGACTTACCAAGGCTGGGAAGAGTATGATCAGTAGTTGTTGGAACAGTCACTACAGGAGTACACTCCCAGGTAGCAGGGTCTGGTCTCCAGGTATCAGTGGCCACACACACAGCTGTCACTGTCTCCTGAGGGGAATACCCTTCATCACAACCAAAGATTAGGGTAGTTGGAGTCACTTCACCAAGGAAACCATTAGCAGGAGCACCAGGAGAAGAGCAGGTCACTAGGAGAAGAAAAATAATAACAAAATATTCACACAATACATTGCTTGGTAGAGTTCTCTTTGGCACACTACAGACAAGCTAAAATGTGGTGTTGCATTAACCAAGTTTACTTTGCATTACCACACAATTTACATTTCAACATTCATGAATATCACCATGGAGCTCACCTCCACATACCACCACCCCAGGCTCTGGAGACCACACTCCCTCACTACCACCAGGGACACTGGTACACACAGCAGTGATGAGGAGTCCAGTATCAGGTCCTGTATTACACTGAAATGTGACCTCTTGACCTTTCAATGTACCAGTGCTATTGATCAGAGTGCTGTTATCAGGAAGCTGAGGCTCTCCACAGTCAACTGTACATGTGAATGAAGATTAATAATGATTGCAAAATTATCATGTAACTGATTGACTAAGTACACACTACATACCTAGCAGGCAACTGTGCTGTCCAGGATCAGGAGACCATGAACCACTTGCCTCACACCTTGCCTCTACTCTAGTGTTGGGTACAAAGGTCTCACCACATTGGAAGTAGATCAGTGATCCCTCTGTTGTAGCAGTGAATGGTTCAATGACCACTCCATCAGCAGCAGAGGGAGAGGAACAGTCAACTGAAGGGAAACATTGAAAGCATTATACTAATAAAATACTTAGTTGTATTTATTGTACACATAGGTACAGTGAAAAGTGAAACTAGTTACCTCTCATTAACGTGAATGTAAGTTCTACTGCCTGTGGTCCACTACCAGCACAGTTGACAGCTGCCACTCTCAGAGAGTACTCAGTGTTGTAAGAGAGACTGAGAGAGGCTGTAGTGTCAGTGATACCACTGATAGTGGTGATGCCCCCAGTCCCAGTCAGAGTGTAGCTGTCCACCTCATCTCCTCCATTGTCTGAGGGAGGGTCCCATTGGAAGGTCACTTCAGAGGAATCTGTTCCATTGGCAGTGGCAGCTATCCTCAGGTTTAGAGGAGGCATTGAGGGAGGAGCTGTAGTGGACGAATGGAAGAGACATTAACAGATCCAGGAGGAGAAGAATTAAACAATGAGAGAGCATAGACCCATCACCATTAATTCTAATATTTACTTGCAATATTGATAGTGAAATTCTGTACAGAGCCTGCTGTACCTCCACCACACTCCAATGTATCTCCATCCAGTTGACTGGTAACAGTGATGGTGAGAGTGGACACCGCACTAGGAGAGATGGAGATGAGGGAGGCTGTTCCACTGACTTCACTGCCTGTCAGTGTCCGTTCAAGAGGAGGTTGATCACGGGAGAATGTAAACTGAGCTGAACTAATAATTATTGATCTTGATCTAACAACTGCCCATCGAAGAAAACTCTCAGAAAGGTCTTGTGTGCAAGTGATCGAAGGTGATCACATCTCCAGCACAAGCTGCACCACTAGTGATGTTGGATGTTAAGGAACTGGTACCTACAATTAAAGAGGAACTGTGTCACTATATAAGCACTGTTTTGCTACTAAAAATAAAATGCGTGACATTTTGTGACGTTTTTTGTTGACGAATGTGCAATACATGTACGTGCATGAAGCTAGTATCCAAATGTGGTACCCAGATCGCGCTAGAAACAAAACAAAAAAATGTCACAAAAGGTCATAGAACATGTTTATTGAGATGACATCATAGTAATTACTGTCTGTGAATTAGTGCCAGCTCAGCAGTCAACCAGACTAGCTGTCACCTTCTCTGGTGCTAAACTATATGCTAAGCTCTGTATAATTATCCCAGTTGGACTCAGTACCCATGATCAATTTATTTGCAGAAATGTGCAGAAAGAAGTACAACACAGACAGACAGACAGACCCCGCAAGCTACCACTGACAAGACTAAAAGGGGGCTTGCTCAGGCTTGCCCCAAATAGGTGCTCTAGAATGCTAGAGTATCAAATCTCATCATTGGACACCAAGTATTTTGAAACAGCAACAAAAAGTGAATTCCCACATGCAGTTCCTCTTTGTTTGTAGGAAATTTGATAAAGACAAACCTTGTACAGATATGCAACACAGTGACAGTAGACTTACTACAGCAACAAACGTGCCCAACTTGTCATCCATGTTGGGAAACCCAGTCTCGTGTCTCCTTCTTGGAATCCAGTGGCTATAGCTGTGGGTGGTGGTGGAATGACATATGCTCTCGGGTAGAGGTCGTCAAAGAAGTAAACAGTAAAATTGAATAGTCTAAATCTGACACTCAGATGAATTTTTTTGGCAATTTATGACCTAATATCTTAAACAATTATTAAGCATTATAAGTGTGCTGTAATAATAACTATCCATGCGAAAAATTTGTTTTAATTTCTCTACCTATATAATAATTATTATATGATATAGAGAGAAAGAGCTCCAACTGAAATGGCCTGGCCCAGGTCAAATTTCACAACAGAGGTAGTGCTGCAGTTCTAGTTTGGAAGTCGACTAGTGACATTGTGATTAATTAATAAACAATTATTAAGTACTATATATAAGTGGCCTGGGAATGAGGTTAGTTGTGTATAAACTTTCAACCTGTTGACATAATGTATTCTGCAGAGTTTTTATTACTAATTGCATTGTATTGTATACCTGGTTTGAAGTTGTGTCACATAAAATAATTATCATGAATGTGTGTGGACATTTTCTCATACAAGTAATGAAACTCTTTATTATAAACTTGCAACCTGTTGACATAATGCATTTTGAAAATAAACTGTTCGTTACTAGTAGAGTTTATTATACATATCTTTGAAGTTGTATTATGTTGTTTCACTCACACTGCAGGGTCCATTTATGTTAAGCTTTTGTGCCGTGCTTTGTTTTGTATCCTTACATTTTGCATGGAATTCGAACTTATACAAAATTATATCTGTTTTTTGATTGGTCCATATGCAACATTTTTCTCAGGTTCAATATTCTTTTCAGGATGCTTTTATTTCTATATTTAAATTTACAGGTTAAGTTGTTCTGATGTTGTCTTCCTTGTTTTCTTTCTCTTAATTTAGTACAAAGCAAACCACCACAACCACTAGCACTACTACTAGTAAGACACATGCACCTCCTGTTCCAACACCAGCTCCAATAAATATGACATTCAGTTTAGGTCCTATAGGTGTAAGACTCCAGTTTATTTACATGTATCAAGGTAGATATCTGTAGTTGTGATAACTTATAAGCCTCACCATTTAAATTTTCTGTAGGCATTTCAGAGGTAGAAGCATTGGCAACATACTCCCAGGTAGTTGAAGTCACTTCATCAACAACAACACTTCTTGGAGTGGCAGGAGGAGAGCAGTGAACTGCAAGTAGAAGTTTGAAAGAACAATGACAATTTATTATGTCAGCATGAATCATAGACAGTCTTAACTGACAAATTATTCACACCAATTAACCCGTTTCCTCTCTACCATACTCTATTTCTTGAGGGTCTGGAGACCATCTCTCTTCACTGATACAGACAATCGGCTGAATCGGGAGGCCAGTGAATTATATACTTAGTCTTAGCTAGAGTTCATACTTGTATCAATATTGATCTCTAAAGTCTGCACAGGCTGAGAGCCTCCGGCACATTCCACCACATCTTTATCTTGTAGTGCTCTTGTGACAGTGATGGTGAGAGTGGACACCACTGTGGGAGAGATGGAGATGAGAGAGGCTGTTCCACTGATTTCACTGTTTAACAATGTCCGTTCAAGAGGAGGTTGATCACGAGGGAAACTGAACAGAGCTGAACCAAGTACTGTTTCCAATCTTATAATACTCCATCGAAGTAACTGAGGTTCTTGTGTGTGGCATGTGAAGGTGATCACATCTCCAAGACAAGATGCACCATTAGTGACGTTGGATGTTAGGGTACAGGAACCTATTCAAGTGGTGATTGATATACTTATAATAGCTAGGCTTCCATCAGTGGCTAATTGCTTTGATGGTAGCCAGGTAGATGCCTGCTGACTAAATCACAGAGGTAACATGAGCTCAGTGTTTACCTGTTTTGAAAAGTAGAAGTTGGTAGTGACACAAAGAAAGAATAGAAGTCAAAAGTTGAAACACCCGTCTATACATATTTCTTCTCGTTGCCCTGTTTATCATCAGATTCTATGCATGCACCCGGTACCCACGACCGCGCGCGGTCGGTCAAGAGCGCAGCGCTCGAGCCGAACAGTCAAAGTTGGTAAAAGGTCGTCTAAAACAACCCTTGATGTACCTAACGTTGTAACCAGAGTGAAGAGAGAAAGGACTTTGAAACGTTTCGAGACACTCTGTGTATAGCAGCATTTGTTGTGTCTCTTGTTCTATTCTTAACTGTCTTCACAGCTCTACTGATGTAACTTCAGCACTACATAATTATATGATTACTAGTATCAATTGCCACTTATTAATTATAGTCTTGAAATTAGATTCAAACAAGATACTTTTTCTTTCATCTGTATATAGGTATGTCCTCCAATGGTAGTATGATTATTCAGCCAATGGAGAATCAACTGTGACTGATTTCAAGAAACAAGATGAAGGAAGTGGGGGTTATGACATAATGTAATATTTGAGGAAACATTAATTCACCATGGAATAGTGTGATGATCTTGCACTAATTAAGTTTTGTAAAGGATTATGGTCAAAATGTGATGAAAGTTTGTTTATCTCGATCCTTGTAGCCCTCCACTCTATGGTGATGATTGGAAACCATTGAAATGGTATAATTATGTGTACGTAGCTCATGTATAAATTTCATTGTCCATTTCACATCATTTTCTGCCATTGTATGATTCCATGCACAGTCATTCAAGAAGCACTCAGCCCTTTATCGATTACAGACAGCAACCGATGGACACTTATATTTTTTATGCATAATTGTATACACATTGTTTTCATATTGGTGACAAATTCCTTCAGACTTATTACGCTTTAAATTGTAGTTATAATATTATATTATAGCTGATTCCATCGCTTTAAATTGTAGTTATAATATTATATTATAGCTGATTCCATCGCTTTAAATTGTAGTTATAATATTATATTATAAAAATTACAACCAGTACTCTAGTAACTCTACTCATTATTATCTTAATTAAAATGTTGTTAGCTAATAGTACACAAAGTTTTCCTTCAAATTAAACAGGTTCCATAAACACTGTGTACAACATTTACTATATATACCCATTTTGGAGTGAAACTACATACAATCACATGACATTGTGATTAATTAATAAACTATTATTAAGTATTATAAGTGGCCTGGGAATGAGGTTAGTTGTGTATAAACTTTCAACCTGTTGACATGTATTCTGCAGAGTTTTTATTACTAATTGCATTGTATTGTATACCTGGTTTGAAGTTGTGTACATAAAATAATTATCATGAATGTGTGTGGACATTTTCTCATACAAGTATTTATTATAAACTTGCAACCTGTTGACATAATGCATTTTGAAACTGAACTGTTTCTAGTAGAGTTTATTGTACACATCTTTGAAGTTGTATTATGTTGTTTCACTCACACTCAGGGTCCAATTATGTCATAAGCTTTTGTACAGTGCTTTGTTTTGTATCCTTACATTTTGCATGGAATTTATACGAAATTATGTCCATTTTTTGATCGGTCCATATGCGACATTTTTCTCAAGTTCAATAACATTGTTCTTTTCAGTAGACTGTATTGTCAATATATCATTGTATAAATGTTCAGGTTGTTCTGATGTTTCAATTGTCTTCCTTGTTTTCTTTCTCTTCAGTACAATGCAAACCACCACAACAACCAGCACTACTACTAGTAAGACACATGCACCTCCTGTTCCAACACCAGCTCCAATAAATGTGACATTCAGTTTAGGTCCTATATTAGGTGTAAGACTCCAGTTTATTTACATGTATCAAGGTAGTACTGTACTAATGATTAGTCTAGTGAAATTGGAACCCGTAATAACCTGTATGTGCATGTGCATGGTGCTGACCCTTAATTGTAGTAGTGAAAACTTATCAGCCTCACCATTTTCTGTAGGCATTTCAGAGGTAGAAGCATTGGCAACACACTCCCAGGTAGCAGGGTCAGGTCTCCAGGTATCGGTGGCCACACACACAGCTGCCATTGTCCCATTAGGGGAATAACCTTCATCACAACCAAAGATTAGGGTAGTTGAAGTCACTTCTTCAACAACAACACCTCTTGGAGTGGAAGGAGGAGAGCAACCAACTGCAATGTGTAGCAATGAGAATTTATTATGTCAGCATGAATCATAGACAGTCTTAACTGACAAATTATTCACACCAGTGTGTTTCCTCTTTCACACACTACTTCTTGAGGGTCTGAGACCATCTCTCTTCACTGATACATGCAGACAATCAGGAGGATGAAACCACATGAATTACTACTTAGTCTTAGCTAGAGTTCATACTTGTATCAATGTTGATCTCTAAAGTCTGCACAGACTGAGAGCCTCCAGCACATTCCACCACATCTTTATCTTGCAGTGCCCTTGTAACAGTAATGGTGAGAGTGGACACCAATGTGGGAGAGATGGAGATGAGGGAGGCTGTTCCACTGATTTCACTGTTTGACAGTGTTCGTTCAAGAGGAGGTTGATCATGAGATAAACTGAACAGAGCTGAACCAAGTACTGTTCCCGATCTTACAATACTCCATCGAAGTAACTGAGGTTCTTGTGTGCATGTGAAGGCAATCACATCTCCAAGACAAGATGCACCATTAGTGACGTTGGATGTTAGGGTACAGGAACCTATTCAAGTGGTGATTGGTATTGATTAATTAAAACATAATAGCTAGGCTCCCATCAGTGGCCAATTTCTTTGATGGCAGATGCTTGCTGACTAATGCAACAATATAATCACAGATGGCAACATAAACTGTTTACCTGTTTTGAAAAGCAGAAGTTGGTAGTGACACAAGGAAAGAATAGAAGTCAAAAGTCGTCTATACATATTTCTTCTCGTTGCCTTAAACTCATCATCTCAAGTATCTGATCATAATCAGTCATGGCAAATTATTCGGTTCACTCCACTTGCATGCACCATAGATAATAATAACACTTATAAACAGTAGCCCTGTTTTATATCATACGCACGGAAGTAGGAATGGGCCAAATGTCCCATTGACACAATACAAAATGTTCATGTCTATAAACTTTCAGGGAAAGAAAGATAAACCTTCAAATGCATTTAGTAGCCTCCCCCAGACAGTTNTAGTTTCATTAAACAGGAAGTCCGTGTCATGTCCAGCGTTGTATGGGCCATTTCTGGCAATGTCTTCTAACAACAAACAATTAAGTAAGAAAATTAATAAAGATTCTAAAGGCTTAATTTTTTTGATTACCTATTAGTAAATCCAATTATTAAATAGTTTTTGCGCTGCCGGTCAGCGGCAAAGGGGGTGCTCGAGCACCAAAAGCACCCCCCCTGGCTATGCCACTGCCCTTAATTCATTGTCAAAGGTATAATTATAGGGGGTTGGCCACAAAAGAGGACCATAATATCAAATCATAATAAATTATTTATAATTGTTGGCCAACTTACTTTTCCTTCGTGTCATCAGTGCATGTGCTCCTTGACTTTCAGTAGAGCAGCTTGGCTTAGGATCAATTGATAATCCTCTGAGAGCATCACTGGTTGTATCCTCTGCACAAAGGAATGAGGAATTTCACATTAATTATTCAATGATAATTATTATGTGCTGGATTATTACACAATACTGTAATTTAAGCCGGCATTGTTTACCATTTTTAGAATCCATTCCCAGCACTTTGCAGACAGCTTCAGCATAGCTTGTCTTTTCAGCCTTTAGAAACACATCAATGAGGTTACAATAAGTTGCAGTCACGCCATTTTTCTCTTGCCAGTAATGAAGTGCCTCTCTCCTATGAAGATTGATATTAACAATAATTATGATGAACTCACAAGTCATGCCATACCGTATAGCCGAAAATATTGATGGTCAAAGAATTGACGGTTTGCTCCGCAGAACGTAAAATAAAAAATTAATATTGACGAATTTATATTTGACGATTTGCACGTACGCATACTACATTTATATACAGCACCCAAAATATTGGCGGATTTAAATTTGACAATTTGGACTTTGACCATCAAACCGTCAAATTAAAATCTCTGTCAATATTTCCGGCTATACGGTATTAGAGATTTGATCATGCAGTCAAGAGAAGCGTGTCAGTAAATCACCATGTTGTTTTGCTTACTACCCTAGCTGTGGTTTTGAAATTAGCCTCATAACTATTATACCGTTTAGCGGGAAAGTTTCCAGGGGTTTAACTTTCGGGGATCACGACTCAGGCATCCGTAAAATACCATTATAGCGGGAAATTTCCGTGGGGTGCAAACTTTCACTATTTTCGCGACTAACCCCTGCATGAGTCACGAAATTTTCCTTCCCATGAAAATTCAAAGGTCACGTTACTTGCCACACGCACGTTGTCAGATTTCAGTTCTCTGTCTCTTGCTAGTATACCAAAGCAGATAAACTGTCACAAGACCTTCAAGCACTAAGTCACGAAAATTAAAACCACGAATATTTTCTTCTGAAGCACGGTCAAGGCTTTTAACGAAAATTTACACCCCCAAAAATTTCCCACTATACGGTACATACAGGTTCACAAAGCTCATCTGACATCTGCAAAAGTTTAACACCACGAAACTTTCCTATATGGTAATTCTGAAGCGAGGCTATGTTTGGGTTCAATTGAGATTTTTTGTGGAAGACATGGTTATACCGTAGTGATGGTGGCAGACTAAGGTATATGTACAGTTTAATCACCCAAAGTTGGCCTATTTATTTAATCACCTATAAATAGGCCAACTTTGGGTGATTAAACTGTATATATACCTATGCTCTTCCACTTTAGCTGCTACAGTAGCTTAGGAGATATATACTCCAGGCCTACACTAGCTGAGACAGGTACAGATGAACCCATATTTAGAGGTTGGTGGCAAGCTGGCTATTAGCTATATATGGACTGTGGCATAGTTAATTATGAGACTAATAATGAGACCTTTGACCATTTGACCGCACTGGACTGATGTGGTCGAAGGGTGTCTAAGTACAGCAATTAAAGCTCTGCAGCCTCAATGCGTATGCAACACAGCCACTGAGCCCCATCAAACGTACAGCATAGATCACTTACGTTTGTAAGGTGAGATTGTCAGGGTATTTGTATTTGATGGCTGCCACATCCACAGAACTTAGGCCCAATGATTCCGCTACACGTCCTTCCCATTGATCGATCACATCGGCTATAGTTCCCAAGTGAGTGGGGACACCATCATGTTCAAAGTCCAACTTCTTGTCTAGTTTCCAGCGGTTCTGCTCAGGAACTTGTACACAGTAGAGATCAAGACTGTTAACTGTTGATGTCATTTTTGACTGCGCCAACCGTTGATAATCGCTGGAATCCTCAAAAGTTCAAAGTTTTTATGGTAAGTTAATTGAGGTTATTCATCCGGCCCCTAGCCCTAGCGGCTAAGCCCGGTGTTCACGTCCCCTAGCTCGCGCGCTTGTAATTGTGCTGTATATATAGCGCGAGCCCGGCCCACCTATGACGACGTCGACCCTTTCCACGCAGACAAATAATTATGTGCTTTCCTTCAGTTCCTACCCAGTTCTTTCCTGCTGAAGCTGCTGAACGTGTCTGGTTACTGAATTCTCTGCTTAGTCTACTTTTCTTAAATATTTCTAGCAGCTTAATACTTTTTAACATCACTTGAACAGTGTTGAACAGTCTCAGTATTTTCAGTTATCACCAGTACAGTGATGCAGCTTTATCTCTATGAACTAGACAGACATGTATCCTCTGCCAAGAGACCATCTCTGATGTAGTCCTTTGAAGGCACCTAGCCATGGAGAGGAGCAGGCTAATGTGAGAGCTGGCCAAGAGAGAAGACTCTAGTGTGTCTCNTTGTAGCTTCTTTTGAGTCCCTTGTAGCTCCTCTTGAGTCCCTTGTAGCTTCTTTTGAGTCCCTTGTAGCTCCTCTTGAGTCTGTCGCAGCTCCTGTAATCCAAAATTACATTAATCAAACTTTATAACCCCTTACCAACAAATGAGGGCGTAATGCTGTCATAAGACAAAAAGCAGGGGAAAAATCAATAACAAATTCAGCGGCCATGATCAGCATGCAATGCTACAATCAACTTGATGGTTATTTAGTCACATCATACCAAATCATAATCACAAAAATGGTACTAGAATAATGGAGTGTCCGAGAGGGCTTTCCCAAAATGTATTATCGTATACAACAAAAAACTTTAAAACTACAATAATTTTGGATACATCTCAGTATCAAGCAAAAATTAGGATCAAAATATTTTTGGAAACTTCAATGCTTTCCCACTTCAGTTATTAAAAATACTTGTTAAGCCTTGGCATGTGTAGCAAGGGGGAGGGAGAGGAGGTATATGACAGCTGTGTGTCATGCTGAGCTGGCATTTTTAGTGCACGTGATCTATACTTTTCTACATATGATCATGTGCATATCATGCATGTGAGACTATATATATATAGGAGTTTTCAACACTTAAAAGATCATATGCAGCACAAAAAATAAATGCCAGCTCAGCGTGAAACGTGGCTATTGTACCTCCTCGGATCTGGGAGGCCAGAGAGCCTGGTCATCATGAATAATCACGTCATGCGTGTTCCTTCCTGTCTGGTTTGTGGTTGCCATGCAATTAATGGTCAAGGCTAGGCCTCTTCAATCTAGTTTGCATAATAATTATATAGCACTCTGAACGATTTTAAGTCAAATAAAACTGTAGATTTCTCGAGTGTAGTTTCACTTTGAATCATAAAGAGTGACACACAGCCTGTACCACCCAAATTTAGCTACCCAGCAGAAACGGAAATATGGATGGTAAAATCATAATAAAATTCAGCACTCTACATACCATTTTTGGTGCAAAGTGGCTGGTCAGGACTTTTCAATATGGACAAAGTACACTTGAACAGCTCGCTTTAATCAATTGTGAGTCAAAAATAAACATGCATGTACACAGTAGATCAGAGAGAATCCTTCATGAAAATACATCGTCAATCTAGGCTCTCCTTTGGTTCTTACGCCAGTGAATGAAAGTACAAAAAGGCACATGGCACAACAATGAGTCAGAAACTATCATAATATTATGCATGCACACTCAGGGCTGATGACAAACTGAATTAACTTGCCTTATTGGGTATCTTGCAGAAACACCAAACCATTACAAGCAATACTATCGTACAAATTACCAACAGCACCATTGTGACAGCAAGAACAAATCCAACAATAATTTGCGTGTCTATACCAAAAAAAAAAAAGAAAACAACATTAATGAAAGCACCAAAGTTATATATCATGGGTGTAGTCAAATGGAGTTCAGGGACTAAGGCTAGCAGAAACTTGAGTTTATAAACAACCATATGAGGATAGTTGAGTTGAGTCTCAATGCAGTCATATATACTATATATCGGTTGTAGCCTGGGAACAATTAAGGTCCCAAGCAATGCTATGATATTGTAGTGTAACCTACTAGTATCATCAATCTTGGTGGCAGAGGTTGAAGTAACAGGCACAACCACAAGAAATTCTCCACTACGACCTGATTCCACACCACATTCATTCACAGTAGAGAGGGTCAGTATGAGGACAACTTGTTGACCAGTTTCATTGTGGTCCATAGTGATAGTAGTTCGGGTGTCTATACTCTCCATAGCAGTCAATGAACCCTTCACAAATACATTGTAGTGTGAAATAGCTACACTGTCAGGAGGAGTCCATTCCAGTTCAACAGACAGGAAGGTTTCAGTGGCAAACTTGCTCATCACATTTATGGTCTCCATGAGTGGTGGATCAGGAACACCTGCAGAGTGAAAGAGATTGACATTATAGCTGGAAATATGATTCCATGGGCGGGGACACACACACACACACACACACACACACACACACACACAAACACACACACACACCTGGTTTTTCATACTCAGCTGTTACAGAAACATTATTCTCAGTGTAACAGAAAATTTTTGCATTTGTCACATTTGGATTATATATCATAATTGACTCAAAAGGAGATGTTGAAGTCAAATATCTGCGTGTTTCTTGAGGCCTTAAAAAAGATCGTCCAACACTATCTATAGATAGGAGGAAGATTTCCTGATCGCCTTGTGGGAGGGATGGTTCCACAACCCACCACATTTGTGAACCATTCGTTGTACAAATCAGAGTCACCTCGGTCTGACAGCTGTACACAGTTCCATTTGGCACAAGCTGTAGTACTTGAGCTGACAGAGGATGGCCCAATGACAATAACACCTGAAATAAAACATGATATGATGTATATGGCACAGTGAGATTCACAAAAGTTCAAGACAATTTTGTGAACTAGTCATGTAGATTAAAAAATTCCCTAAACCAAAATTATTTGACTTTCAGATCAGGTGGGGCAGTTACTAGTAGTCACTAGTGATATGGTACAATTGTTAGAGAATGCCAACTAGGTGAGCTTTAAGTTTAAGTGCCCAGCATACCTCATAAACTACCAAATCCTCCTAAGCCTTATTGATCCTGTCAATATAAACATAAAACCAAGAGTGTCCACATACTTATGTAATATAAACACCTTACAAACTTTTAAATCCTCCTAAGTTATAAAGCCACCTAAATCCTGTACTTGCTTATATAAAACTATATTTGGAAACACTTACCAGCCAAATTACCACAAGGGAGCTAGGGACCATGACGTTTGAGAGATAATACCTAAACTTTTCTTTGTGTTCACTAACCTCTTACACAAAATCTGATTCCTGAACCACAGGCTTAGTACCAAATATCTAATTCATTGGATCATGTGTCTCAAAATTGACGAGTGCGTGCGCATTCTTCAAAACATGAATAAAATTAAAAATTTTGATAATCATGCTCACGAAAATAATCATGCATGAATATGCACTTTCTTGACCGCCTTCTTTTTGTTTTGTTTTTTTCAAGTTCAAAAAATTTATTGAACTTGCCAACATATCAATGTAATTATAATAACTTAGTGAATAATAGATTTATGTAACCAATAATTATACACACCTTTTGGTAGCAGAGCATAGCATGGCAGTGATGGCACTTTAAAGAAGGTAGGCTTTAATAAACTAATGATCTGCCTCTTGGATCATGCCCACACTGTTGACATACCAAGGCTGGGAAGAGGAAAGGTAGTTACAATTGTAAGAGTACACTCACAGGTAGCAGGGTCAGGACTCCAGGTATCAGTACACGCAGCTGTCACTGTCCCCTGAGGGGAATACCCTTCATCACAACCAAACTCGACTGAGAGCAAATTCATCATGGAACCATTTAACAGGGGCACTGGGAGGAGAGCAGGTCACTAAGAGAAGAAAAGTAAAATAAATAACAAATTTTTTGCCTGTTTTCTCTTATTACACATGAATTAGAGACAAAAATTAGTTAAAAATTAGGTTTCCACAAAGTTTACCACACAATTTACATAATTTTCAACATTCATGAATATCACCATAGTACACATGTGGTACTACATACCTAGCTGGCAACTGTGCTCCTCAGGATCAGGAGTTCATGAACCACTTGCCTCACACCTTGCCTCTACTCTAGTGTTGGGTAAAGGGTAAAGGTCGTCAGAAATGTAAGCAACAAAAAGCAGCAGTACGTCACTCTGGCCTGGTGGCACAAGGATCCCCTCCTCACTGACTCAGTCAGACTGTGAGAGTTACTCTGTCTACAACCAGTCTAATGAAGTTCTAATTGGAATAGCCAACACGAAATACAGGCATTAATGTTCTGCTTGATCTTGTTTATACTGAGCATTCTTGATTTGACCATAAGTTCAACATCACAGTGCTATAGCTAATTTGTCTTTCCTTCTCTCTAAAGCAACACTTGAGCATTAGATTTTATGTTCCTACTATGTATGTAGATGAAATTTTAAGAGCTGTGCATGGTTGCTCAAGAGATTAATGTGTTTACATACCTTCTTTTTCCAATCTAAGATTGTGCTAATTATTATATAAACAAGCTTTGTAGGAAATTTAATTTCCAATCTTTAGAGATACTTCAAAAACACCCTTAAATTAATCTTGTCCCATCAATCTGCAAATTAAACACATACTGTTTGAACTAACCATGCATGCTGTAGTTATTAGCTTTGCTCCAATTAAAGGTTTTATCAGGTAAAAAGGAAGAGGAAAGTTATACTAGAGCTAGGAGGCATTTGATATGTGCCATGTATTAACCTTGATAATAACTTCTTACAACTTTAATTTGAGATCTTTACTCAATAGTTGTGCATCACATGAAATTCTTCTTTTCTAGCTTTCATGTCTTCATGCTTATCAACATATACATCATGTATTTGTTTTGTGACATGTATGTTATTATCTCTTATTATGCATAGTTCAGACGTCGACAATGTCATGTTTTGTCCAACTTTTGCTTCTATAACTAACTTTATATGAAAAAGTGGCCCACGGAAAACTAATACGTGGTAAAAATGACACACTTATAGTAAGACTATTTATTATGAGGTACAGCACAATCAGGAACTGAACTCAAAAGCATAAACAGAAAAATTTTAATGAGGTTACTAATAACCTGATGAGTGATTGATCTGACATGTATAATAATTACGTATGTGCCATACCAAAGAACATAATACATGCATATGCAATCAGAACTATAATAATATTATTATATCACCCCATATTAAGCCTACACTAACCAAAAACAAACATACTTAACATCAATTAAGGACTCAAATGGGGAAAATATAAACTACCATAATATAGAAATAACCTTAATTTTACTACCCAAATGTCACAATGTTAGTCACACACTATGATATTGTGGTACATATATAAGGCATTTATACAGAACTGCTTACAAGAAATTATTATGTCTGCCGTTTTTTTATTGGTCCATATGCAACATTTTTCTCCATTTCAATACTCATATCAGGATGATCTGTTGTCAATATATCATCAGATATATGTCCAGGTTGGTTTGATATTATTTCAATGGTACTGCTTGTTTTCTGCTTCCTTGCCCTGCTTTTTTTGCCTTTACTTCTCATGTCAGGACAATCTGTTGTCAATACATCATCATATATATGTTCAGGCTGATATGATATTAATTCAATTGTACTGCTTGTACTGCTTCTGTTCTGCTTTCTTGCTCTGCTTTTCTTGCTTCCAATTCTCATGTCGGGATGGTCTATTGTGAATATCTCATCGTATAAATGTTCAAGTTGGTTTTCACTGCTTGTTTTCTTTCTCTTTAACACTATACAAACCACCACAACAACCAGCACTACTAGTAGTAGTAAGACACCTCCTGTTCCAACACCAGTTCCAATAAATATGACATACAGCTTAGATCCTGTAAGTGCAAGATATCACATTTCACTGATTTCAGTTTACTTTATTGTATCAAGGATAAAGCCAGCATTTTGTACTGGTGAACTATATATGCATGTACCCAATATGCATGACAATATGTCTTCTGATCCTAGTACTGTAAGTAGTAACAAGCCGCTTTATTTGCCTGAAACCTACTTTGTTAGCACCTGAATATCTTGGTACTAGTGAATAAGTGCTATGGAGTTGAAATAAACGCTCACCATTTTCTGTTGGCATTCCATTTGTCTGAGTGTGCGATGTAGGAGCTAATGTTACAATAGTACACTCCCAGGTAGCAGGGTCAGGACTCCAGGTATCAGTGGCCACACACACAGCTGTCATTGTCCCCTGAGGGGAATACCCTTCATCACAACCAAAGATTAGGGTAGTTGAAGTCACTTCATCAACAGCAACACCTCTTGGAGTGGTAGGAGGAGAGCAGTGAACTGCATGGATCCAAAAGAATAAAAATGAAAATTTATAATATAGTTTTCATAGACAAGCATTTATACCAACCTGTACACTCTATCTCCTGAGGGTCTGGGGACCATCTCTCTTCACTGGTACAGACAATGGTGATCTCATTAGAGGGGAACAGACCCTCATTACACTGGAATGTGACAATTGAGCCATTCTCCGTACAATTATTGGGACCACTGAGTATGGTGGTGTTCAAAGGAAGATCAGGAGCTCCACAGTTGACTGCAAGGAAATAAAATAATTTATAACTACTTGGATTGGAAAGAATGTAATCATAATCAATGTGCCATGCACTGTGTTATTTTAATTTTGATTTACCTTCTCTACAGACTTGTTGTTCAGGATTAGGGTTCCACCTTCCATCCACCCCACACACAGACATCACCCTCCCCTCTGGAATGAACCCTGGTCTACATTGGTAGGAGACCACAGAGCCTACTGATGAACTGGTGTAAGGTTCAAAGGTCACATTAGGATTGGTTAGGAGGGGACAACCAACTGTAGAGTCACACAAAGTAATAGAGACATCGTGTGCAGGCACATGTAGCAGAGACCACATGTAACATACCAAACTCCACAGGTTCTGCCATTGCAGGAGTACTGCTGCCCACACAGTTCTCGGCTGTGACACTCACAGTATAGCTCACATTGTAAGAAAGCTCTAGTGTTGCTGTAGTAGTCCCTGAGGTGATTGTGACAGTGTCTGTCTGTGGTAAGGTCTCAACTGTGTATCTGTCCACATCTCCTCTGCCATTATTGCCTGGAGGGTCCCAGTCTATGTTAACAGTGACAGTGGTAGTTCCATTGACAACAATTACCACCATCACATTCTCAGGAGGAGAGGGAGAAGCTAACAGGAGGTTATGAAGGGAGAGAATCAAGCTTTAAGGACGAAAATTAGCTAATTTTCTATTATTGCAACTTTTGACATACTAATATTGATCTGAAAAGTTTGCAGAGGTTGAGCACATTCCACCACATCTTCATCTTGTAGTGCTGTTGTGTCAGTGATGGTGAGAGTGGACACCACAGTAGGAGAGGTAGAGATGAGGGAGGCTGTTCCACTGATCTGACTGCCTGTCAGTGCTTCTCCAGCAGGGGGGCGATCAGGAGGGAAGAGGAACAGAGCTGAACCAATTACCGTTCCTGATCTTAGAACACTCCATCTAAGTAATGAGCCAGGAGGGTCTTGTGTGCAGTTGAAGGTGATCACATCTCCAGGACAAGGTGTGCTGCCAGTGATGTTGGATGTTAATAGGGTGCTGGAACCTATTATCAAATAGCATTCTAACGACAGTACTACTATAGCTAATGTCCTTAGTTTTTGATAGAAATAGACCATTTACCTGTTTTGAAAAGCAGCTGGTAGTGACACAAGGGGAAAAAAATACTAAAAAGATGAAAACGTGAACTCATATCTCTGCCGCTGTGACTCTTGCATGCGCATGAGATTTAGAATCTTGGACTGCGCATGCGCATATCGCGCGCATCATGGCCGCGTACGTACGTCACGTCAGCTCAGCTAGCTATTTCGCTACGACGACCCCTTTCCTAGAATCCATATCTGAAGTTGGTTGGATATCGATCATGCATGATAAAATTTTCCTCAATACAATTATATACATGAACTAAGTCAATATTAGTATTATTCTAGTGATATGACTCTGCAACACTCATTACTATTATAAATAGTAGGGACTTGATCTAAAACTGCTCATTCAGTTGTTTCCAGTTGCATTATTGTCCTGTTCAGTTTCCAGAGACTTCAGCTTTTTTCTTCTTTACTTTCAGTCTAAAACAACAACAATTAATTACGCTATCTATTATCATGAAGTGCATAACAATTGAACCAAAAAAGTATTTATTTTGACACATGACTACTTCATGTCTATTGGTCTTGGCCAGTGAATCAGTGATTTAATCTAAGCTGCCTGCCTGTTAAAGTTTACTCTACTAGCTGCTTAGCCAACTGATTGGCAGGAATACTAATATAGGCTGGTACAGCATTGTTCAACTTCAAACCATGTTTATGACACTGATGAGGATGATGGATCAAAAATGAAAAATGAAGTAGTCATGTGGCGAAATAGAGACATGCCTTGTTCCAAAATTTTAGCTAGCCACACTTATTATACAAGTGTAGGAATGGGCCGCAGTGCTGCATACAAGGGGGGGGGGACAAATTTTCTACAAAAAAAAACAAACTCTTGTGGGATAAAAAGTAAAAAAAAGTACAATGAAGGCACTGATTCATGGTGCACACAAACCCTCAGTGCATCCAAATTAAAAGCATATAATAATACAATTAGCCAGATCACTTTACAAAGCACAATGTGTCGCAGGTTAACCTGGAAAATTAAAACTGAATTCCAACTTATTATGAATAATACTGGAAGATGGTAACTGAAAGGGAACCAATTTAATCTCAGTCTCTTAACTAAAAAAAATGAATTTGCATAGTTTATAGTCACCTTTTCTTGCTTTCGGGATTTGTGAATCCCCAGTCCTATAGCTAGTCCAATTATAACTATCACACAGAGGAAACTCAGTGTACCAAGAACAGATCCAACAATAATTGTTATATCTATAGAGGGGGAAAAACAAGAACAAAATTGAAATGAGTCCATGGCTCTACATGCTAAGCTGTATCCATCAAAAACTTAGTCGTAACCCCAGACTCCCCTTTGACCTTTTACTCCCAGATTCCCATTTTCCTTTCAATAAGTGAAAGGTCAAAGGGGAGCCTGGGGATGAGGCTATAAAAACACAACTTTCCTCTAACTCTGTGGAAGAAACTTAAGCCTCATTTCATGCACTTATCATTAGGGAAAGGAATTGAAGCCTGGTAAATGAAGTCAAGCTCTCTCTCTCTCTCTCTCTCTCTCTCTCTCTCTCTCTCTCTCTCTCTCTCTCAAGGAGTCAGCAAAATCACTTTCAACTTATACGAATATACCAGCTCATGTTCATTGTTTTTGTTGTCACCCACTTGACAGTCTTGAAATGAGGCTTGATTGATCCCCAACACACAATTACTGTATAGGGCATTTTTTTTCACAGGAAGCAACTTTTGCGAATTCTACCGTGATCCTTGACTGGATTTTGCCATGTAGTACAATTGCAACATTTGGTTAGCAGGAAAGCTGTGAAATTAAAATTCGCAAATACCTATTGTTAGCAAAACTGTGAAATTTGTTTCCCTCCAAAAAAAAAAGTTCTATACAGTATTTATTATAACCTACTAGTATTTTGAATTTCCTTCACAGAGGTCGAATTAATGGGAATAACCACAAGAAATTCTCCACTAAGACCTGATTCCACTCCACATTCATTCACAGTAGAGAGGGTCAGTATGAGGACAACTTGTTGACCAGTTTCACTGTGGTCCATAGTGATAGTAGTTCGGTTGTCTACACTATCCACAGGAGTCGATGAACCATTCACGAATACATTGTAGTGTGAAATGGCTACACTGTCAGGTGGAGTCCATTCCAGGTCAATGGACACGAAGGTTTCAGTGGCAAACTTGCTCATCACATTTATGGTCTCCATGAGTGGTGGGTCAGGAACACCTGCAGAGTGAATGATTATAGCTGGAGATATGATTCCATGGGCAGGGACACACACACACACACACACACACACACACACACAC